>JASTWF010000078.1:79553-183604 GCA_030390025.1 Squalus acanthias
CTTTCACACTCTGGGACAGTGGGTCAGACACTGTCCTTTCACACTCTGGGACAGTGGGTCAGACACTGTCCTTTCACACTCTGGGACAGTGGGTCAGACACTGTCCTTTCACACTCTGGGACAGTGGGTCAGACACTGTCCTTTCACACTCTGGGACAGTGGGTCACACACTGTCCTTTCACACTCTGGGACAGTGGGTCAGACACTGTCCTTTCACACTCTGGACAGTGGTCAGACACTGTCCTTTCACACTCTGGGACAGTGGGTCAGACACTGTCCTTTCACACTCTGGGACAGTGGGTCAGACACTGTCCTTTCACACTCTGGGACAGTGGGTCAGACACTGTCCTTTCACACTCTGGGACAGTGGGTCAGACACTGTCCTTTCACACTCTGGGACAGTGGGTCAGACACTGTCCTTTCACACTCTGGGACAGTGGTCAGACACTGTCCTTCACACTCTGGACAGTGGGTCAGACACTGTCCTTTCACACTCTGGACAGTGGGTCAGACACTGTCCTTTCACACTCTGGGACAGTGGGTCAGACACTGTCCTTTCACACTCTGGGACAGTGGGTCAGACACTGTCCTTTCACACTCTGGGACAGTGGGTCAGACACTGTCCTTTCACTCTGGGACAGTGGGTCAGACACTGTCCTTTCACACTCTGGGACAGTGGGTCAGACACTGTCCTTTCACACTCTGGGACAGTGGGTCAGACACTGTCCTTTCACACTCTGGGACAGTGGGTCAGACACTGTCCTTTCACACTCTGGGACAGTGGGTCAGACACTGTCCTTTCACACTCTGGGACAGTGGGTCAGACACTGTCCTTTCACACTCTGGGACAGTGGGTCAGACACTGTCCTTTCACACTCTGGGACAGTGGGTCACACACTGTCCTTTCACACTCTGGGACAGTGGGTCACACACTGTCCTTTCACACTCTGGACAGTGGGTCAGACACTGTCCTTTCACACTCTGGGACAGTGGGTCAGCACTGTCCTTTCACACTCTGGGACAGTGGGTCAGACACTGTCCTTTCACACTCTGGGACAGTGGGTCAGACACTGTCCTTTCACACTCTGGGACAGTGGGTCAGACACTGTCCTTTCACACTCTGGGACAGTGGGTCACACACTGTCCTTTCACACTCTGGACAGTGGGTCAGACACTGTCCTTTCACACTCTGGGACAGTGGGTCACACACTGTCCTTTCACACTCTGGGACAGTGGGTCAGACACTGTCCTTTCACACTCTGGGACAGTGGGTCAGACACTGTCCTTTCACACTCTGGGACAGTGGGTCAGACACTGTCCTTTCACACTCTGGGACAGTGGGTCAGACACTGTCCTTTCACACTCTGGGACAGTGGGTCAGACACTGTCCTTTCACACTCTGGGCCAGTGGGTCAGACACTGTCTTTTCAGACTCTGGGACAGTGGGTCAGACACTGTCCTTTCACACTCTGGGACAGTGGGTCACACTCTGACCTTTCACACTCTGGGACAGTGGGTCAGACACTGTCCTTTCACACTCTGGGACAATGGGTCAGACACTGTCCTTTCACACTCTGGGACAGTGGGTCACACACTGTCCTTTCACACTCTGGGTCAGTGGGTCAGACACTGTCCTTTCCCACTCTGGGACAGTGGGTCAGACACTGTCCTTTCACACTCTGGGACAGTGGGTCACACACTGTCCTTTCACACTCTGGGACAGTGGGTCAGACACTGTCCTTTCACACTCTGGGACAGTGAGTCAGACACTGTCCATTCACACTCTGGGACAGTGGGTCACACACTGTCCTTTCACACTCTGGGACAGTGGGTCAGACACTGTCCTTTCACACTCTGGGACAGTGGGTCACACACTGTCCTTTCACACTCTGGGACAATGGGTCAGAAACTGTCCTTTCACACTCTGGGACAGTGGGTCAGACACTGTCCTTTCACACTCTGGGACAGTGGGTCACACACTGTCATATCACACTCTGGGACAGTGGGTCAGACACTGTTCATTCGCACTCTGGGACAGTGGGTGACACACTGTCCTTTCACACTCTGGGACAATGGGTCAGACACTGTTCTTTCACACTCTGGGACAGTGGTTCAGACACTGTCCATTCACACTCTGTGACAGTGGGTCACACACTGTCCTTTCACACTCTGGGACAGTGGGTCAGACACTGTCCTTTCACACTCTGGGACAGTGGGTCAGACACTGTCCTTTCACACTCTGGGGCAGTGGGTCAGACACTGTCCTTTCACGCTCTGGGACAGGGGGTCAGACACTGTCCTTTCACACTCTGGGACAATGGGTCAGACACTGTCCTTTCACACTCTGGGACAGTGGGTCAGACACTATCCTTTCACACTCTGGGACAGTGGGGCAGACACTGTCCTTTCACACTCTGGGACAGTGGGTCAGACACTGTCCTTTCACACTGGGACAGTGGGTCAGACACTGTCCTTTCACACTCTGGGACAGTGGGTCAGACACTGTCCTTTCACACTCTGGGACAGTGGGTCACACACTGTCCTTTCACACACTGGGACAGTGGGTCACACACTGTCTTTTCACACTCTGGGACAGTGGGTCAGACACTGTCCTTTCACACTCTGGGACAGTGGGTCACACACTGTCCTTTCACACTCTGGGACAGTGGGTCAGACACTGTCCTTTCACACTCTGGGACAGTGGGTCAGACTCTGTCCTTTCACACTCTGGGACAGTGGGTCAGACACTGTCCTTTCACACTCTGGGACAGTGGGTCACACACTGTCCTTTCACACTCTGGGACAGTGGGTCACACACTGTCCTTTCACACTCTGGGGTAGTGGATCACACACTGTCCTTTCACACTCTGGGACAGTGGGTCAGATACTGTCCTTTCACACTCCGGGACAGTGGGTCACACTCTGACCTTTCACACTCTGGGACAGTGGGTGAGACACTGTCCCTTCACACTCTGGGACAGTGGGTCACACACTGTCCTTTCACACTCTGGGACAGTGGGTCACACACTGTCCTTTCACACTCTGGGACAGTGGGTCAGACGCTGTCCTTTCACAATCTGGGACAGTGTGTCACACACTGTCCTTTCACACTCTGGGACAGTGGGTCACACACTGTCCTTTCACACTCTGGGACAGTGGGTCAGACACTGTCCTTTCACACTCTGTGACAGTGGGTCAGACAATGTCCTTTCACACTCTGGGACAGTGGGTCACACACTGTCCTTTCACACTCTGGGACAGTGGGTCACACACTGTCCTTTCACACTCTGGGACAGTGGGTCAGACACTGTCCTTTCACACTCTGGGACAGTGGGTCAGACACTGTCCTTTCACACTCTGGGACAGTGGGTCAGACACTGTCCTTTCACACTCTGGGACAGTGGGTCAGACAATGTCCTTTCACACTCTGGGACAGTGTGTCAGACACTGTCCTTTCACACTCTGGGACAGTGGGTCACACACTGTCCTTTCACACTCTGGGACAGTGGGTCACACACTGTCCTTTCACACTCTGGGACAGTGGGTCACACACTGTCCTTTCACACTCTGGGACACTGGGTCACACACTGTCCTTTCACACGCTGGGACAGTGGGTCACACACTGTCATTTCACACTCTGGGACAGTTGGTCACACGCTGTCCTTTCACACTCTGGGACAGTGGGTCACATACAGTCCTTTCACACTCTGGGACAGTGGGTCAGACGCTGTCCTTTCACCCTCTGGGATAGTGGGTCAGACACTGTCCTTTCACACTCTGGGACAGTGGGTCAGACACTGTCCTCTCACACTCTGGGACAGTGGGACACACACTTTCCTTTCACACTCTGGGACAGTGGGTCAGACACTGTTCTTTCACACTCTGGGACAGTGGGTCACACACTGTCCTTTCGCGCTCTGGGACTGTGGGTCAGACACTATCCTTTCACACTCTGGGACAATGGGTCACACACTGTCCTTTCGCACTCTGGGACAGTGGGTCACACACTGTCCTTTCACACTCTGTGACAGTGGGTCAGACAATGTCCTTTCACACTCTGGGACAGTGGGTCAGACACTGTCCTTTCACACTCTGGGACAGTGGGTCAGACACAGTCCTTTCACACTCTGGGACATTGGGTCACACACTGTCCTTTCACACTCTGGGACAGTGGGTCAGACACTGTCCTTTCACACTCTGGGACAGTGGGTCAGACACTGTCCTTTCACACTCTGGGACAGTGGGTCAGAGACTGTCCTTTCACACTCTAGGACAGTGGGTCAGACACTGTCCTTTCACACTCTGGGACAGTGGGTCACACACTGTCCTTTCACACTCTGGGACAGTGGGTCACACACTGTCCTTTCACACTCTGGGACAGTGGGTCACACACTCTCCTTTCACACTCTGGGACAGTGGGTCAGATGCTGTCCTTTCACACTCTGGGACAGTGGGTCAGACACTGTCCTTTCACACTCTGGGACAGTGGGTCACACACTGTCCTTTCACACTCTCGGACAGTGGGTCAAACACTGACCTTTCACACTCTGGGACAGTGGGTCACACACTGTCCTTTCACACTCTGGGACAGTGGGTCAGACACTGTCCTTTCACACTCTGGGACAGTGGGTCAGACACTGTCCTTTCACACTCTGGGACAGTGGGTCAGACACTGTCCTTTCACACTCTGGGACAGTGGGTCAGACACTGTCCTTTCACACTCTGGGACAGTGGGTCAGACACTGTCCTTTCACACTCTGGTACTGTGGGTCAGACGACTGTCCTTTCACACTCTGGGACAGTGGGTCAGACACTGTCCTTTCACACTCTGGGACAGTGGGTCAGACACTGTCCTTTCACACTCTGGGACAGTGGGTCAGACACTGTCCTTTCACACTCTGGGACAGTGGGTCAGACACTGTCCTTTCACACTCTGGGACAGTGGGTCAGACACTGTCCTTTCACACTCTGGACAGTGGGTCAGACACTGTCCTTTCACACTCTGGGACAGTGGGTCACACACTGTCCTTTCACACTCTGGGACAGTGGGTCAGACACTGTCCTTTCACACTCTGGGACAGTGGGTCACACACTGTCCTTTCACACTCTGGGACAGTGGGTCACACACTGTCCTTTCACACTCTGGGACAGTGGGTCAGACGCTGTCCTTACACACTCTGGGACAGTGGGTCAGACACTGTCCTTTCACACTCTGGGACAGTGGGTCACACACTGTCCTTTCACACTCTGGGACAGTGGGTCACATACTGACCTTTCACACTCTGGGACAGTGGGTCACACACTGTCCTTTCACACTCTGGGACAGTGTGTCAGACAGTGTCCTTTCACACACTGGGACAGTGGGTCAGACACTGTCCTTTCACACACTGGGACAGTGGGTCAGACACTGTCCTTTCACACTCTGGTACTGTGGGTGAAAGACTGTCCTTTCACACTCTGGGACAGTGGGTCACACACTGTCCTTTCACACTCTGGGACAGTGGGTCAGACACTGTCCTTTCACACTCTGGGATAGTGGGTCAGACACACTCCTTTCACACTCTGGGACAGTGTGTCAGACACTGTCCTTTCACACTCTGGGACAGTGTGTCAGACACTATCCTTTCACACTCTCGGACAGTGGGTCAGACACTGTCCTTTCACATTCTGGAACAGTGGGTCAGACACTGTCCTTCCACACTCTGGGACAGTGGGTCACACACTGTCCTTTCACACTCTGGGACAGTGGGTCACACATTGTCCTTTCACACTCTGGGACAGTGGGTCACACACTGTCCTTTCACACTCTGGGACATTGGGTCACTCACTGTCCTTTCACACTCTGGGACAGTGGGTCAGACACTGTCCTTTCACACTCTGTGACAGTGGGTCAGACACTGTCCTTTCACACACTGGGACAGTGGGTCACACACTGTCCTTTCACAATCTGGGACAGTGGGTCACACACTGTCCTTTCACACTCTGGGACAGTGGGTCAGACACTGTCCTTTCACACTCTGGGACAGTGGGTCAGACACTGTCCTTTCACACTCTGGGACAGTGTGTCAGACACTGTCCTTTCACACTCTGGGACAGTGGGTCAGACACTGTCCTTTCACACTCTGGGACAGTGGGTCACACACTGTCCTTTCACACTCTGGGACAGTGGGTCACACACTGTCCTTTCACACTCTGGGACAGTGGGTCAGACACTGTCCTTTCACACTCTGGGACAGTGGGTCACACAGTGTCCTTTCACACTCTGGGACAGTGGGTCAGACACTGTCCTTTCACACTCTGGAACAGTGGGTCGGACACTGTCCTTCCACACTCTGGGACAGTGGGTCAGACACTGTCCTTTCACACTCTGGGACAGTGGGTCAGACACTGTCCTTTCACACTCTGGGACAGTGGGTCACACGCTGTCCTTTTCACACTCTGGGACAGGGGGTCACACACTGTCCTTTCACACGCTGGGACAGTGGGTCAGACACTGTCCTTTCACACTCTGGGACAGTGGGTCAGACACTGTCCTTTCACACTCTGGGACAGTGGGTCACACGCTGTCCTTTTACACTCTGGGACAGGGGGTCACACACTGTCCTTTCACACGCTGGGACAGTGGGTCACTCACTGTCCTTTCACACTCTGTGACAGTGGGTCACACAGTGTCCTTTCACACTCTGGGACAGTGTTTCAGACACTGTCCTTTCACACTCTGGGACAGTGTGTCAGACGCTATCCTTTCACACTCTCGGACAGTGGGTCATACACTGTCCTTTCACACTCTGGAACAGTGGGTCAGACACTGTCCTTCCACACTCTGGGACAGTGGGTCAGACACTGTCCTTTCACACTCTGGGACAGTGGGTCACACACTGTCCTTTCACACTCTGGGACAGTGGGTCACACACTGTCCTTTCACACTCTGGGACAGTGGGTCAGACACTGTCCTTTCACACTCTGGGACAGTGGGTCACACGCTGTCCTTTTACACTCTGGGACAGGGGGTCACACACTGTCCTTTCACACGCTGGGACAGTGGGTCAGACACTGTCCTTTCACACTCTGGGACAGTGGGTCAGACACTGTCCTTTCACACTCTGGGACAGTGGGTCACACGCTGTCCTTTTACACTCTGGGACAGGGGGTCACACACTGTCCTTTCACACGCTGGGACAGTGGGTCACTCACTGTCCTTTCACACTCTGTGACAGTGGGTCACACAGTGTCCTTTCACACTCTGGGACAGTGTTTCAGACACTGTCCTTTCACACTCTGGGACAGTGTGTCAGACGCTATCCTTTCACACTCTCGGACAGTGGGTCATACACTGTCCTTTCACACTCTGGAACAGTGGGTCAGACACTGTCCTTCCACACTCTGGGACAGTGGGTCAGACACTGTCCTTTCACACTCTGGGACAGTGGGTCACACACTGTCCTTTCACACTCTGGGACAGTGGGTCACACACTGTCCTTTCACACTCTGGGACAGTGGGTCAGACGCTGTCCTTTCACAATCTGCGACAGTGGGTCACACACTGTCCTTTCACACTCTGGGACAGTGGGTCAGACACTGTCCTTTCACACTCTGGGACAGTGGGTCAGACACTGTCCTTTCACACTCTGGGACATTGGGTCACACACTGTCCTTTCACACTCTGGGACAGTGGGTCAGACACTGTCCTTTCACACTCTGGGACAGTGGGTCACACACTGTCCTTTCACACTCTGGGACAATGACAAAGGCAGACGGCAGTGAGGTGGGCCTCACTTTCCAGTCCTCATTGCTATATGGCAGAGCAGTGAGTGGTCTTCTCATTGGGAGCAATACGGTGGCATAACATCCTCCCGAGAGGGTGAGCTGTATTCTGGCAGGCAGCAACAGGGAGTTCCCTGCATTTTAACAAACTGGACAAACAAGCTTTGAATAACTTAAAGCGAGGAAGGACCCTCAGTGTTAAGGGTTATTAAAGTTGGATCTTTATTACTTTGCATAGCTGAGAAGTTTAGGCATTTTATTGTACCCATTGCGAAATCTGTTCACTCATATATTTCATATAAAATAAACCAGCTTTTTCCGTCATCTCAATAAATTAACTTTCAACCCTCCATCTGTGAAGACGGGAGATTGCGAGCGGCAGCGCCTGAAATATTCCAGTACCCAGTCTGTGGAACAAGGGCCTTCTCTTACAATTGCTGGGTCACACTATCATTTAATGACACATTGGGCTGTGAAAGGCGTACTCCAGAGCATAGGGAGCGTGAGGTCCCTTGCGGGAGAGATCAGTGATGCTGAACCCGAGATATTATCCTGCACTAAACATGAGAATTGTGTCAAATGGGGTCTCACGTTTTCCCCCCCGTTCCACATCTGCGGACGGTGCAGATCCTGAATGAGTCGTGCCCTCAAACAGCACGGGGAAAGAGCGGCCATGGGCTTTTTTTAGGGTCTTCTGATTGTTGTTCTGCTGATTTCCAGCTGTGTTACCATAAACACCCACCCCAACTCCAAATTATTCTGCCTCCTAGGATTTTATTGGTCAAACTTGGAAATGATTGATAGTAATTTTGCATGAATTAAAGCTAACCAATGCAGATGTGAAGAGGTCAAGCACTGCAACTAAACGAATGATCAATCCAAGGAAACAGTCCGATATGTCAAAGTAAAAACACACAGCTCTCAAGGGTCCCTGGATCAGCCCGCAGCACTGTGAGACAGTAAGGAATGGGACAGATACTAGAACGCGCAATGAAGGGTCAGTCACATCAGCAAGACTGCAGCTGCTGAGTAAAATCAAACAGACTGTGTCATCAAAGAGAAAAGGAAAGATAAACGCAATGAAGCCACCCTTAGTTGTAATTTGCATGGAGAAGTGATGTGGCAAGAGTGGTTGATAGAATTACCTGTAATTGTATTATTAATCTACCCTGTAAATTACATTATGGTGGGTTTCTGACTTATAGTCACCTTGTTATTTTCAGATTAACCCAATTAGGATAACTCACGTCAATACATAATCCACAGCAGCATATCTAATATATGATTCAAGTGTCTAAGTGATAAGATATGTCGTTTCTGACTTCATTTGTGAACCTGCATATGTAAATTGCCTTCAATTAGCATAATTCACTGCGAGCTGATCCCTAATTTCTATATCGGGACACCCTCTCAGTGTGATAGATAGATAACTTAGTATTCCTGAGTTACGGGGAATTCTCTTCAAATTAATGTGTTTCTCTCTGCACCATTGGTTCGAATAGGACTAAATTATTCAGGACACTCACTAAAAGCTTAACAGTGATTGGATGCAGGTTTTGGGTTCGACAAGAAACTCCAATTGCAATATTCTGACTTGTAGCCGTGAACACCTGGAGATAGGCATGGAGAGGTAAGGGCACAGTGAACAAGAAAAGAGCATTCAGAGCTCAAAACCCACTCCTCCCACACACCATGTCCACTCTCCCCTATCACAGACTCTACCCACCCATTGAATCTCCTCCCACACCCCATGTACACTCTCCCCTATCACAGACTCTACCCACCCATTGAATCTCCTCCCACACCCCATGTACAATCTCCCCTATCACAGACTCTACCCACCCATTGAATCTCCTCCCACACCCCATGTACACTCTCCCCTATCACAGACTCTACCCTCCCATTGACTCTCCTCCCACACCCCATGTACACTCTCCCCTATCACAGACTCTACCCACCCATTGAATCTCCTCCCACACCCCATGTACACTCTCCCCTATCACAGACTCTACCCACCCATTGAATCTCCTCCCACATCCCATGTACACTCTCCCCTATCACAGACTCTACCCACCCATTGAATCTCCTCCCACAGCCCATGTACAATCTCCCCTATCATGGGCTCTACCCACCCATTGAATCTCCTCCCACAGCCCATGTACACTCTCCCCTATCATGGACTCTACCCACCCATTGAATCTCCTCCCACACCCCATGTACAATCTCCCCTATCATGGACTCTACCCACCCATTGAATCTCCTCCCACAGCCCATGTACACTCTCCTATCACAGACTCTACCCACCCATTGAATCTCCTCCCACACCCCATGTACACTCTCCCCTATCACAGACTCTACCCACCCATTGAATCTCCTCCCACAGCCCATGTACAATCTCCCCTATCATGGGCTCTACCCACCCATTGAATCTCCTCCCACACCCCATGTACACTCTCCCCTATCATGGACTCTACCCACACATTGAATCTCCTCCCACACCCCATGTACACTCTCCCCTATCATGGACTCTACCCACCCATTGAATCTCCTCCCACACCCCATGTACAAACTCCCCTATCATGGGCTCTACCCTCCCATTGAATCTCCTCCCACACCCCATGTACAAACTCCCCTATCATGGACTCTACCCACCCATTGAATCTCCTCCCACAGCCCATGTACACTCTCCCCTATCATGGGCTCTACCCACCCATTGAATCTCCTCCCACAGCCCATGTACAATCTCCCCTATCATGGGCTCTACCCACCCATTGAATCTCCTCCCACAGCCCATGTACAATCTCCCCTATTGTGGACTCTACCTACCCATTGAATCTCCTCCCACACCCCATGTACACTCTCCCCTATCATGGGCTCTACCCTCCCATTGAATCTCCTCCCACAGCCCATGTACAATCTCCCCTATTGTGGATCCTAGTTGCTGTTTTGCATCTCTTGAGGGAAATTATTGTGCAGAAGCTCCCTGATGTTCAAAGGTTTATTTCTCCACCCTCATATGTTGACTCTTGCACCCTGGCCCTTCCTGACCAAATTCCTCCTGCCCCTGTCCCAGCACTAGAGGCCATCGCACCCTGTAGAGTGTTGATCATAGTCTAACCTATCCCTGTAATCTCCAATCAAGTTCACAGTGATATAAAGACACAGGGGAGCTCAGTTTCAAGCATTTCATGGCTCCCTGTCAGACCGATGTTACCTTTCACTGACTGTCAGTCCCTACCTAATGATAGAAACATCTGAAAGTGCTTCACATGCAATGAACTACTTTGAAGTGCAGTGACTGTGTGTCAGCATTTGTAGTCGACAGTTTGTGTGCAACAAGATCCCACTCACAGAAACGACCGAAATGACCAGTCAATCTGTTTTTGGTTGCAGGAGGAATGTTGACCAGGGGAACTCTTTCATTTTCTACAGGTAATTTCATGGGCGGATCCCTTCAATTAATGCCGAGGAATCCTTGCCGTCTGCAACGGGTGAAGGGACTTGAGTTCAATGAATAACCTGAAGGTTGGCTTTTCCGCTATCACTCTGTCAGCATTGCACTGAAGTGTTGGTCTAGATTATGTGCTTAACTCCTGGAAGGGGGGGTCTTGAACCCACAACCTGATGACTCAGGGGTTAGACCTCCACCAACTGAGCCAAGCTGACACAAAGAAAGAAAGAAAGAAAAAGACTTATATTTCTGCAGCGCCTTTCACGACCACCGGACGTCCCAAAGCACTTTACAACCATGAAGTACTGTTTGAATGTAGTCACTGTTGTCGTCTAAGAAACGTGGCAGACAATTTGCGCACAGTAAGCTCCCACAAACAGCAATGTGATAATGACCAGATAAAGGGGGGAAAATTCATTGCC
This sequence comes from Squalus acanthias, assembly GCA_030390025.1. NCBI lineage: Eukaryota > Metazoa > Chordata > Chondrichthyes > Squaliformes > Squalidae > Squalus > Squalus acanthias. The sequence goes on from JASTWF010000078.1 coordinate 91,191, forward strand.
GACCATTTTGGGTCGCTAACATCGCCTGGGCGCTAAATTTAACGCCTGGCGAAAAATAGCGGCAGCGATCGGTAACTTCAGTTTTAGTGCCCCAAGAGGGAGGTGGAGCGCTAATTCAAGGGCTCCACTTCCCTCTTATAGCGCTAACCCCGAATATCGGGGGTACGTTCTGCAGCGCTATGCACGAGCCACATAGTGGTGCCGCGTGGAGGGGCTCCTTCCCTCAAAAGGCAGCGGACAATGGCTTTAAACTAGCAAGATGGGGGGGAACATAAGAACATGCGAAATAGGAGCAGGAGTCGGCCATTCGGCCCCTCGAGCCTGCTCCGCCCTTCAATGAGATCATGGCTGATCATCGACCTCAACTCCACCTTCCCGCCCGATCCCCATATCCCTCGATTCCCCTAGAGTCCAAGGGGGAAAATTCGGTTGGTTTACCCCTCCCGTTAGCGCCTTAAGAGGGCGCTAATGGGGCGCAAAGGAACTTGCGCCCGGGCGCGGCAATGTTTGCACCGCTCGCGAAATTGACCAGTTCTAGACTCTCCAGCCAGGGGAAACAACCTCTCAGCATCTACCCCGTCAATCCCCCTGAGAATCTTGTATGTTTCAATGAGATCACCTCTCATTCTTCTAAACTCCAGAGAGTATAGGCCCATTCTACACAATCTCTCATCATAGGACAGCTCTCTCATCCCAGGAATCAATCTAGTGAACCTTCGTTGCACCGCCTCCAAGGCAAGTATATCCTTCCTTAGATAAGGAGACCAAAACTGTGCACAGTACTCCAGGTGTGGTCTCACCAAGGCCCTGTACAATTGTAGCAAGACTTCCTTACTCTTATACTCCAACCCCCTTGCAATAAAGGCCAACATGCCATTTGTCTTCCTTATTGCTTGCTGTACCTGCATGCTAGCTTTCTGTGTTTCTTGCACGAGGACACCCAAATCTCTTTGAACACCAACATTTGAAAGTTTCTCACCATTTAAAAAATATTCTGTTTTTCTATTCTTCCTACCAAGGTGAATATCCTTATATTTCCCTACATTATACTCCATCTGCCACCTTACTGCCCACTCACTTAGTCTATCAATATCCCGTTGCAGACTTTCTATTCTCCTCACAGCTTACTGTCCCACCTAGCTTTGTATCATCAGCAAACTTGGATACATTACACTCGGTCCCTTCATCTAGGTCATTAATATAGATTGTAAATAACTGAGGCCCCAACACTGATCCTTGCGGCACCCCACTAGTTACAGCCTGCCAACCTGAAAAAGATCCGTTTATCCCTACTCTCTGTTTTCTGTCCGTTAACCAATCATCTATACATGCTAATATATTACCCCAACCCCATGAGCCCTAATCTTGTGTAATAACCTTTTATGTGGCAGCTTATCGAATGCCTTTTGGAAATCTAAACATACTACATCCATTGGGACCCCTTTATCTACCCTGCTAGTAACATCCTCAAAAAACTCTAATAAGTTTGTCAAACACGATTTCCCTTTCATAAAACCATGTTGACTCTGCCTAATCATGTTATGATTTTCTAAGTGATTTGATACCACTTCCTTAACAATGGATTCCAGCATTTTCCCGATGACTGATGTCAGGCTAACTGGCCTGTAGTTCCCTGTTTTTTCTCTCCCTCCTTTCTTGAATAGCGGTGTTACATTTGTGACCTTCCAATCCGCTGGGACCATTCCAGAATCGAGGGAATTTTGGAAGATCAAAACCAAGGATCTACAAGAAACATAACCAGCCTAAATATAAACAAAACAGGAAAAGAAAGCATAGGAAAGAATAAAGTAAGGGAGGACATTGATGGCAAGGGAATAAATAGAGTTATAGAACAGGAGTCTAAAAAGATGGTTAAACATAAAGTGAGAGGAAATCCTATTAAAAATGTGTTAAACTGTCTGTACAGCAATTCACACAGTGTCCATAATAAAACAGGGGAGCTGGAGGCAATCATGCGTTGCGAGGAACCAGACATAGTAGGGATTACTGAGACATGGCTACAGAAAAATCAGGACTGGGAATTAAACATTGCAGGGTATAACATATTTAGAAAAGATGGGGGGGGGAAGGGGAGGTGGAGTAGCTGTACTTATTAGGGATAACATAACGGCAGTAGAAAGAAGTGACAAAAATAGAATCCATTTGCCATTTCCGCCACCTCCAGCGTGATCCCACCACCAAACACATCTTCCCCTCACCTCCCCTTTCAGCATTCCGCAGGGACCGCTCCCTCCGCGACACCCTGGTCCACTCCTCAATCATCCCTAACAGCCCTTCTCCTTCGCCTGGCACCTTCCCGTGCAAGCACAGGAGATGCAACACCTGCCCTTTTACCTCCTCCCTTCCCACTGTCCAGGGCCCCAAACACCCCTTCCAGGTGAAACAGCGATTTACTTGTACTTCTTGCAATTTAGTATACTGTATTCACTGCTCACGATGTGGTCTCCTCTACATTGGGGAGACCAAACGCAGATTGGGTGACCGCTTTGTGGAACACCTCCGTTCAGTCCGTAAGGGTGACCCCGAGCTTCCGGTCGCCTGTCACTTTAATTCTCCGCTCCACTCCCACTCTGACCTCTCTATCCTCGGCCTCTTACACTGTTCCAATGAAGCTCAACGTAAGCTCGAGGAACAGCACCTCATCTTTCGATTAGGCACTTTACAGCCTTCCGGACTTAACATCGAGTTCAACAATTTCAGACAATAATCCCTGCCCCCATTTTTCATGCTGTATGATTTTGCCATTCCCATTTGCAACATTTTATCTTTCCTGCCTCTTATATAATCACAGTATATTCTTTCAACTCCTTCCTCCCCTCCTAAACCCCCCGCCCCCCTGTCTCTGCACCTGCTTAATATCTGTTACATCTCCAGCTTTTTCCAGCTCTGACGAAAGGTCTTCGACCTGAAACGTTAACTCTGTTTCTCTCTCCACGGATGCTGCCTGACCTGCTGAGTGTTTCCAGCATTCTCTGTTGTTATTTCGGATTTCCAGCATCCGCAGTGTTTTGCTATTGTATCAGTGTTTAATTCACTGCCACCTCTCTTCTAGGTATGCCCACCTTGAAGAAGTTCTGCTCTTCTCTCCGACGGGATTTCCGTTTGTCTCTTCAACCTTGTTCATCTTCATTGCTTTCAGTTTCCCTTCTCGTGTTTGATCAGGTATCTGCCAAGACTCGGTTTCACAGCCACATCTCTTTCCTCAGTAACTGTCTCCGGTTTCAAGTTATTCCACGTGGATTCCAACTGAACTTCCAACCTTCGTGTTTCGGATCCACCCAGGATTACAAATATCTCCAAGATATTCATCGTTCCTCGAACTACTGCTCTCGCCGCATCTTGAGATCCACGCTCAACACCATGCGGCGCCACATGAACACTCTCAACATCTCTCTTCAGCAGCACCGACGCACTCCATCTCAAAGCTGTCCGGGTCCACAGTTCCATTTCATCCTTAGACTCATCCGACGCTTCAACAAAAAACTTTTCCTCTTCCTTTCTGATGTCAAGGATCGCAAGCTTCATCAACTCTTGGACACCAACGCCCCTCCGGAACCTTCTTCCCGGTCACTTTCCTCTGACCCCCCTTCTCCCAATCTCACCCCCTGCCGTGTTTTCACTATCCCCTCTGACCTTCCCCTCTCTGACCCCAAACGATTAGTCCTCAGCAAAGGCCTGAGCTTCATCCCCTTACGCCCCCTTCTCAATGAATTTCGAGCTCAGGCACGATGCTGAGCTGTTTTTCCGCCGCCTTCGTCTCCGTGCCCACTTCTTTGGCCAGGAGTCTTCCCCCCGCATGGCTGACCCTTTCTCCCGCTTTCAGAATTCCCATTCCACCTGGACCCCTCCCTCTGGCCTCTTACCCTCTCTAGATCTTTTCATTGCTAACTGCCGATGTGACATCGGCCATCTCAATTTCTCTGCTCCCCTCTCTCACTCCAACCTACCTCCCTCTGAACTTGCAGCACTCCATTCTCTCAGATCCAACCCCGACATTGTCATTAAACCTGCTGACAAGTGCGGTGCTGTTGTTGTTTGGCGAACCGACCTCTACCTAGCGGAAGCTGAACGCCAACTCTCCGACACCTCCTCCTACCTCCGCCTGGACCATGACCCCACTAGCAAACTACAGGCCATTGTTTCCAAGACTGCCACTGACCTCATCTCCTCTGGAGATCTTCCCTCCATGGCCGTCAACCTCATAGTCCCCCAACCTCGCACAGCCCGCTTCTACCTCCTTCCCAAGATCCACAAACAGGACTGCCCCGGTAGACCCATCGTTTCAGCCTGTTCTTGCCCCACGGAACTTATCTCTTCCTATCTCGACTCTATTTTTTCTCCCCTTGTCCAGTCTCTTCCCACCTACATTCGCGACTCTTCCGACGCCCTCCGTCACTTTAACAGTTTCCAGTTTCCCGGCCCCAACCGCCTCCTTTTCACTATGGACGTACAATCCCTCTACACCTCCATTCCCCACCAGGATGGCCTGAGGGCGCTCCGCTTCTTCCTTGAACAGAGGCCCAACCAGTCCCCATCCACCACCATCCTCCTCCGCCTGGCTGAACTTGTTCTCACATTGAACAACTTCTCCTTTGACTCCACTCACTTCCTCCAAATTAAAGGTGTTGCTATGGGAACCCGCATGGGTCCTAGCTATGCCTGCCTTTTCGTGGGATATGTGGAACACTCTTTGTTCCAGTCCTACTCGGGTCCCCTCCCTCACCTCTTTTTCCAGTACATTGATGACTGTATCGGTGCCGTTTCCTGCTCTCGACCTGAACTAGATAAGTTCATTCACTTTACTTCTAATTTCCACCCTTCCCTCACCTTCACATGGTCCATCTCCGATTCTTCCCTTCCCTTCCTTGACTTCTCCGTCTCCATTTCTGGCGATCGGCTTTCGACAAACATCCACTACAAGCCCACTGACTCCCACAGCTACCTGGACTACACTTTCTCCCACCCCGCTTCCTGTAAGGACTCGATTCCATTCTCCCAATTTCTCCGTCTCCGCCGCATCTGTTCTGACGATGCCACCTTCTATACCAGTGCTTCCGACATGTCTTCCTTTTTCCTCAACCGAGGATTCCCCTCTACTGCGGTTGACACAGCCCTTGACCGTGTCCGTTCTATCTCCTGCACTTCTGCTCTCACCCCTTCCCCTCCTTCCCAGAACCACGATAGAGTTCCCCTTGTCCTCACCTTTCATCCCACCAGCCTCCACATTCAACAGATAATCCTCCGCCATTTCCGCCACCTCCAACGTGATCCCACCACCAAACGCATCTTCCCCTCACCTCCCCTTTCAGCATTCCAAGGGAACCACTCCCTCCGTGACACCCTGGTCCACTCCTCAATCACCCCTAACAGCCCTTCCCCTTCCCCCGGCACCTTCCCGTGCAAGCGCAGGAGATGCAACACCTGCCCTTTTACCCCCTCCCTTCCCACTGTCCAGGGCCCCAAACACCCCTTCCAGGTGAAACAGCGATTTACTTGTACTTCTTGCAATTTAGTATACTGTATTCGCTGCTCACGATGTGGACTCCTCTACATTGGGGAGACCAAACGCAGATTGGGTGACGCTTTGCGGAACACCTCCATTCAGTCCGTAAGGGGGACCCCGAGCTTCCGGTCGCCTGTCACTTTAATTCACCGCTTCACTCCCACTCTGATCTCTCTGTCCTCGGCCTATTACACTGTTCCAATGAAGCTCAACGTAAGTTCGAGGAACAGCACCTCATCTTTCGATTAGGCACTTTACAGCCTTCCGGAATTAACATTGAGTTCAACAATTTCAGACAATAACCCCTGCCCCCATTTTTCATGCTTATTATTTTGCCATTCCCATTTGCAACATTTTATCTTTCCTGCCTCTTATATAATCACAGTATATTCTTTCAACTCCTTCCTCCCCTCCTAAACCCCCCACCCCCCTGTCTCTGCACCTGCTTAATATCTGTTACATCTCCAGCTTTTTCCAGTTCTGATGAAGGGTCCCAGACCTGAAACGTTAACTCTGTTTCTCTCTCCACGGATGCTGCCTGGCCTGCTGAGTATTTCCAGCATTTTCTGTTGTTATTTCAGATTTACAGCATCCGCAGTATTTTGCTATTGTAAAAATAGAATCCATATCGACAGAGATAAAAGATAATAAAGGATCAATCACACTAATAGATGTAGTCTACAGACCACCTAATAGTGGAAGGGGGGTAGAGGAAGAAATATGCAGACAAATTAGGGAAATGAGTAAAAAACTTAGAATAATAATCATGGGGGATTTGAACTACCCCGATATTAATTGGAGAGAAGAGGAAGGTAAAGGGGATAAGGGAATGGAGTTCCTACAACGTGTACAGGACTCCTTTCTAACCCAATCTGTAAAAAGCCCAACAAGGGAGGATTCACTATTGGATCTGATAATGGGGAATGAACCAGAGCAGTTAAGAGAAGTAAAAGTCGGGGAACAGATAAGCAATAGTGACCATAATATAATACACTTTAAGATGATAATTGAGAAGGACAGAAGTATGGTGAAAACCAAGGTAATAGATTGTAGAAAAGCTGATTTTGAGGGGCTGAGAAGAGAAATTGGGGGAAAAAAATGGGCAACAATATTGGCAAACAGCGATGTAGAACAGCAATGGGAAACATTTAAAATGGTGTTCAACAGAGTGCAGGAACAATATATTCCGCTAAAAGGAAAGAGGTAACAGAGAGAGTAGACAATGGTAATGCAGTAGACTGCAGCACGGACCCCGCGTTCAAAGAGGCAACAAGTAAGTCAGCCGATCATTTTGGCCCGCCCGCCACCTCCCCTTTACTGAGCACCCCATGATCATACTGCCGCTCCGTTCCCACCCCTGAATCGGACACCGTCATCACCCGGCGCAGATTCAGGGGGCGCGAGCCAATTTTGCAGGTGGGGCAAATACGGGGCGCAATGCACGGTGATGATGTCATCATCGCCTGCGGAGCAGGGCGCTACCGGTTACCACTGCTGCTAAACACCCGCTGAATTTAGCGAGAGTCGTTAGCGGCATCGCGCCCGGGCGTGCAGTGCTCCCTCAGTACTGCCCCTCCGACAGTGCAGCTCTCCCTCAGTACTGCCCCTCCGACAGTGCAGCTCTCCCTCAGTACTGCCCCTCCGACAGTGCAGCGCTCCCTCAGCACTGCCCCTCCGACAGTGCAGCTCTCCCTCAGTACTGCCCCTCCGACGGTGCGGTGCTCCCTCAGTACTGCCCCTTCGACAGTGCAGTGCTCCCTCAGTACTGCCCCTCCGACAGTGCAGTGCTCCCTCAGTACTGCCCCTCCGACAGTGCAGCTCTCCCTCCGTACTGCCCCTCCGACAGTGCAGCGCTCCCTCAGTACTGCCCCTCCGACAGTGTAGCTCTCCCTCAGTACTGCCCCTCCGACAGTGCTGCTCTCCCTCAGTACTGCCCCTCCGACAGTGCAGCTCTCCCTCAGTACTGCCCCTCCGACGGTGCGGTGCTCCCTCAGTACTGCCCCTCCGACAGTGCAGTGCTCCCTCAGTACTGCCCCTCCGACAGTGCAGCTCTCCCTCAGTACTGCCCCTCCGACAGTGCAGAGCTCCCTCAGTACTGCCCCTCCAACAGTGCAGCTCTCCCTCAGTACTGCCCCTCCGACAGTGTGGCTCTCCCTCCGTACTGCGCCTCCGACAGTGCGGCCCTCCCTCAATACTGCCCCTCCGACAGTGCGGCGTTCCCTCAGTACCGCCCCTCCGACAGTGCGGCGCTCCCTCAGTTCTGCCCCCCGACAGTGCGGCGCTCCCTCAGTACTGCCCCTCCGACAGTGCGGCGCTCCCTCAGTACTGCCCCTCCGACAGTGCAGCGCTCCCTCAGTACTGCCCCTCCGACAGTGCAGCGCTCCCTCAGTACTGCCCCTCCGACAGTGCGGCGCTCCCTCAGTACTGACCCTCCGACAGTGCAGCGCTCCCTCAGTACTGTGCCTCCAACAGTGCAGCACTCCCTCAGTACTGCCCCTCTGACAGTGCAGCTCTCCCTCACTACTGCCCCTCCGACAGTCCAGCGCTCCCTCAGTACTGCCCCTCCGACAGTGCAGCGCTCCCTCAGTCCTGCCCCTCCGACAGTGCAGTATTCCCTCAGTACTGCCCCTCCGACAGTGCGGCGCTCCCTCAGTACTGCCCCTGCGACAGTGCAGCACTCCCTCAGTACTGCCCCTCTGACAGTGCAGCGCTCCCTCAATACTGCCCCTCCGACAGTGCAGCGCTCCCTCAGTACTGCCCCTCCGACAGTGCAGCTCTCCCTCATTACTGCCCCTTTGACAGTGCAGCGCTCCCTCAGTACTACCCCTCCAACAGTGCAGCGCTCCCTCAGTATTGCCCCTCTGACAGTGCAGCGCTCCCTCAGTACTGCCCCTCCGACAGTGCGGCGCTCCCTCAGTACTGCCCCTCCGACAGTGCAGCGTTCCCTCAGTACTGCCCCTCCGACAGTGCGGCGCTCCCTCAGTACTGCCCCTCCGACAGTGCAGCGCTCCCTCAGTACTGCCCCAGCGACAGTGCAGCGCTCCCTCAGTACTGCCCCTCCGACAGTGCGGCGCTCCCTCAGTACTGCCCCTCCGACAGTGCGGTGCTCCGTCTGTACTGCCCCTGCGACGGTGCAGCACTCCCTCTGTACTGCCCCTGCGACAGTGCAGCGCTCCCTCAGTACAGCTCCTCCGACAGTGCAGCGCACCCTCAGTACTGCTCCTTTGACAGTGCAGCGCTCCCTCAGTACTGCCCCTCCGACAGTGCAGCGCTCCCTCAGTACTGCTCCTCAGACAGCGCAGCGCTCCCTCTGTACTGCCCCTGCGACAGTGCAGCACTCCCTCAGTACTGCCCCTCCGACAGTGCAGCGCTCCCTCAGTACTGCCCCTCCGACAGTGCAGCGCTCCCTCAGTACTGCCCCTCCGACAGTGCTGCTCTCCTTCTGTACTGCCCCTGCGACAGTGCAGCGCTCCCTCAGTACTGCTCCTCCGACAGTGCGGCGCTCCCTCAGTACTGCTCCTCCGACAGTGCAGCGCTCCCTCAGTACTGCCCCTGCGACAGTGCAGCGCTCCCTCAGTACTGCCCCTCTGACAGTGCAGCGCTCCCTCAGTACTGCCCCTCTGACAGTGCAGCACTCCCTCAGTACTGCAAAATTCAGTGTTAGCCTGAATTTTGTGCTCAAGTCGTTGCCATGAGGCTTGAACCCTCGACCTCCTGACTCAGGTGAGAGTGCTGCCCTCTGACAAAACTAAAAAAGAATCAAAATATTCACTGAGAATGTAAAATGTGAAAAGGGGGGATGAGATTTGACTGACTAAGCCGAGACAATTCATCTAACTGTGAGTTTGGTTTTAAAATTCCGCCCAGCCGATTTGAAGTGATTAATTGTGTATCAAGCTGAGGGATTCTGCAAAGGGTGTGAAAGATGTAACTCCCCTGTGGATATGAATGTAGAGACACATTCCCAGGACACGGGAGCTGGACACTGAGCACGTCAGCACAGTGAGAGGTGGAAGTGGTGTCCCAGTTGTGTGATTTTCTAATTAGGTGTGTGCATACCTCAGCAGAGGCAGCTTCTCTCTCGGCAGTGCCCCTGGGATGGTGACCTTTCGCTCGACTGTGAATGATGTATTTCTGCAGCCCGCTCTCTGTCAGATTGTCACTACATGTGTCATTGAGCCATTCTCTTCAGTGCTAGTCTATCGTCTCTTCACAAGCTCAGCGAGAATTTCCCAAATACATTTTGTTTCCTCTTTTCCTTCCCCGATTTACATTAATTAACCTCTTGTGTCCCGAGCTGACAACTGGTACCAAAGCAACACAAAGAGAACCTATCCCATGTTAAAATAAAGCAAGCTATAGAGTATTCTCTGCACACCATACACGCTGCGCTGTACACGGCACACAGCGCAATGTACACTCCCCACAACACCACGCTGTACTGCAGCACTATACATGAAGCTCTGGTGGATGGGGGATGGATGGAACGTTGAACATCATTTGGGAATAAAATGGACCAGCCGCTCTGAGGGAAAACAGTCGGGAATATTTCCTCCTTTTCCAGTCTGGACTCTTAAAATATCAACCAAACATAAGAAATAACATAAGAAATAGGAGCAGGAATCGACCATACGGCCCCTCGAGCCTGCTCTGCCATTCAACAAGATCATGGCTGATCTTCTACCTCATCTCCACTTTCCCGCCCGATCCCCATATCCCTTGAATCCTTTAATATTCAAAAATCTATCAAAATCTGTCTTGAATATACTCAACGACTGAGCCTCCACAGCCCTCTAGGGTAGAGAATTCCAAAGATTCACCACCCTCTGAGTGAAGAAATTTCTCATCTCAGTCCTAAATGGCCGACCTCTTATTCTGAGACTGTGACCCCTGGTTCTAGACTCCCCAGCCAGGGGAAACATCCTCCCTGCATCTACCCTGTCAAGCCCTGTAAGAATTGTGTATGTTTCAATGAGATCATCTCTCATTCTTCTAAACTCTAGAGAATATAGGCCTAGTCTACTCAATCTCTCCTCATAGGACAAACCCCCATCCCAGGAATCAGTCTGGTGAACCTTCGTTGCACTCCCTCTATGACAAGTATATCCTTCCTTAGGTAAGGAGATCAAAACTGTACACAATACTCCAGGTGTGGTCTCACCAGGGCCCTATATAATTGCAGTAAGATGTCTTTACTCTTATACTCAAATCCTCTTGTAATAAAGGCCAACATACCATTTGCTTTCCTAATTGCTTGCTGTACCTGCATGTTAACTGTCAGTGATTTGTGTACAAGGACACCCAGGTCCCTCTGAACACCAACATTTCCCAATCTCTCTCCATTTAAAAAATACTCTGCTTTTCTATTTTTCCTACCAAAGTGGATAACTTCACATTTCTCCACATTATATTCCATTTGCCATATTCTTGCCCACTCACTTATCCTGTCTATATCCCCTTGAAACCTCCTTGCATCCTCCTCACAACTTACATTCCCACCCAGCTTTGTATCATCAGCAAACTTGGATATATTACATTTGGTCCCCTCACCCAAATCATTGATGTAGATTGTGAATAGCTGAGGCCCAAGCACTGATCCTTGCGGTACCCCACTAGTTACAGCCTGCCAACCCGAAAATGACCCGTTTATTCCTACTTTCTGTTTTCTGTCCGTTAACCAATCCTCAATCCATGCTAGTAGATTACCCCCAATCCCATGAGCCCTAATTTTGTTTAATAACCTCTTGTGTGGCACCTTATCGAATGCCTTCTGAAAATCCAAATACACCACATCCACTGGTTCCCCCTTATCTATTCTGCTAGTTACAACCTCAAAAAACTCTAACAGATTTTTCAAACACGATTTCCATTTCATAAATCCGTGTTGACTCTGCCCAATCCTATTATTATTTTCTAAGTGCCCTGTTACCACGTCCTTAATAATAGATTCTAGCATTTTCCCTACTATTGATGTCAGACTAACTGATCTGTAGTTCCCCGTTTTCTCTCTCCCTCCTTTCTTAAATAGTGGGGTTACATTTGCTACCTTCCAATCTGCGGGAACCGATCCAGAATCTGTGGAATTTTGGAAAATGACAACCAATGCATCCACTATCTCGATAGCCACCTCTTTCAAAACCCTAGGATGTAGGCCATCAGGTCCAGGGGATTTATTGGCTTTTAGTCCCATTTTCTCCAGTACTATTTTTTTACTAATACTCATTTCTTTCAGTTCCTCATTCTCTCTAGACCCTTGGTTCTCCATTATTTCTGGGAAGTTTTTTGCGTCTTCTTCCGTGAAGACAGACACAAAGGGCTGGATTTTCAATGACCCGTGGAGTCGGGTATGGAGGCGTGTGGGGGGTTAAAGTTGCAGATTCGGGGGTCCCGACCCCATCCCGCCTCCAACCCGCCTCCATGCAATTTTGATAAAATTGTGTGCGGTGTTCCCGACTCCGTCCCGCCTCCAAGAGGCGGGAGAGGCCATTAAAGCCCTTAACAAGCCCTAAATTGGCTCTGTAATGCCATTTTGAAATGTTTTAGCTAGTTTAACCCTTTTCTGACGTGAAGCACGCCTGGTGTGAAACACGCCAGTGAAACCTGGCGGGAGCACAAGTGGATAGCTGACTATCAGCTGCAGGTCCACTATTACAACGGAGATGTGATGAAGGTAGTAGTAGTATTAGGTCTGAAAGTCTCCTCTGATGCTGCTGCATTGAATGTCTTCAGAGACTGCCGGGGCCTTTTTCTCTCTCTGTCTCTCTCCTCATTTTGCATCCAGGTCCTCTCACTGCAAAGGCCAGGCAATCTCTGAGACCAGACCAAGCAGTCTCTGACCTACAATGATGACATCATCAGAGGCGACTTTCAGACTGAAACCACTAATTGGTTCATGGGTTCCCACATGCTGGAACTCAATTGCCCAATTAAGTGAGAATTGCATCAATCTCCCACATCCAATTTCAGGCGGGTGGATAACACGAAATGCGGATGACCCAACCCCAACCCGACCCCAAGACAAAATCCAGCCCAAAGTATTTGTTTAATTTCTCTGCCATTTCCTTATTCCCCATTATAATTTCTCCTGTCTCAGCCTGTAAGGGACCCACATTTACTTTTGCTAATCTTTTCCTTTTTACATACCTATAGAAGCTTTTACAATGTGTTTTTATATCTCTCGCTAGTTTACTCTCATATTCTATTTTCCCTTTCTTTATCAATTTCATGGTCCTCCTTTGCTGAATTCTAAAATCCTCCCAATCCTCAGGCTTACTACTCTTTTTGGCAACATTATAAGGCTCTTCCTTTGATCTAATACTATCTTTAACTTCTCTTATTAGCCACGGTTAGACATTTCCTGTGGGGTTTTTGTGCCTTCAAGGAATGTATATTTGTTGTAAATTATGTATTAATTCTTTAAATGCTAGCCATTTCTCGTCCACTGTCAAACCTTTTAATGTAGTTTCCCAATCTACCTTAGCCAACTTGCTCCTCATACCTACATAGTTTGCTTTGTTTAGATTTAAGACCCTAGTTTCGGATTTAATGAAATCACTTTCAAACTCAATATAAAATTCTATCATATTATGGTCACTCTTCCCTAAAGGCCCCTTTACTACAAGGTTATTAATTAACCCTTTCTCGTTGCACAATACTAGATCTAAAATAGTCAATTCCCTAGTTGGTTCCTCAACATACTGATCTAGAAAACTATTTTGAATACATTCCATGAATTCATCCTCCACACTATTACTGCAAATTTGGTTTGCCCAGTCCCCCCACGATCACTGTATTACCCTTGTTACATGCGCCTCTAATTTCCTGATTTATACACGGCCCTACATTACAACTACTGTCTGGGGGCCTATAAACAACTCCCACCAATGTTTTCTGCCCCTTGCTGTTTCTTAGCTCCACCCAAACTGATTCTACTTCTTGATTTTCGGAGCTAAGATCCTTTCTCTCTACTGTCTTTATCCCATCCTTTATTATCAGGGCTACCCCTCCTCCTTTTCTGTTTTGCCTATCTCTTCTAAAAGTTAAGTGTCCTGGAATATTTAATTCCCAACCTTGGCCACATTGCAACCACGTTTCCATAATGGCTATTAGATCAAACCTGTTAATTTCTATCTCCGCTATTAATTCATCTATTTTGTTGCGAATGCTTCATGCATTCAGATATAGTGCCTTTAGCTTTGACTTATTTTTATTTTTCCCTGATGTCACCTTAGTCACTGATGCCCTATTACCTTTGTTATTCTCTCTGTCCCTTCCTGACCCACTCTGCTTATTTTTACCCAAAGCTCTACTCTGCTCCAGAGCCTTGACATTTCTCTCGCTGCTTTTAAATTTACTCTTTCCTGAATCCTCCCTTCACTAGTTTAAAACCCTGTCTACTGCCCTAGTTATTTGATTCGTCAGGACACTGGTCCCAGCCCGGTTTAAGTGGAGCCATTCCCAACGGAACAACTCCCTCTTTCCCCAGTACTGGTGCCAGTGCCCCATGAACTGAAACCCCTTCCTCCCACACCACTCTTTGAGCCACGCATTTAAACCTCTAATCTGTTTGTCCCTATGCCAATTTGCACGTGGCTCAGGCAACAATCCAGAGATTATTACCTTTGAGGTTCTGCTTTTTAATTTGGATCCTAGCTCCTCAAACTCCCTCAGCAGAACCTCATTCCTAGTTCTACTGATGTTGTTGGTTCCTACGTGGACCACAACAACTGGATCCTCCGCCTCCCACTCCAAGTTCTCCTCCAGCCGCGAGGAGATGTCTTTAACCCTGGCACCGGACAGGCAACACAACATTCGGAACTCCCGGTCGCGGCTGCAGAGACCAGTATCTATCCCCCTGACTATACTGTCCCCTACCACAACTACATTCCCTTTCACTCCCCCCACTTGAATGGCCTCCTGCACCATGGTGCCATGGTCAGCTTGCTCAATCATCCTGCAGGCTTTTCCCTCATCCACACAGGCAGCAAGAACCTCATACCTGTTTAACAAGGGCAAAGACTGAGGCTCCTCCAGCACTGCACCTGGGGTCCCCTTACCTGCCTGAGTCTCAGTCACACCCTCCTGTCCCTGACCACTAACCAGACCTGTACTATTACCTAACCTAAGGGGTGTGACTGCCTCCTGGATCAAAGTGTCCAGGTTCAATGAGAGGTGATCTCATTGAAACTTATAAAATTCTAACAGGGCTAGACAGACTGGATGCAGGAAGGATGTTCCCGATGGCGGGGGAGTCCAGAACAAGAGGTCACAGTCTAAAGATAAGGGTCATGATGCGGAGATGCCGGCGTTGGACTGGGGTGGACAAAAATGAGAAGTCGCACAACACCAGGTTATAGTCCAACAGATTTATTTAAAATTACAAGCTTTCGGAGCTGTCGCCCCTTCGTCAGGTAAAGTTACTGTGAGAGAATCTATCAGAATTCACAGAATATAAACACAGAGAAAATGTATAGATTAAATCTTTCCCTACATCAAAGACACACTAAGAGCACAGCCAAGACAATGAGATGTGTCCCAGGGGGTCCAACGCGTCAAAACACCTGCTGGCTGCATATCCTCTCCATTTGGGTTTGTTTTTTGTGTTTGTTTTTTTTTAAACTGGAAAGACCGGCAACGATGTCAAGTCACGTTCTATAGCGTGACATGAACCCGATATCCCGATTGAGGCCGTCCTCATGAGTGCGGAACTTAAAGATAAGGGGTAAGCCATTTAGGACAGAGATGAGGAGGAATTTCTTCACCCAGAGAGTGGTGAACCTGTGGAATTCTCTACCACAGAAGGCAGTTGAGGCCAAGTCAGTAAATATATTCAAGAATGAGTTAGATATATTTCTTAAGGCTAAAGGTATCAAGGGATATGGGGAGAAGGCAGGTACAGGGTACTGAGTTTGGATGATCAGCCATGATCTCATCGAATGGCGGAGCAGGCTCGAGGGGCCGAATGGCCTCCTCCTGCTCCTATCTTCTATGTTTCTTTGTTTCTATGTAACTCTCCCCATCCCTGATGCCCCGCAATGTCTGCACCTCAGACTCCAGCTCAAAAGCTCTGAGCTGAAGTTCCTCAAGATGCAGGTACTTTCTGCAAACGTGGTTGTCCGGGATCACAATGCTCTCCACAAACTCCCACATGCTGCAGTTGCGACACACCACCTGCACTGCCATCCCTATGTGACCTTGTTTTATTTAATTTAATGTAATTAAATTTGTAATTAGGTAACTTAGTTTACAGTGTAGTTTCTTGACTACTTACTTGATCTAGATTAAGTTATGGGTACTGAAATTAAATATCTACCTGTAACACAAAGCACTACAAGTAGTGTAGGCAAAAAGCAGCAACTCCTTCCCTCTCTTCTCCAAATTCCCACTCTTTCCAAATTCCCAACCAAAGCATTCTGTTCAAGTACACTCCGTTTAATCCCGCTCTGTGCTTTGTTGACTCGGTGGGTAAGTGCACCTTGTGATGTAGCACGGAGATGTAGGGGTTACACTTTGCTCTGCACTGGATGGGTGATAATCGGATCGCCCACCCGTTACAGATCCCAGTTCATTCTCGTCCCACTGATTTCAATGGAATGAAAATCGGGCGGGTTTGGCAACAGACTGGCGATTCGGTCCGCTGGAATATCGCCCTGGTGGTGACGGTTAAAATGGAGGTGGGCTATTCTCTAACCGGGCCTGAATGTTGAGGAACACCTGGGTGCGGTGCAGAGGAGAACATCAGCTGGAGATGATTGCATGGTGCCTTGTTGCTCCTTCACGTCCAAGGGTATGAGAGGAAGACTCGACCCATGCAGAGCAGGATGATCCCAGGAACAGTCTGTGTTGAGTCAGCCAATCTCAGCTGAAGCATCGTTCAGAGTCCCAGAATTACATAGAAATTACTGCACAGGAACAGGCCGTTCGGCCCAACCAGTCCGTGCCGCTGTTTATCCTAATCCCATGTACCCGCCCTGTTCCCATATCCCTTTATCCCCCTTTCCGCCAACCATCACTCTAATCTACTCCCAAATGTTGCCCTGGTCCCTGCTTCAGTCACTAACTCCGGGAATGCATTGCACAGCCTCGCAATCCTCTGTGTAAAAATGTTTCTCCTGCTCTCTGCCCAATTACATTTAATCTTTGTATTGATTTGGTGCCAGTTGTTTCGGATTCCTGCATCCGCAGTATTTTGCTATTGTATATTTAATCTTATGTCTATGTCCCCTTGTTCTAGATCCATCAATCACTGGAGACACTCCGGGGTGAATTTTCCGGGGGTTCAGCAGACACGACCCGTGGTGGGGCGGTTGGGAAAATGGATTTTTTTGACAGCAGTTTGCTCCTTTCCCAGATGTCGGGTCTGTCAGCACTGAGCAAACACGACACACAGCGGCGGGGGAGGCAATACAGGTCATTCTGACTTTGCTAACAGAGGATTAAGAATTATTTTCAGCTCACCTTCAGAGATTACCAGCTCGCCCACAGGGTTCACGTTGCTCGGAGATCACGTCAGGTAAGCAGGGCGGGACATGAATGGCCATGGAATCATCTCATGACTTGACAGCTTGAAATGTGCTATAAAAGCTCCCATCTCACAGCTGTTCACTTTCCAAGCTCAGAAGCTGTTGCTTACTGCATTTGGAAGACAGATTGAGCTTTATGCAGTGTTTGGAGCAAAATCTCTATCCTGTGTCACCTCATTGGAACAACCTCCCTCAACATTGACAGATCGCTTCTGTCATCTCAACTTCACCTGCCATCTATTCCATCATCATCGGTGCCCTTGAAACTATCTCACCTTGGTCCTCAGAATCCCAACACGATCAGCCCCAACACCAGCAGCACCAACAACACCAACCTTCTCCGCAATCAACTGATGCTGTACAGGACACAGGGCATCAGCACCCGAGCACATTGCTGCCCGGGAGGTCAGGGATGGCCTCACCATGGTCAGATTTACTTCACTTGACACTGTACACCCTGGCTGCCACATGATGCGCCAGGCTGGCACCACCCCACACCAACACCATAAAGCATCCCTACAATGCCCACTCATCACCATTGCGGGGGGTACCGTTATGTCTCACCATTCACTGCAACTCACTAAGCCACATCCAAAGGTGCACACAAATCTGTCCAAGAATGCAAAGTGCTGAAAATAAAGGTTTCAATGTTTGACACCACGTGAACAGAAACTTCACATGAACATTGGCTAAACCACCCAAGTGCCTACCTTTGTGTGTTGTTAGTTGGTATGATTGCACTAGGATGAGTGTGAGGGGTGGCTAGTGAGATGGGGAAGTGACAATGTAGATAGAGAGGGATGGGTGGAGGTGCAAGGCAAGTTGGTGTGAGTAAGGATGTGCAGGAGTAGGGTCGGGAAGGCAAAGTGATGGGGATGTGATGAGTGGCACAGCAGGATGAGGTTGAGTGTGGCTTTGCAGTAACGTTTCGTGATCTGCTGAGATCATTGAAAGGTTTGCGCCACTGCAGCCTGGTCCTCCTGACCACATCTCTGCTTGTGCCCTCCTGTGCAATGTGCAACCAGGCTGCGTTGGTCTCCTGGGGAGGTCTCTTCTGCCCATGGGAAGGGAAGAGAACCTCCCTGCATGCTGTGACTCCCTCCATAAGCATATGGAGGCAGTCATGGGCGAGCCTGGGTGCAGCCCTGTGCCTCTGTGCAGTGCTCGTCAGTGTTTGCAGCCCCTCAATGCTGTAGAACACTGACAGCACAACAGTCAAAAACAATTTGCGCATGGTCCCTTTAAGGAAACCGGCTGATGATGACGTCATCAGACCCGCTTCCTTCAATTGGCCGGCAATCGTGCTGGGCGGGCTTAACAAGCCAATAAGGGTAAAATCATTCTACAGCGTGGGCTGGAGCCAGCAGCGGGGCCGGGACTCGCCACGAACGTCGCCCGCCACGAACCCGCCGAGGTTGGTAAAATCCAGCCCTTTGTTTCTACCTACTCTGTCCCATCCCTGACAAAATGAGGCCCAATATTTCAAGCTTTTCTTTGTATTTCTTTTTCCTTATACCAGGCAGCATCCGAGAGAATCTGTGCTGAACCCGCTCTCCAGCCTCAACATCCTTCCAATAGTGTGGTCAAACAGTACTCCAACTGTGTTCTTACTAATGTTTTATATCGAGTTCTTCTATCTCTGTAGCCATGTCCTGCCCTACAACCCTCCGAGAACTCTGCGTTCCTCCATCTCTAGCCTTGTACACATCCCCCACTCCCTTCACCCCACCTTTGGTGACCGTGCCTTCAACCATCTCGGCCCTCAGCTCTGGGATTCCCTTCCTAAACCTCTCCTCCTCTCCTCCTTTAAGACCCTCCTTAAAGCCTTATAACGGAGGCGGGACTGAGCTCGAGCTACAGCTCTGGCCGCTGAGTCTTTTCTATCAGTTTCTAAAGTGTCACCAGCACCTGCTAATGGCAGGAAATTAGCCAACGCCACCCTGAGCCCGGTGAGATCAGTGGGGTGAGCGGCGAAGCTATTGGAAGGGCACGATCCTGGCTCCTGTCGGGATTGTGGTCCGTGGGCTTTCAGGACCATTGTGTATTGAGAGTCACAGAGAGTCATAGAGTCATAGAGTGATACAGCACGGAAAGAGGCCCTTCAGCCCATTGTGTCCGCGCCGGCCATCAAGCCCTGTCTATTCTAATTCCATTTTCCAGCACTTGGTCCGTAGCCTTGTATGCTATGGCGTTTCAAGTGCTCATCCAAATGCTTCTTGAATGTTGTGAGGGTCCCTGCCTCTACCACCCTTTCAGGCAGTGAGTTCCAGATTCCAACCACCCTCTGGGTGAAAAAGTTTTCCCTCAAATCCCCTCTAAACCTCCTGCCCCTTACCTTGAAACTATGCCCCCTGGTTATTGACCCCTCTACTAAGGGGAAAAGTTCCTTTCTATGTACCCTATCTATGCCCCTCATAATTTTGTACACCTCAATCAGGTCCCCCCTCAGCCTTCTCTGCTCGAAGGAAAACAACCCCAGCCTGTCCAGTCTTTCTTCATAGCTGAAGCGCTCCAGCCCAGGTAACATCCTGGTGAATCTCCTCTGCACCCTCTCCAATGCAATCACATCCTTCCTCTTGTGTGGCAACCAGAACTGCACACAGTATTCCAGCTGTGGCCTAACTAACGTTTTGTACAGCTCCATCATAACCTCCCTGCTCTTATATTCTATGCCTCGGCTAATGAAGGCAAGTATCCCATATGCCTTTTTAACCACCTTATCTATCTGTCCTGCTGCCTTCAGGGATCTATGTACATGCACACCAAGGTCCCTCTGATCCTCTGTCCTTCCTAGGGTCCTACCATTCATTGTGTATTCCCTTGCCTTGTTAGTCCTCCCAAAATGCAACACCTCACACTTTTCAGGGTTAAATTCCATTTGCCATTGTTCTGCCCATCTGACCAACCCGTCTATATCGTCCTGTAGCCTGAGGCTTCCATCCTCGCTATTTGATTGGCGGAGAACTGCCAGATATATTCCAATAAGTTTGAGAGATCTGCAAACTGTAAAACCCATAAAGATTTATTATCATTCACTATGATGCAATTACAGAGGACTTTTATGATTTGTCATCGATACATCATTTACTGCTTTGATTCTGTTATATCGGAAAAGTAAACAAGACAGGAGGAGAAATTTCCTTCTACTCAGATCTTTAATGAATTAGCGAGTGCAAGATAATCCAAATGACTGATACTGGAACGAGCCAAACACTGGCTCACATTCTCGGTGCTCGGGACTACCCACCGTGCTACTTGCAGACTGCCCAGGATTCTGTGGGGTTGACTAATTTAAATTATCTGAATAAAGTCATAACGGCACAGAAGGAGGCCATTCGGCCCATCGAGTCCGTGCCGGCTCTCTGTAGAGCAATCCAGTCAGTCCCATTCCCCCGCTCTATCCCCGTAGCCCTGCAAAATTATTTCCCTCAAGTGCCTATTGTAGGGGGTGGTGGTTTGTGTCAGCTTCACCTCTGACTTCTGAGCGGTTCGAATCGCTCCCACTCCCTTGGTTCTAGACCGTGGACTTATTTGGGGGTTGTGACAAAAGGTGCAGCAGACAACTGAGTTTGATGCAAGAACTTTGATCTTTATTCAAGAAAGTAAAACACAACACAAACACTCAACACTCAAAGTGGGGAACACTTCGGTACAAGCGAGGGAAATAACATTAGAAGAATACTTCACCCCTCCCAATCCCACTTCACGAGCTAGGTTGGACTCTGGAGAACCAGGGATAATGCTCACCAAACGAATCCTTGACAGTTGAGAGTTAGGGTTTAGAGTCTTTTGAGTAAAAGGTGTCGTAAGGCCCTTGTTGCCGCGAGGTGTCCGATGGTCACTGAGGCGGTCGCTCTGGTCTCTTCTTGCGTGCCGGTCTGCTTGTTCCTTGCTGCCTGCTTGTTTCGTTGAAACTGTGTACGGTTGTACTCGAGAACTCCTTTCTGTTGTAACTGTGTAACTGCTTGTCTCCTTGAACTGCCGTGTAACTCTACTGGAGAACTCGATGAACTCCTGAGAACTGCTGAACTCCTTAACTTGTTGAACTCCCTTCAACAGCTTCTTGCTGAACTCCCTGAACAGCTTCTTGTTTAACTGCTTGCTGAATTCCTTGCTGCTGTGTAACTCTACTGGAGAACTCGAACTTGAACTGTTGTAACTGCTGAACTGACTTCTTGAGAAAACAGCCTTTCAATTATACTAATTGAAGCTTCCTTATCTGTGCATTGTAAGATTTTGGAGGGCTCGTTAACGGTAACGACTTTAATAAGTGTCCAATGGCTTTTGGGATGGCTTGCGTCCTGTCGATCTCCTTGGTTGATTACAGTTGATTGGTTTTGTGTTTGGTTTTCTAGGCTGGACTCGGTCTTTCTATAGAATCGGCCTGAGTGATTTGTATTATGCATATTTCTGATGGGCCCTGTAATCGGTTTTGATGGGGCCTGTTGTTTTGGGTGGGACTGTCTTCTCCCAGGGTCTATTGTTCAAATGTTAATGTCTGCTGGGGCTTGAGTGAGGTCATCCCGGTTCCCCAGACATTGCAATTAACTGCAATACCCAAAACTGCTTTTACAGAGGTCGAGCCCACCTCCTTGTCCCTTTACAGGCCCAGACATGTTTTTAAAATGCCAAAACTTGGTTTTTGGTCTTAAATTCCTTATGTTAGGCCCAAATGCATTTTTTATCACTCTGAGGTAGTTCCAAAGTCCTTTTTCCTTAGGTTTTGGGGATCTGTAAATTTTGGAAACCTTACACTATCCAGTCTCCCCTTGAAAACATTGAGTGTCTCCGCTTCCACCACTTCTGTCGGCAGCGAGTTCCAGGTCCTCTCCTTGTAGGTTCGGCAGGGCAGCAGCTCTTAAAGGGCAGTTGCATTTAAAGGGATGCAGCATCCGTTTCCATGAATCCTACCTGCTGGGGACGTGAAGGAGGAGCAACAACAATAGGTGGCTGGGCATACCCGGGGAGCTGCTGAATGAGGTAGTGCGGAGCATGGGGAGCAGGCAGGTTCAACTGCCCATCAGTAGCACGGTATCCTGTAGGCTGTGCCCGCTTGTACCCATCTATCTATTTGCTGCATTCCCCATTCTTGCAAATGTTTGCTTTCTCTTTGTGTAGGGGCTCCCGAGATCAATGATCTGGCAGCAGGGGAGGAGCAGGAAACAGTTCCAGCCCAGCTGCATCCGTCAAGGGCTCCAGACCCCACAAGCGCCTGTGCTTCAGGAGATGAGACAGGAGGAAGCACAGCTGAAGAATTGAACACAAAGTGAGCAGGAGCAAGTGGAGGTGACAGGAGAGGAGCATTGACATGAGTAAGGGAGCTCGGGGCAGATGCTGCAGGCCCCACTGATTCAGAGCAGACCAAGGTTAGTGGAAATCTGGAACTATCTCCCCCAAAAGGCTGTGGATGCTGGGGATCAATTGAAAGTTTCAAGACCGAGATGGATGGATTTTTGTTGGGTAAGGGTATCGAGGGATATGGAGCAGCGGCGGGTAAATGGAGTTGAGGTACGGATCGGCCATGATCTCATAGAATGATTGATCGGGCCCGAGGGGCTGACTGACTGACTGAGAGAGGAAAATGGAGAGAGAGAAAAACAAAGGGAATAAGCAAGAGAAATAACGGTAGCAGTAATGGAGAGAAGGAGTGGATTTGATTTCCATACCCTGTAACACCTCAACCATACATAGAATCATAGAATTATTACTGCACAGAAGGAGGCCCTTCGGCCCGTCGAGCCTGTGCCGGCTCTCTGTGCAAGAGCACTCCAGCCAGTCCCACTCCCCCGCCCTTTCCCCGTAGCCCTGTAAATTTGTTTCCTTCAGGTACTTCTCCAATTCCCTTTTCAAAGCTGTGATTGAGTCTGCCTCCACCACCCTCTCAAGCAGCGCGTTCCAGATCATAACCACTCGCTGAGTAAAAAAGATTTTTTCTCATGTTGCTTTTGGTTCTTCCGCCAATCACCTTGAATCTGTGTCCTCTGGTTCTCAACCCTTCCGCCAATGGGAACAGTTTCTCTCCATCTACTCTGTCTCGACCACTCATGATTTTGAACACCTCTATCAAATCTCCTCTCAACTTTCTCTGCTCTAAGGAGAACAACCCCAACTTCTCCAATCTATCCACGTAACTGAAGTCCCTCATCCCTGGAATCATTGTCATTAATCTTTTCTACACCCTCTCTAAGGCCTTCACATCCTTCCTAAAGTGCGGTGCCCAGAATTGG
Organism: Squalus acanthias; assembly: GCA_030390025.1. Lineage (NCBI taxonomy): Eukaryota > Metazoa > Chordata > Chondrichthyes > Squaliformes > Squalidae > Squalus > Squalus acanthias. The sequence goes on from JASTWF010000078.1 coordinate 114,464, forward strand.
ACACAATTCCAGTTGAGGCTGAACCAGTATTTTATAAATGTTCATCATAACTTCTTTGCTTTTGTACTTTGTGCCGCTATTTATGAAGCCCAGGATCCCGAAAGCTTTTTTAACCGCTTTCTCAACCTGCCCTGCCACCTACAACGATTTGTGCACATATACCCTCAGGTCTCTCTGTTCAAGCACCCCCTTTAGATTTGTTTATATTGCCTCTCCTCGTTCTTCCTACCAAAATGTATCACTTCACACTTTTCTGCGTTAAATTTCATCTGCCACGTGTCTGCCCATTCCACCAGCCTGTCTATGTCCTCCTGAAGTCTATCACTATCCTCCTCACTGTTCACTATACTCCCAAGTTTTGTGTCACCTGAAAATTTTGAAATTTTGCCCTTTACACCCAAGTCTAAGTCATTAATATATATCAAGAAAAGCAGTGGTCCTAGAACCGACCCCTGGGGAACACCACTGTATACCTTCCTCCAGTCCGAAAAACAACCGTTCACCACTACTCTCTGTTTCCTGTCACTTAGCCAATTTCGTATCCATGCTGCCACTGTCCCTTTTATTCCATGGGCTTCAACTTTGCTGGCAAGCCTATTATGTGGCATTTTATCAAATGCCTTCTGGAAATCCATGTACACTACGTCAACCGCATTGCCCTCATCAACCCTCTCTGATACCTCATCAAAAAACTCGATCAAGTTAGTTAAACACGATTTGCCTTTAACAAATCCATGCTGGCTTTCCTTAATTAATCCACACTTGTCCAAGTGACTGTTAATTTTGTCCCTGATTATTGTTTCTAAAAGCTTCCCCACTACCGAGACTAAACTGACTGGCCTGTAGTCGCTGGGTTTATCCTTACACCCTTTTTATCCATCTGCATGTTAAAGAAAAGAAAGTCTATAGCGCCTTTCATCACCACCAGACATCCCAAAGTGCTTCACAGCCAATGAAGTACTTTTCTGAAGTGTAATCCCTGTTGTAATGTAGGAAACGCAGCAGCCAATTTGTGCACAGCAAGCTCCCACAAACAGCAATGTGATAATGACCAGATAATCTGTTTTCGTTGAATCAAAAAGGACAGAAAGCAAAATTCTGAGTGTGTAATTGTGTCTTTAGGCTTTGGTGTCAGGTTAGCATCCCACCAAGTACGAAGAGGTCTTAAAGTCACTGCAACTATTGGATGTAGGGCTTTCTAGTGAAGATGCTGTCAAGATGCAGCTGCCAAAATCAAATCCCACGGTGGTTTTATGGCAGAAGCTCATTTTCTCACGTTCCCTGTCAGCGTCCTCGTGCAGCAGTGATACAACTGAGACAATGAGGTGTAGTCGCAGGGGTTCTAAAGCTTGTGATTTCAAATAAAACTGTTGGACTATAACCTGGTGTTGTGCGACCTCTCAATTTTGTTCAGTCTGTCAGACGTGGCTGCCGCCCTGTACCTCTGTATCGTTGTCAGTGCGCCTGACACACCTCGCAGCCCATTCCCGGATGTGGCAAAAGTCAAGTGTTTCTGTCTGATATTTAGTTTGTGTTGGTTTCTCTCATTCTGCCATGGTCCATAGGGGTGAAAAATCAGGTGCAAAAGGAGTTGGAAGATTAGTAATAGAGACGCCTGGACTAATAATCCAGAGGGCGTGAGTTCAAATCCTATCATGGCAGTTTTAGAATTTTAAATTCAGTTTAAAACAATCTGGATATAAAAAGCTGGTATCAGTAGAAGCTGTCGGATTGTCATAAAAACCCAACTGGCTCAGCAATGTCCTTCAAGGAAGGAATTCTGCCCTGCCGTCTGGCCTATGTGTGGCTGCAGTCCCACACCAACATGGTTGACTCTTAACTGCCCTCTGCCGTGGCCGAGCAAGACACTCAGTCGTCTCAAAACCACTACAAAGAAGAACAAGAATAAACCCGAATGGACCACTTGCTGGGTGTTCCGACCTAACAGCACAGTGGGAGCACCGACAGCACAGGTACTGCATCGGTTGAAGAAGAAGGCCCACCACCATCATCTCCAAGCCAACTAGGGTTGGCCAATAAATGCTGCCCTTGCCAGCGACGCCTACATTCCCAGAATGATTTTTTTTTTAAAACAGCTCCTTTTGATGCATTTGGAACTAGGGCTCGCGTACAAGAGTATCTCAGACACAGGAACTAAAAATATAGCGCCAAAAGTAAAAGAAACCCAAAAAACGTAAGTGCAGTTTCTCACACTGTCACCTCATCTCCAGAAGGTGCAGCTTCCTTTCTGGGATGGGTTCTTAACACACCCTCAGCTAACGTGAATGTCCATGGGCTGTTTGACCGTGGTGACAGCACTCAGCAGCAGGGAACCCAGGGTGATTTTGCCCTCTCGAACCCAAGGGCTGAGTCAGGGTGGGACCTGGAACCTTCCCAGGCAGTATGGATCAGCCAACCTCACTGGCCCTGAAATTCTGTGCGGGTTCTGTGCGAGATCAGCTGGAAATCCCCCCTCCCCGCCGGCAATTAAATGGCGGAGACCCGGCATGATTGGAGCGACGGCAGGAGACCGGGAAAAGCCCCATGGAATGTCAGGGTTGCTGAGCCCGAATGCAACGCCCCTGTTCCTTTCTGGCTGCATTTGTGGGAAGCAGCTTGCTTCTCGCTCCGTCTCCGGGCCGCATCTCAGCCCACATCAGTGGCACACGCTCTATCGGGGCCACGCCCTTCTCTGCATTTCCTGAAACGATATCACTGCCTCATGTATCGTGAAGAAGAGTGTTCAGTCGGAGCTTCACCCGACTGGTCAAACATCAGACACCGACACAGCCAGCGCTGATTCTGGGTCAGAGCTGACCACTTCTGTTAGCGCTGGAAACAGCTGCCCGAGTCATGTACTGTACCCAGGGATGTTACTGGGAAGCGCTCTGAGCAACTAAATCGATTCAGTGTCTGGTACTGTAACCTGACTCATTTAAAAGAAACCGTGCATTTTTCACACTTCACTGCAGAATATAATGAGCTTGTACCAATTATAATAAGGTTATTAAAGGAACTTCTACAGTACTTTTTATTCTAGATCGCTACCCAGGCTCCTACTGAATAGCAGGAGCCGTGCGTGATGGTTAACCGGAATCTGAGAAAGAAAATTGGTCCCAGCAAAGCAGCTGCAGGCTCCACTGATGGGCTACTGGCGCGGCACTGGGCCACACAGACAGTCGGGTCTCAGGCTCACGGCCTGTCTGCGCTGAGATAGTTAGGGCACCCGTTACTTGACCTCTGCACTCTCGGATTAGAGGGGGGGGAACCCGGCTGGGCTCGATACCCAACCAAAAAAGAAAGAAAGACTTGCATTTCTATAGCGCCTTTCACGACCACCGGATGTCCCAAAGCGCTTTACAGCCAATGAAGCACTTTTGGAGTGTAGTCACTGTTTGTAATGTGGGAAACGCGGCAGCCAATTTGCGCACAGCAAGCTCCCACAAACAGCAATGTGATAATGACCAGATCATCTGTTTTCGTCATGTTGGTTGAGGGATAAACATTGGCCCAAGGACACCGGGTAGAACTCCCCTGCTTTTCTTTGAATAGTGCGATGGGATCTGAGGGCAGACGGGGCCTCGGTTTAATGTCTCATCCAAAAGACAACACGTCCAGCAGTGCAGCGCTCCCTCAGTACTGCCCCTCCGACAGTGCAGCTCGCCCTCAGTACTGCCCCTCCGACAGTGCGGCGCTCCCTCAGTACTGCCCCCCCGTCAGTGCAGCACTCCCTCAGTACTGCACCTCCGACAGCGCAGCACTCCCTCAGTACTGCCGCTCCGACAGTGCAGCGCTCCCTCAGTACTGCCCCTCCGACAGTGCAGCGCTCCCTCAGTACTGCCCCTCCGACAGTGCAGCACTCCCTCAGTACTGCCCCTCCGACAGTGCAGCACTCCCTCAGTACTGCCCCTCCAACAGTGCGGCGCTCCCTCAGTACTGCCCCTCCGACAGCGCGGCGCTCCCTCAGTACTGCCCCTCCGACAGCATAGAAGCATAAAAGCATAGAAGATAGGAGCAGGAGTCGGCCATTCGGCCCCTCGAGCCTTCTCCGCCATTCAATGCGATCATGGCCGATCATCCAAATTCAGTACCCTGTCCCTGCTTTCTCCCCATATCCCTTGATCCCTTTAGCCTTAAGAAATATATCCAACTCCTTCTTGAATATATTTAATGAATTGACCTCAACTGCCTTCTGTGGTAGAGAATTCCACAGGTTCACCACTCTCTGGGTGAAGAAATTCCTCCTCATCTCAGTCTTAAATGGCTTACCCCTTATCCTTAGACTGTGACCCCTGCTTCTGGACTCCCCCGCCTTCAGGAACATCCTTCCTGCATCTAGTCTGTCTAGTCCTGTTAGAATTTTATAAGTTTCAATGAGATCCCCTCTCATTCTTCGAAACTCTAGCGAATATAAGCCTAATCGACCCAATCTCTCTTCATACGTCATTCCTGCCATCCCAGGTATCAGTCTGGTAAATCTTCGCTGCACTCCCTCCATGGCAAGAACATCCTTCCTCAAATAAGGCGACCAAAACTGCACACAATATTCAAGGTGTGGTCTCACCAAGGCCTTGTACAACTGCAGCAAGACATCCTTGCTCCTGTACTCGAATCCTCTCGCTATGAAAGCCAACATACCATTTGCCTTCTTAACCGCCTGCTGCACCTGCATGCTTACCTTCAGCGACTGGTGCACAAGGACACCCAGATCTCATTGCACTTCCCCTTTTCCCAGTCTATTGCCGTTCAGATAATATTCTGCCTTCCTGTTTTTGCCACCAAAGTGGATAACCTCGCATTTATCCACATTATACTGCATCTGCCATGCATCTGCCCAATCGCCCAACCTGTCCAAATCATACTGGAGTTTCTCTGCATCCTCCTCACAGCACACACGCCCACCCAGCTTTGTGTCATCTGCAAACTTAGAGATATTACATCTAGTTCCCTCGTCTAGATCATCAATATATATTGTGAATATCTGGGGCCCTAGCACCGATCCCTGCGGTACCCCACTAGTCACTGCCTGCCACTCGGAAAAAGACCCATTTATTCCTACTCTCTGCTTTCTGTCTGCCAACCAGTTCTCTATCCAAATCAGTACCTCACCCCCAATCCCATGTGCTTTAACTTTGCACGCTAATCTCTTATGCAGGACCTTACCGAAAGCCTTCTGAAAGTCCAAATACACCACATCCACTGTTTCTCCCTTATCTATTCTACCAGTTACATCCTCAAAAAATTCCAGTAGATTAGTCAGGCATGATTTCCCTTTTGTAAAGCCTTGTTGACTTTGTCCGATGCTGTCACTGTTTTCCAAGTGCTCTGCTATTCCATCTTTTAAAATGGACTCTAGCATTTTCCCCACTACCGATGTCAGGCTTACCGGTCTATAATTCCCCGTTTTTTCTCTACCACCTTTTTTAAATAGTGGGGTTACATTAGCTACCCTCCAATCCATGGGAACTGTTCCAGAGTCGATAGAATTTGGAAAGATGACCAGCAATGCATCTACTATTTCTAGGGCCACTTCCTTAAGTACCCTAGGATGTAGATTATCAGTCCCTGGGGATTTATCGGCCTTCAATCCCGTCAATTTCCCTAACACCATTTCCCTACAAATACTGATTTCATTCAGTTCCTCCCTCTCATTAGACCCAATATTCCCCGACATCTCTGGGAGTTTATTTGTGTCCTCCTTTGTGAAGACAGAGCCAAAGTATGTATTTAATTGGTCTGCCATTTCTTTGTTCCCCATTATAAATTCCCCTGATTCAGACTGCAAGGGACCTACGCTTGACTTCACCAATCTTTTTCTCTTCACATATCTATAGAAGCTTTTACAGTCAGATTTTATGTTCCCTGCAAGCTTACTCTCATATTCTATTTTCCCCCTCTTAACTAATCCCTTTGTCCTCCTTTGCTGAATCATAAACTGCTCCCAATCCTCAGGTTTCATGCTTTTTCTGGCCAATTTATATGACCTCTCCTTGGATCTTATGCTATCCCTAATTTCCCTTGTTAGCCACGGTTGAGTCACCTTTTTCATTTTATTTTTATGCCAAACAGGGATGAACAAATTCTGTAGTTCATCCATGCGATCTTTAAATGTTTGCCATTGCCTATCCACCGTCAACCCTTTAAGTAATGCTCCCCAATCCACCCTAGCCAACTCGCGCCTCATATCATCGTAGTTTCCTTTATTTAAATTCAGGACCCTAGTCTCTGAGTCAACTACTTCACACACAGTGCAGTGCAGCGCTCCCTCAGTACTGCCCCTCCGACAGTGCAGTGCTCCCTCAGTACTGCCCCTCCGACAGTGCAGCGCTCCCTCAGTACTGCCCCTCCGACAGTGCAGTGCTCCCTCAGTACAGCACCTCCGACAGTGCAGTGCTCCCTCAGTACTGCCCCTCCGACAGTGCGGCGTTCCCTCAGTACTGCCCCTCCGACAGTGCGGCGCTCCCTCAGTACTGCCCCTCCGACAGTGAGGCGCTCCCTCAATACTGCCCCTCCGACAGTGCGGCGCTCCCTCAGTACTGCCCCTCCGACAATGCAGTGCTCCCTCAGTACTGAACCTCCGACAGTGCGGCACTCCCTCAGTACTGCCCCTCCGACAGTGCAGCACTCCCTCAGTACTGCCCCTCTGACAGTGCCGCACTCCCTCAGTACTGCCCCTCCGACAGTGAGGCGCTCCCTCAGTACTGCCCCTCCGACAGTGCAGCGCTCCCTCAGTACTGCCCCTCCGACAGTGCCGCACTCCCTCAGTACTGCCCCTCCGACAGTGAGGCGCTCCCTCAGTACTGCCCCTCTGACAGTGCGGCGCTCCCTCAGTACTGCCCCTCCGACAGTGAGGCGCTCCCTCAGTACTGCCCCTCTGACAGTGCGGCGCTCCCTCAGTACTGCCCCTCCGACAGTGCCGCACTCCCTCAGTACTGCCCCTCCGACAGTGAGGCGCTCCCTCAGTACTGCCCCTCCGACAGTGCCGCACTCCCTCAGTACTGCCCCTCCGACAGTGCCGCACTCCCTCTGTACTGCCCCTCCGACAGGGGAAATACTAGGGGGAAATAACCGTTCATGTAGCTGCTGTCTTCCTGGAGTCAGCATATCCAATCCCGTCTCATTGAGCCGGTTGTGTTTTCCAGTTAATGTACAGCCACAGGGGGTTTGTTCGCCTACAATTTTCTCACAATTTGCGAGGTTCTTTGCAGACTTTCTGTCAAATGAGCAGTTGGTGCTTGTAGCAACAAAGCGGGTGAAGCTGGGGAGGTGGAAGTGCCAGGGAAAGGAGCTCCGATTCTCTCATTGGCTGGGCGGGGGGGTGAGGGAGATAACTTAGTGTTTGCCAAATGGAAGGGTAGAATGGGCGGGGGCGAGGGGGGACTTGCGCCCATGACAGCCCGTGCGCTGAATGTTCTGCGGTCCAGTTGTGTAGCTGCTGGGGTGGGGAGGTAAGCAAGCAGGACGACTTCAAAGAGCAGAGAGGGAAACAGGAATTGGATGATGGGTATTCCCTTTACAGGACATGCCTGCAAGTATGTGAGCATCACACCTCAGCAGCCTTGCCACATCCACCACCATTCATGGGCGAGCGGAATATTGAACAGTGTTTTTTCACTGATTATCCCTTTTACTGATTATCCCCCTTCAGTACTGGCACCTTGGACATAGTTGAGTTAAACTTCCCTCCCGAACCCCATTGTGGGAGCACCATCACCACACGGACTGCAGCAGTTCATGGAGAAGGCTCACCATCACCTTCCCAGGACAACTGGGAATGGGCAATAGATGCCGGCCTTGCCAGCGACGCCCGAGTCCCGAGAATAAACTTGAAAAAGATCAAGGATCTGGCGTGTGATATTGTACCGATCCTGTCATAGAATGGTGCTGAGCACGAACTCTCTGTGCCAAAACATCAGCTCGCTGATAAAGATCTCAATCTGAGTGTTCAATCCAGGTGTCCAGGAGCACTCTCACACTCAGGCCGGAATGTTGCCGGTGCTCAGAGGGCGGGTTTGGAGGCGGGTCTGCTGTCACAATGGAAAAGATTGACCGGGTCGGGATCCCGCTGTCAAACCGCTTCCGTGTCAGTTTCCCGAGTGCCGGGTCTGTCTGCGCTTTACAGACCCGACACCAAGCGGCGGGTGAGCCAAATGACATCGTTTAGAGCTTGTTAAAAGGTACTTAAACAGCATTTTACCATGTTCTTACCATTTTTCCAGCTTTTTGACGAGTTTCACGGCATTCGAGGATCACATCAGGTAAGTAGGTCGGGTTTTCAATGACTCTCCATTGCTGTGAATAGGTGACAGCTGCAAAAGTGATATAAAAGCTACCATTTCACAGCTGTTCACTTTTCAAGGCTGGAGCCTTCAGGATTTGGAAGACACTTTTCAGCTTTATGCAGGTTGGAAGTGTTTGGAGTAAACTCTCTGTCCACTGTCACCTCCTTGGAGCAACCTCTCTCATCATTAACAAATCGCTTCTGTCATCTCAACTTAGCTGCCATCTATTCCAGCAGCATCGGTACCCTTGAAAAATCACGCCTTGGTCTTCAGAATCCCACCACGATCAGCCCCAAGACCAGCAGCACCAGGCACACCAGCAGCACCAACAACAGCACCAACCTTCTCCGCCATCACCTGATGCTGCACAGGACAGAGGGCATCAGCACCCGACCACATTGTTGCCCGGGAGGCCAGGGATGGCCTCACCATGGCCAGATTTACTTCACTTGACGCTGCACACCCTGGCGCCAGGTTGGCACCACCCCACACCAACACCATAAAGAATCCCTACAATGCCCAAGCCACTCCTTTCACACTCCTCACCATTGCGGGGGCTAACGTTATGTCTCACCATTCACTGCAACTCAGTAAGCCACTTCCAAAGGTGCACACAAATCTGTCCAAGAAGGCAAAATGTTGAAAATAAAGATTTTAATTTTTGACAGCACATTAACAGAAACTCTACATGAACAATGGCTAAAATACCCAAGTGCCTACCCTTGTGTATTGTTAGTTGGTATGATTGGACTGGGATGAGGGTGAGTGTGAGGGGTGGCTGGTGAGATTGGGATGTGATGATATAGATAGAGAGAGAGGGATGGGTGGAGGTGTAAGGTAAGTTGGTGTGAGTAAGGATGTGCAGGAGTAGGGTCGGGAAGGCAGAGTGATGGGGATGTGATGAGTGGCACAGCAGGATGAGGTTGAGTGCGGCTTTGCAGTAACGTTTCGTGATCTACTGAGATCATTGAAAGGTTTGCGCCACTGCAGCCTGGTCCTCCTGACCACATCCCTGCTTGTGTCCTCCTGTGCAATGTGCAACCAGGCTGCGTTGATCTCCTGGGGAGGTCTCTTCCGCCCATGGGAAGGACAGAGGACCTCCCTGTGTGCTGTGACTCCCTTCATGAGCATATGGAGGGAGAATTGGGAGAGCCTGGGTGCAGCCCTGTGCCTCTGTGCAGTGCTTGTCAGTGTTTGCAGCACCTCAATGCTGTAGAACACTGACAGTACAAATGTCAAAATGAATGTGGCCATGGTCCCTTTAAGGAAACCGGCTGATGACGCGTCATCAAATTACGTCATCCGACCCGCTTCCTTTTAATTGGCCAGCAAACACGCTGGGCGGGCTTAACACGCCCAATCAACAGAAATTTCTTCTCACACAGCGGGATGGAGCTTGGCGGCACTGAGCCAGCCTCAGGAGGCGAAATCGCAGCCTTAGTGTTACAGTTTTGCTCCCATTTATGTAAAAATTAATTGCATTTTTCTTCTACAATAGCAAAATACTGTGGATGCTGGAAACCTGAAACAACAACAGAAAATGATGGAAATACCCAACACTCTATTGACAAACATTCACTATAAGCCCACTGCCTCCCACAGCTACCTGGACTACTCTTCCTCCCACCCCGCTTCCTGTAAGGACTCGATTCCATTCTCCCAGTTTCTCTGTCTCAGCCGCATCTGCTCTGACGATGCCACCTTCCATACCAGTGCTTCCAATATGTCTTCCTTTTTCCTCAACCGAGGATTCCCCTCTACCGTGGTTGACACGGCCCTCGACCATTTCTGTCCCATTTCCTGCACTTCTGCCCTCACCCCTTCCCCTCCCTCCCAGAACAAAGATAGAGTCCCCCTTGTCCTCACCTTTCACCCCACCAGCCTCCACATTCGACGGATCATCCTCCGCCACTTCTGACACCTCCAGCGTGATCTCACCACCAAACACATCTTCCCCTCACCTCCCCTTTAAGCATTCCAAAGGGACCGCTCCATCCGCGACACCCTGGTCCACTCCTCTATCACCCCCAACAGCCCTTCCCCTTCGCCAGTCATCTTCATGTGCAAGTGCAACATCCGCCCTTTTACATCCTCCCTTCCCACTGCCCAGGGCCCCAAACACCCCTTCCAGGTGAAACAGCGATTTACTTGTACTTCCTGCAATTTAGTATACTGTATTCGCTGCTCACGATGTGGTCTCCTCTACACTGGGGAGACCAAATGCAGATTGGGTGAACGCTTTGTGGAACACCTCCGTTCAGTCCGTAAGGGTGACCCCGAGCTCCCGGTCGTACAAAATTTGCAATATATTTCGATGAACATTGGTCCTAATCGGGGTAGTGATCTCAGCATCAAATATTGGCAGGACAGGTAAAGCTCCCTCTACATTGTCCCATCAAACACTCCCAGGGCAGGTACAGGACGAGTTAGATACAGAGTAAAGCTCCCTCTACACTGTCCCATCAGACATTCCCAGGGCAGGTACAGCATGGGTTAGATACAGAGTAAAGCTCCCTCTACACTGTCCCATCAAACACTCCCAGGGCAGGTACAGCACGGGTTAGATACAGAGTAAAGCTCCCTCTACACTGACCCATCAAACTCTCCCAGGGCAGGTACAGCACGGGTTAGTTACAGAGTAAAGCTCCCTCTACACTGTCCCATCAAACACTCCCAGGGCAGGTACAGCATGGGTTAGATACAGAGTAAAGCTCCCTCTACACTGTCCCATCAAACACCCCCAGGGCAGGTACAGCATGGGTTAGATACAGAGTAAAGCTCCCTCTACACTGTTCCATCAAACACTCCCAGGGCAGGTACAGCACGGGTTAGATACAGAGTAAAGCTCCCTCGACACTGTCCCATCAAACACTCCCAGGGCAGGTAAAGCACGGGTTAGATACAGAGTAAAGCTCCATCTACACTGTCCCATCAAAGACTCCCAGGGCACGTACAGCACGGGTTAGGTACAGAGTAAAGCTCCCTCTACACGGTCCCATCAAACACTCCCAGGGCAGGTACAGCATGGGTTAGATACAAAGTAAAGCTCCCTCTACACTGTCCCATCAAACACTCCCAGGGCAGGCACAGCATGGGTTAGATACAGAGTAAAGCTCCCTCTATACTGTCCCATCAAAGACCACCAGGGCAGGTACAGCACGGGTTAGGTACAGAGTAAAGCTCACTCTATACTGTCCCATTATACACTCCCAGGGCAGTTACAGCATGGGTTAGATATAAAATGAAGTTCCCTCCACACAGTCTCATCAACTACTCCCAGGGCTGATACACAACGGGTTAGAATCTGAGTAAAGCTCCCGCTACACTGTCCCATCAAACACTCCCAGAGCAGGTACAGCACGGGTTAGAATCTGAGTAAAGCTCCCGCTACACTGTCCCATCAAACACTCCCAGGGCAGGTACAGCGCGGGTTAGATACAGAGTGAAGCTCCCTCTACACTGTCCCATCAAACACTCCCAGGGCAGGTATAGCACGGGTTAGATACAGAGTAAAGCTCCCGCTGCACTGTCCCATCAAACACTCCCAGGGCAAGCCATGCTAAAGTCTCTGGCAATGCAAAGCACAGGTACTATTTTAAACACCCTAGGGGAAAAATTCGTTGCTAACATTGCTTGGGCGCAAGCGGCGAATAATAGCGCCAACGATCACGAACTTCAGTTTTATTGCCCCAAGAGGGAGGTGGCGCGCTAATTCAAATTCTGCAGCGCTACACACTGGGCCACGTAGCACTGCCGCATGGAAGGGCTCTTCCACCCATTAAAGGGGAGGGCCGAAGCCCAGAACTCTGCGGGGCCCTACCTGGACCGCCGGGGAGCGGGGCGCCGTGCCAGCACACAAGAGGAGTGCCGGGCTGCCAGATCGCGGCAGGGACCCCGCGTTCAAAGAGGCAACGGGCCGCGACAATTAAGTCGGATGATTGCTTTTCCCCCGCCAGCCACCTCCCCTTTACTTAGCGCCCCGCGAGCCTCCTGCCGCTGCGATCCCGCCCCCTCAATCGGTCGCTGTCATCGCCCGGCGCAGATTCACGGGGCTCAGGTCAATTTTTCAGGCAGGACGAAAACAGGGCGCGGCGCTTCCCCTGAGCAGCGGAGTGGAGCGCTACCGGTTACCGACGCCACTAAACTCCCGCTGAATTTATTGGGAGTCGCTAGCAGCGCCGCGCCCGGATGAAACATCGTTTGCGCTCCGTTATAGCCCCCCGGGGGCGCTAACAGTGGCGCAAATGCACCGAACCTCTCGCCCCTGTCTTTCAATACACAGCTCAGTTTAATATCTGTCCCCTCTGCTGAAGTCCCATTGTATGTGAGAGTCAAATAGAACATGACAGGGGGCTCAGGGGCCTGAGAGAATGACCTTCATCCCTCCACACGGCTCATTTATCCACTCTCTCCACCTTGTCATACATGATTGAGCTGCCGTCTTTCACAGGAGTTTGGACTCCCAACAAATGAAACTCCACAGAATACCGGAGCAGGACCTGCCCCAGTTGGGAAGGCCACTGGTGAAAGCGTTAACCATTCATGTTTACTTGAGATCCGGCCACAAAGAAAATCAGAACATTGGGATGGATTTAACAAAATGAAAAGAGAGGAGTGAGAAGGAAAAAGCAGGAGAGGCAGCCGGGGAGACAGAATGAAAGGAAGAGCAAGTAGATGGTTCGAAGAGAAGAGAAAAAGAGTGGAGAGAAAGACCGTGAGAAGGAAAGGCAGGTGAGGCAGGACAGTAAAAATAGAGAGAAACCGGAGGAGGAGAGAAAAAGTAAGAGAGAGAACTTGAGTGAGACAAAGAGAAAGTGAAACAGAGAGGGGAAAGTCAGAGCATAACTTCAAAATCAGAGCCTGGCCGTTCAGGGGTGATGTCAGGAGGCACTTCTTCACACAAAGGGTGGTGGAAATCGGGAACTACTCCCCCAAAAAGCTGTTGAGCCTGGGGGTCAATTAAAAATTCAAAACTGAGATTAATAAACTTTTGTTGGGTAAGGGTGTTAAGCGATATGGAGCAAAGGCGGGTAAATGGGGTTGATGTGTGGATCAGCCATGATCTAATGAAATGGTGGCACAGGCTCGAGGGGCTGAATGGCCTCCTCCTGTTGCTGAAAGAGTGAAACAAGAAAGAATAAGGTGGCGACAGATGGAGAGAAAGAAAGATAGAGCGAGAGACGGGAAGAGTGACGTAAGGGAAAGCGATAGAGAGAGGGAGCAAACGAGAGAATAAAGTCAGAGAGAAGAAGAGAGAGCAAGAGATAATGAGAGGGAAAGAAAGCTGGAGAGAGGGAGAGAGAAAGAGGGAGAGAGAAGGTAGAAAGAGAGCGAGACTAATGCAGGAATGGAGAGAGAAAGTTGTCAAGTGAAAAGAACCTAATGATAAAAAGAACGGAGAAATAAAGAGAAAAGAAGCAAAGGAATGTTTTTCAAGAGAAGGGCTCCATTGTACGTGCACTGCCCAGCGTGGTACTGAGGCACACAATCCCAGAAAATCCCACGTCCCATCCCTGTTCCGTGCTGAGCGAGCTGGGCCGTGACAATCTCTGCAACCCCTGGGTGATAGAGGGGAAACACCTGCCAGGATTCCTGCCCCTGATCTCTGTTCAACAGCCCCTGCGGGAAGAGCAGGTGTCAACTCCAGAGGAGGAGAGGGTCAGGCTTGGCTGGTGATTCCGGCTTGGGTCAAATACTGCGCCAGGCCTCACTGCCCAGGTTCTGATAGAGAGAGCGAGCAGCTGGCTGAGGTAAAGCTGCTGGCTCCCACTGACCTGGAACCTGATGTGAGGCAGCACCTTCAGGAGGTGGGGGGAATGGGAGAATGTCAGGGGAGAAGAACAAAGAGGAGAGTGAAAAAATGGGGGGGGGGAATAGAAAATATTTACCAAGAATTCTCTGCAACCTGGACTCAGTCATCTGTGCACTGTGGTATTTACAATGTACTAATTTGCATTCATCCCAGCTGTTCATCTGTTACAGTCTCTACTACAAATACCTGCATCTCCTGGGACCAAGACTACATCCAAGGAATTAATCACCGCTCCCTAGTTGAGGAGGAGGCTGAAGGAGGAGGGGTAGAGAGAGGGTCTGGGCCTAGTTGAGGAGGAGGCTGAGGGAGGAGGGGTAGAGAGAGGGTCTGGGCCTAGTTGAGGAGGAGGCTGATGGAGGAGGGGTAGAGAGAGGGTCTGGGCCTAGTTGAGGAGGAGGCTGAGGGAGGAGGGGTAGAGAGAGGGTCTGGGCCTAGTTGAGGAGGGGGAGGCTGAGGGAGGAGGGGTAGAGAGAGGGTCTGGGCCTAGTTGAGGAGGAGGCTGAGGGAGGAGGGGTAGAGAGAGGGTCTGGGCCTAGTTGAGGAGGAGGCTGAGGGAGGAGGGGTAGAGAGAGGGTCTGGGCCTAGTTGAGGAGGAGGAGGCTGAGGGAGGAGGGGTAGAGAGAGGGTCTGGGCCTAGTTGAGGAGGGGGAGGCTGAGGGAGGAGGGGTAGAGAGAGGGTCTGGGCCTAGTTGAGGAGGAGGAGGCTGAGGGAGGAGGGGTAGAGAGAGGGTCTGGGCCTAGTTGAGGAGGGGGAGGCTGAGGGAGGAGGGGTAGAGAGAGGGTCTGGGCCTAGTTGAGGAGGGGGAGGCTGAGGGAGGAGGGGTAGAGAGAGGGTCTGGGCCTAGTTGAGGAGGAGGAGGCTGAGGGAGGAGGGGTAGAGAGAGGGTCTGGGCCTAGTTGTCCACTGCACGCTTTTATTTGACGGCCAAAAGCTCATTCACTGGGCCTGCTCGCTCCAAAGCTGTTCAGATATTAGTGTTAATCACAGAGTAATGGCTTCTCACTGCCTCAAGCCATCACACTTGGCAATGTGAATTGGAGCTGCAGCTTTGAAAATGCATCACCTCATTACCCCATCTGCATTATTTAAGAATTGTCTGTTTCTTTTGAAAAGTAGCATCCGAAGACATATATTGGCGCTGTTAAGCTCTCCTACATCCCTGATGTTTGCTGTACATCCCTACAGAGTAGGGGTCGTGTAGAGCGGGCCCCGTTGATGACGGGTTGTATTAACTCTTTCACAAAGGAAGGCTCAGCACTTGGCTCAAAGCTCGCTCCAATTTTCCATGAAAAACTAAACTTAAGCGTAAATGTTGTTGGTGGAGCCTCACCCCCAACCAGCGCAGAATCTCTGGATTTCATTCACTTCCCTTTACCTGCTTTGGGCTCGATCTGTACATGTGGGAAAAGCAGATAAACCTGTGCACTGCACTGGCAAGGAAGCGAAGGGTCAGAAAAGCTAATATTCTGTTCAGTTCCATAGCAACACATTTTGTCACACCAATCGTGATTTATCTTGTCCAAGGACTGCTTCACGATTCCAAGCACTCAAATTAATCTCCCCGAGAATAACGAATTACTGAAACAATAGAGAACTTCACGCATCATGTAGAATGCAGGGGGCGTTTTCTGTAAATATCTGTTTGTAACCTACCCGACAAAGTTCCAGGGCTGTTTTCCCCGTGGAGAGGGGAATGGTTCTGATCTTTAAAAAGGGTTTCTAGTCTTCATGTTTAAAAAAGAAAAATGTCTAATTAAGGGAGGGAAAAATCAACCACGCATGCTGCCCCTAACTGCTATCCAGACGACTGTCCATGTCACATTGGCCCCCGTCTATTTCTCATCTACATGCTGCCCCTCGGAAACATCATCCGAAAACACAGCATCAGTTTCCACATGTACGCTGACGACACCCAGCTCTACCTCACCACCACTTCTCTCAACCCCTCCGCGGTCTCTGATTCTTCACACTGCTTGTGCGACATCCAGTCCTGGATGAGCTGAAATGTCGTCCAACTAAATAATGGGAAGACTGAAGCCATTGGCCCAGAATTTGCTGTTGTAATGATGGCGAAACTGTCAACGCGCGCCATCGTTACTGTGTAAAACTGACAGCAACTTCCGGCCGTCCGCACGTGCGCAGTTAAACGCGGAAATCCAGACGGTGCTGTCAGTGATTCCTCGCTCCGCCACAGGGCGCGCTGTTGAGGTCCTCGCAGATGGAAATCTTAGAAATCACTTGAATTGATGTGAACTTCCAGTATTTACGCTACAATCTCGCTGTAAAAAGCCCCGAAAAAGTTAAGCCTTGTTGAATGAGGTGCAACTGGGTTTTTAACAGCTTACTAAGTCATAATTACTGATGAATAACCTCTCTGGCCCTGAAAACTAATTTTATATTTGTGGAATGTCAAATTTCTCCATTATGGTAAAAATTCCATCGATTTTTTAAATAATAAAGTTATTAGCTTTTATAAAGTTTGTTTGTGATATTTCAGCTTCTACATTAATCTCATGTGTATGTCCCAATCTTTATTTCGCTCTCTGTAAAATGATTAAAAAGTGAAGGATAATCAGTGCTTTTTACTTCCTGGTTTGCTGTCTGTGAGAATTCTGCACTGTGATTGGCTGCTGAGCCTACTTGATGACGTCACCATTGCTGGACGCCGGAGATCCCGTATAGGTGGCACCAGAATGAAATTACGTCGGGAAAGGTGAAATCCACGCCACAGAGATCACTAGATCTTTGTGGGCGGCTTTCTTCGAGGTCAGCGGCGAGTGGCGTCACTTCGCCGCTGACCACAAAATCCGAACCATTGTATTCGGTTACCGCCACAAACTCCGTTCCCTAGCCACTGACTCCATCCATCTCCCTGGCAACTGTCTGAGGCTGAACAAGACCGTTCGCAATCTTGGTGTCCTAATTGATCTCAAGATGAGCTTCCGACCACATAGGGTGGAAGATGGGAGGCCCGCCAGGGGAGCATTGGAATAGTCACAGCCTCCATCAGCAAGACCACCTACTTCCACCTCCGTAACATCGCCCGTCTCCACCCTTGCCTCAGCTCATCCGCTGCTGAAACCCTCATCCATGCCTTTGTTACCTCTAGACTTGACTATTCCAACGCACTCCAGGCCGGCCTCCCACATTCTACCCTACGTAAACTTGAGGTCATCCAAAACTCGGCTGCCTGTGTCCTAACTCGCACCAAGTCCCGTTCACCCATCACCCCTGTGCTCGCTGACCTACATTGGGTCCTGGTTAAGCAACGCCTCGATTTCAAAATTCTCATCCTTGTTTTCAAATCCCTCCATGGCTTCGCCCCTCCCTATCTCTGTAATCTCCTCCAGCCCTACAACCCTCTGAGATCTCTGCGCTCCTCTAATTCTGATCTCTTGCGCATCCCTGATTATAATCGCTCCACCATTGGTGGCCGTGCCTTCTGTTGCCAAGGCCCTAAACTCTGGAATTCCCTGCCTAAAGCGCTCCGCCTCTCTACCTCTCTCTCCGCCTTTAAGACGCTCCTTAAAACCTACCTCGTCATCACATAGGATTACATAGGATTACATAGGATATACAGAGTATATATGGGGCCGATTAGGGACCAAAAAGGAGACCTACGCATGGAGGCAGAGGGTATGGCTGAGATACTAAATTAGTACTTTGCATCTGTCTTCACCAAGGAAGAGGAAGCTGCCATAGACATAGTGAAGGAGGAGATAGAGGAGATACTGGATGGGCTGTGAATTGATAAAGAGGAGGTATTAGAAAGGCTGGCTGTACTTACAGTAGATCAGTCACCAGGAGCGGATGGGATGTGTCGTAAGAATGAGCCTTACGCGTGGTGAACTTAAAGTAAGCTTTAATCAACTAAAAAGGTGCTACATACAAAAGAGGTCTTACTCTATGCCTCTCCAGGATCCAACTGCTCAGTCCAGTATTTATCCTGGACTAATCACAGGAAGTGATGCAATAAAGTTCGAGTCACAGGAAGCTGTATTGTGTTACCACATTCTCCCCCCCCAAAAGATTAGGAGGCCGGGATGCTCCCTCCATTTCGTAGCCGGCGGACGAGGGAGAGCCGCACCCGTTTGGGTTCTCGTAGCGGTAGAGGGCCCCTAGCCCGTTTACCCGCCGCGGGCCGTGGACCAGAGTCTGAGTGATCCAGCCCGCTCTGTGAGGGGTCAGGACGATCCTGACTGTGTACTGGTGCCCGAACGGGTGTCGGGCAGGGCTGTGGCAGATCCGTTTCCGAGCGTATGGTACGGGGTGGATCGTGGCTGCGCGTGCGAGCCCCGACGGGCTCATAGTCAGTCTGCCCCAGGTCGGCACGCTGGAGTGAGGTACCAGCCGGCGTCAGATCCAGATCGTGATGAGAGGCACCTGGCGAGCCCAGAGATGTGCCTGGTACAATATCATCCCCTGGTGTCCCTCTATGTTTCGGCGGGCAGGGAGCCAGATCCCGCAATGACACGGTAGATTCCCGACCGTCAGGATACCGAATATAGGCGTAGGTAGGGTTGACGTCAGTGAGCTCAACCTCATCTACCAGGGGGTCATTCTTAGACGCCCGAACATATCTTCGGAGTAGCACTGGTCCCGGTGCAGTCAGCCATGACGAGAGAGATATCCCATAGGATGAGCGACGCTGAAATCGGAAGAACCGTTCATGAGGCGTCGTATTTGTGGCGGTCGAAAGGAGGGACCGTGTGGAGTGTAATGCGTCTGGAAGTACTGCTTCCCATTGCTGGTTGGGTAGGCCCCGAGATCTCAAAGCCAGACGTACCGCATTCCAGATGATAGCGTTAAAACGCTCGACTTGCCCATTCCCGACCGGATGATAAGGCGTCGTTCTGCTGGCAGCAATACCCCGTTCCGAGAGATAGGCCTTGAGTTCTCCTGACATAAAAGAAGGGCCCCGATCCGAATGAACATAGGATGCCATGCCACAGAAAGCAAATACCTGCTCAAGGCAGCTGATAACCGTGGTCGTCAGCATATTGGGGC
This sequence comes from Squalus acanthias, assembly GCA_030390025.1. Lineage (NCBI taxonomy): Eukaryota > Metazoa > Chordata > Chondrichthyes > Squaliformes > Squalidae > Squalus > Squalus acanthias. The sequence continues at coordinate 133,566 of JASTWF010000078.1, forward strand.
AGGGAAAGGCAAACGGAAAACGGGAATACTCATCGACCATGGTCAATAGATAAGTGTTGCGAGTTGAAGAGGGCAACGGCCCCTTAAAATCGATGCTAAGCCGTTGCATTGGCTGGGTCGCATGTATGAGTATACCACCCGAGGGGCGGAAAAACTGAGGTTTCAATTCCGCACAGACTCTGCAGTCCGAGCACATCTTCTTTACATCCCCGGTAGAGAATGGGAGATTTCGGGACCGCACGAAGTGTAGCATGCGAGTAACGCCCGGATGACACAACCCATCATGGATGTCTACGAGCGTAGAGGGTGCCATGGCGGAGCAGAATGCTCGTGTGAGGGTATCCGGAGCCACATTCTCCTTGCCAGGTCGATAGTGGATGGTGTAACCAAAAGAGGCCAATTCCAGCCGCCAAAGCTGGATTTTATTATTTTTAATTTTGGTCCGTTTTCGATTATCGAGCATGAAGGCGACCGATCGCTGGTCCGTGATTAAGGTAAAGTGCTGGCGAGCTAGGAGATGAGTCCACTTCCGTACTGCCTCTATGATGGCTGTAGCTTCTTTCTCGACTGGAGGATAATGTAGCTCAGCCCCTTGAAAAGTCCTGGACAAAAATGCCACCGGACGACCTTCCTGATTCAGAGTGGCCGAGATCGCCACCTCCGAGGCATCACACTCAACAACAAAAGGAAGACTCTCATCGATGGAGTGAAGAGCCGCTTTCTCCAACTGTTTTTTCAGGAGGTTAAAGGCTGCAACAGCCGCTGTGTCTAGTGGGAATGTGCTGGCCTTCAGTAGAGGTTGGATTCGGTCCGAGAAGTTAGGAATCCATTTAGCATAGTATGCAAACAGGCCGAGGGCCCGGCGCAAGGAGGCCGGATTCTTAGGTGGCGGGAGCTCTTGGAGTGGGCGAAGCCTTTCAGGGTCAGGTTTAATGATGCCATTGCCCACACAATAGCCAAGGATGTTGATGGTTGGTTGTGACTCAATGGATTTAGCCGCATTTAATGTCAAATTACGGTGCTGGAGTGCATCCCAAAATCGTTGGAGATTGGCGTCATGTTCCCGCTGATTGCGACCTGCGACAGTAATATTGTCCAGATAAGGAAACGTATCCTTCAAGTCTTCCTGTTTGACCAGGTCATCCATTGCTCGCTGGAAGACAGCCACTCCATTAGTGACCCCAAAGGGGAGGCGACGAAATTGATACAGCCGTCCATTGGCTTCAAAGGCCGTATACTGCTTGTCTGAGACCTTCAAGGGTACCTGATGATAGGCACTTTTCAGATCATATGTTGAGAACACCGTGTACTCAGCCAGTTTATTAACCATATCATCGATGCGCGGCAATGGGTATGCGTCCAAGTCTGTATATTGATTGATGGTCTGTGAATAGTCAATGCACAGCCGTTTCTTGTGAGGTTGTAGAGGGTTCTTAACAATAACGACCTGGGCGCGCCATGGCGACGAACAAGGCTCGATGATATCCTCTGCTAAAAGCCGAGAAATCTCAGCCGCAATAAAAGACTGGTCTTCCTGACTGAAACGTCGTGACTTTGTTATAATCGGTTTGCATCGAGGAGGGATACTGGTAAACAGTGAGGGTTCATCCAGTGAAGCTGCTGACAATGCACAGAACGGTAATCGAGGTCGTATATTAGAAATAGTGAGTTCAGGTTTGGATCCGCCGAACTCAATGGTGAGCTTCTTATGCTGCTTTTGAAAATCCAGCCCTAAGATAAGATCACTACATAAGTCCTTGAGCACCGAAAGCCGGGTGGAGGGATACCTGCGACCATTAAGTGTTATTTCAACCATACAAAAGCCAGAAATTCTGGTATTAAGTGATGACTGAGCCATCGCAATTGCCTGGTCCGATGGGAAAACATGTAGCTTTAACTCTGCAACAATCTGTTCCCTAATGAAACTATCAGTGCTACCTGAGTCAATTAAGGCATCTAAAGTATGTCCATTAATTGATGCTTTTGTAGCTGCATGGAATAGGTTCTGAGGACAAGCAGCTGTAATTGGTGTCGTTGCACAAAGAGTGGCTGAAACTCTAGGTGTGTTTCTTCGAGAGAAAACCCGAGAGGAAGCACGATAGATTTTAGCTGGAACATCTTGATAGGCCCTTACCGGGGCAGTTCGGTAGGACTTAGCTTGATAAGCCCTCGTAGAGGCTCTTGATAGGCAAACCTTTGCAAAATGACCCTTTTTGTTGCAATGACTGCAAAACGCATTGCGAGCAGGGCAGAATTTCCGAGGGTGAAACTCATCACCACAAAAGAAGCATTTCTTAGATTGCCAAGAGGCTGCCACAGTGGGGTCATCATCCTCTTCATCAGTGAAGTCATCAGATTGATCATCAGGGATAAAGTCCTCCCTAATAGAGTTCACCTGTGGCCTCTTAAATTGCCTCACTGTAGTTAAGGCAGCAGACCGAGGTCTGGGCACTGTATAAAGGTCTGCATTTCTTTTTGCCAGATCTAGAGAGCAAGCCATGTCATAAGCTCTCTGAAGCTCAAGTGTCTTACTTTCCAGTAGACGCTGGCGTATAAATGGGGAGGCAAGCCCGCAGATGAAAGCATCACGGATCATTTCTTCACGGTACAGCTCAGCTGAGGCCGCCTGAAAGTTACAGTCCATACTAAGTCTGCGAAGCTCTTGGAGGAATTTATCAATGGATTTCTCCGGCCCTTGTTGGGCTGTAGCTAGTAGATGTCTGGCATAGACCTCATTCGGTGTCTTAGTATATAGTCTTTTAAGCGTCCGAATTGCCTCCTCGTAACTGCCCCATTCCTCAACATACTGAAATACATTCGGAGTGACACAGTTGATGAGTATCCGCAACTTTGTGTCATCATCAGCCTTGCAATATTCGAGAAAATTGTCAAACGTGCGATACCAGTGTTTCCACACCTTACCGGCTGCTGGGGTGTTTGGGTCCAAGTCAAGACGCGATGGTTTAAGGATGTTTTCCATGATGGGTGATTCCCTGGATCCTTAGTTCCGAGTTCGTCCAAAAGTTTGAGTGCGAAGTTTTTCAAAGTTGATTAAATTGTCGTAAGAATGAGCCTTACGCGTGGTGAACTTAAAGTAAGCTTTAATCAACTAAAAAGGTGCTACATACAAAAGAGGTCTTACTCTATGCCTCTCCAGGATCCAACTGCTCAGTCCAGTATTTATCCTGGACTAATCACAGGAAGTGATGCAATAAAGTTCGAGTCACAGGAAGCTGTATTGTGTTACCACAGGATGCATCAGAGGAAGCTGAGGGAATTGAGGGAGGAAATAGCGGAGGTACTGGCCATAATATTCTAATCCGCCTTGGATACGGGGGTGGCATCAGAGGACTGGAGAATTGCAAATGTTACACCATTGTTCAAAAAAGGGTGTAAAGATAAACCCAGCAACTACAGGCCAGTCAGTTTGACCTCGGTAGTGGGGAAGCTTTTAGAAACAGTAATCTGGGACAAAATTAACAGTCACTTGGACAAGTGTGGATTAATTAAGGAAAGCCAGCACAGATTTGTTAAAGGCAAATCGTGTTTAACTAACTTGATTGAGTTCTTTGATGAGGTAACAGAGAGGGTTGATGAGGGTAATGCAGTTGACGTAGTGTAAATGGATTTCCAAAAGGTATTTGATAAAGTGCCTCATAATAGGCTTGCCAGCAAAGTTGAAGCCCATGGAATAAAAGGGACAGTGGCAGCATGGATACGAAATTGGCTAAGTGATAGGAAACAGAGAGTAGTGGTGAATGGTTATTTTTCGCACTGGAGGAAGGTATCCCCCAGGGGTCGGTTCTAGAACCACTGCTTTTCTTGATATATATTAATGACTTGGACTTGGGTGTACAGGGCACAATTTCAAAATTTGCAGATGACACAAAACTTGGAAGTATAGTGAACAGTGAGGAGGAGAGGACATAGACAGGCTGGTGAAATGGGCGGACACATGGCAGATGAAATTTAATGCAGAAAAGTGTGAAGTGATACATTTGGTAGGAAGAATGAGGAGAGGACATATAAACTAAAGGGTACAATTCTAAAGGGGTTGCACGAACAGAGAGACCTGGGGGTATGTGTGCACAAATCGTTGAAGGTGGCAGGGCAGGTTGAGAAAGCAGTTAAAAAGGCTTATGGGATCCTGGGCTTCATAAATAGAGGTATAGAGTGCAAAAGTGTGGAAATTATGATGAACCTGTATAAAACACTGGTTCGGCCCCAACTGGAGTACTGTGTCCAATTCTGGGCACCACACTTTAGGAAGGATGTGAAGTCCTTAGAGAGGGTGCAGAAAAGATTTACGAGAATGATTCCAGGAATGAGGGGCTTGAGTTGCGTTGATAGAGAGAAACTGTTCCGATTGGCAGAAGGGTCGAGAACCAGAGGACACAGATTTAAGGTGATTGGCAGAAGAACCAAAGGCGGCATAAGAAAAACTTTTTTACACAGCGAGTGGTTATGATCTGGAATGCACTGCCTGAATGGGTGGTGGGGCAGACTCAATCACAGCTTTCAAAAGGGAGTTGGATAAGTATCTGAAGGAAAGAAATTTGCAGGGCTACGGGGAAAGGGCGGGGGAGTGGGACTAGCTGAAGTGCTCTTGCAGAGAGCCGGCACGGGCTCGACGGGCCGAATGGCCTTCTTCCGTGCTGTAACCATTCTATGATTCTATGATTTTATGATTCTACACAGCACAGAAAAAGGCCATTCGACCCAACCAGTCCATGCTGGCAGTTTATGCTCCACTCGAGCCTCCTCCCGTCTTTCCTCATCTAAATCTATCAGCATAACCCTCTATTCCCTTCTCCCTCATATGCTTGTCTAGCCTCCCCTTAAATGCATCTATACTATTCGCTTCAACCACTCCCTGTGGTAGCGAGTTCCACATTCTCACCACTCTGTGGGTAAAGAAGTTTCTTCTGAATTCCCTATTGGATTTCTTGGTGACTATCTTATATTGATGGCCTCTAGTTATGCTCTTCCCCACAAATGGAAACATTCGCTCTGTATCCACTCTATCAAAACCTTCCATAATTTTAAGACCTCTATTAGGTCACCCCTCAGCCTTTTTTTTGAGAGAGAAAAAGAGACCCAGCCTGTTCATCCTTTCCTGATATGTATACCCTCGCATTTCTGGTATCATCCTTGTAAATCTTCTCTGCACCCTCTCCAGTGCCTCTATATCCTTTTTATAATATGGCAACCAGAACTGTACGCAGTACTCCAAGTGTGGTCTAACCAAGGTTCGATACAGGTTAGCTTTAACTTCTCTACTTTTCAATTCAGTCCCTCTGGAAATAAACTCTAGTGCTTGGTTTGCTTTTTTTATGGCCTTAATATTTCCTTATGTGGCTTGTTGTCAAAGGTTGTTTGATAATCGCTCCTGTGAAACATCTTGGGGTGTTTTACTACGTTAAAGGCACTATATAAATACAAGTTGTTGTTGTAGCTGTGAGTAATAATCAGAATACTGATCCACATCACTGAGAGTAAATAGTTAACAGGAGGAGGCCATTCAGCCCCTCGAGCCTGTTCTGCCATTCAATTAGTTAATGGCCGATCTGTACCTCAACTCCATTAAACCGCCTTTGCTCCATATTCCTGATACCGTTACCTCACAACAGTCTATCAACCTGGCCCCAACCGCCTCCTTTTCACCATGGACGTCCAATCCCTGAACACCTCCATCCCCCACCAGGATGGCCTGAGGTCGCTCTGCTTCTTCCTTGAACAGAGGCCCAACCAGTCCCCATCCACCACCACCCTCCTCCGCCTGACTGAACTTGTTCTCACATTGAACAACTTCTCCTTTGACTCCACTCACTTCCTCCAAATTAAAGGTGTTGCTCTGGGAACCCGCATGGGTCCGAGCTATGCCTGCCTTTTCGTGGGATACGTTGAACATTCTTTATTCCAGTCCTACTCAGGTCCCTTCCCTCACCTCTTTTTCCGGTATATTGATGACGGTGCCATTTCCTTCTGGAAAATGTGGTCAACTTTGCTTCAAATATCCGCCCTTCCCTCGCCTTTGCATGGTCCATCTCCGACTCTTCCCTTCCCTTCCTCGACTTCTCTAGATCAATTTCTGGCTGTCAACCAATATCTACTATAAGCCCACTGACTCCCACAGCTACCTTGATTACACTTCCTCCCTGCCCCCAACCCCCACCCCCCAGCTTCCTGGAACGGCTCTATTCCATTCTCCCACTTTCTCCGTCTCCATCACATCTGTTCTCACTCCTAAATGGTCTAGCTCTAATTTTAAGATTGTGTCATCTTACGGGTGTGCCATCCAACACACAAGTGTCATCCCACATGGTCTGTGCCTCATCACAAACGGGATGCATTTCACAGCATCGGAAGCACCACCACACGATAGACCGACTGCTACCCGAGGGGGCACGGCTCTTGGTAATCGATGGAAAGATACATAAGAACATAAGAACATAAGAAATAGGAGCAGGAGTAGGCCAATCGGCCCCTCGAGCCTGCTCCGCCATTCAATAAGATCATGGCTGATCTGATCCTAACCTCAAATCTAAAGAACACAAGAAGTAGGAGCAGGACCCGGCCACTCAGCCCCTGGGCCCGCTCCGCCACCGACAGGGCCTTGACCGATCCGAACTCTGCCTCATGTCCAATTTCCTGCCCGCTCCCCGTAACCCCTAATTCCCTTTACTTCTAGGATTCCCTTTACTTCTAGGCCACAACGGCCAATCTCGGGCTGTCCTCGAGCCGAATCTTACAACACACAAGATGGCAGGGAGGGAATATTAACATAAAACAGCACCTGCGGAGCCTCTCTCTCTGCCTCTCGCCAGAGTATTTAATCAACTTATCCCCTGTGATTGCATTTGAACCAGGGACCCCCACCTCTCCTCCCCCACTCCCGAACTTCTAATGAATGGTATAACATCCCTCCCAATCATGGGAAAGGTCTGCTGCTGCTGTTGCCCTTCACTTATGGAACAATGTCACTAGAGAGAGCACAGAGAACCTGGAACAATGTCACTAAAGAGAGCACAGAGAACCTGGAACATTGTCACTAAAGAGAGCACAGAGAACCTGGAACATTGTCACTATAGAGAGCACAGAGAACCTGGAACATTGTCACTATAGAGAGCACAGAGAACCTGGAACATTGTCACTATAGAGAGCACAGAGAACCTGGAACAATGTCACTAGAGAGCAAAGAGAACCTGGAACAATGTCACTAGAGAGCACAGAGAACCTGGAACAATGTCACTAGAGAGCACAGAGAACCTGGAACAATGTCACTAGAGAGAGCACAGAGAACCTGGAACAATGTCACTATAGAGAGCTCAGAGAACCTGGAACAATGTCACTAGAGAGCACAGAGAACCTGGAACAATGTCACTAGAGAGCAAAGAGAACCTGGAACAATGTCACTAGAGAGCACAGAGAACCTGGAACAATGTCACTAGAGAGCACAGAGAACCTGGAACAATGTCACTAGAGAGCACAGAGAACCTGGAACAATGTCACTATAGAGAGCACAGAGAACCTGGAACAATGTCACTATAGAGAGCACAGAGAACCTGGAACAATGTCACTAAAGAGAGCACAGAGAACCTGGAACAATGTCACTATAGAGAGCACAGAGAACCTGGAACAATGTCACTAAAGAGAGCTCAGAGAACCTGGAACAATGTCACTAGAGAGCACAGAGAACCTGGAACAATGTCACTATAGAGAGCACAGAGAACCTGGAACAATGTCACTAAAGAGAGCTCAGAGAACCTGGAACAATGTCACTAAAGAGAGCACAGAGAACCTGGAACAATGTCACTAAAGAGAGCACAGAGAACCTGGAACAATGTCACTATAGAGAGCACAGAGAAACTGGAACAATGTCACTAGAGAGCACAGAGAACCTGGAACAATGTCACTAGAGAGCACAGAGAACCTGGAACAATGTCACTAGAGAGCACAGAGAACCTGGAACAATGTCACTAGAGAGAGCACAGAGAACCTGGAACAATGTCACTAGAGAGCACAGAGAACCTGGAACAATGTCACTATAGAGAGCACAGAGAACCTGGAACAATGTCACTAGAGAGCTCAGAGAACCTGGAACAATGTCACTAAAGAGAGCACAGAGAACCTGGAACAATGTCACTATAGAGAGCACAGAGAACCTGGAACAATGTCACTAGAGAGCACAGAGAACCTGGAACAATGTCACTATAGAGAGCACAGAGAACCTGGAACAATGTCACTATAGAGAGCACAGAGAACCTGGAACAATGTCACTAGAGAGCACAGAGAACCTGGAACAATGTCACTATAGAGAGCACAGAGAACCTGGAACAATGTCACTATAGAGAGCACAGAGAACCTGGAACAATGTCACTAGAGAGCACAGAGAACCTGGAACAATGTCACTAGAGAGCACAGAGAACCTGGAACAATGTCACTAGAGAGCACAGAGAACCTGGTCGCAATCTTCATTAATTTTGAATTATCAGTCTGTGGAAAGAAGGAAAGATAGAAAGAGGCAAAGCAAAAGCCTCTTAATTTTACGTCACTGAAGCCTGTTCCATTAACACGATCCAACTGGGAATTGGAGACACTCTGCTTGAGTGGAGAAAGAGCAAGAAACTGGCTTCGAACCCAAGCAGTGTGTCTCTGTGGTCTTCACGCTGTTTGTGGCAGCGCTGGTCTCTAATGGAACTCCTCACTGTTTTTGGGTGCGGTTGCCAAACTGTGTAAAAGGAGCTCATCGTGTTGCAGGAGCCTTAAAAGGCCTCTGACGGTCTGAACTCTTTTCCAAAGCGGCAATTTCCAATCAATTCGTGTTGCCATTCGGTCAGGTGGCTGCCAATTCTGTCTATGTCATTGAAGAATGAAAGTGCAAGGTTTTGGGCCGCCGTTGGGCGAAGGTTTGGCTATCCCATTGTCGGAGAGGTATTTAAACAATGGACAAGACTGTCATAGAAATTCAATGGATATTTGGGTTGGAATCACTGTGAGAGCCAACAGGAGGAAAGCTGATCTGCTGTCTTCTGTATTGCATGTTATGATTGACTGACTAACTCTATTCATACTAATAGAGACAGTAAGAATAGATGCTGCGACATCTACACCAGAAATGGAAACTTGAACTGATTCACTTCACTTTCGACTCACGAGGATGTTTCTGTGAAGATCTTCCTGACATCAGTCCACATGTTCCTCTGTCATGGTTTTGTTTGATGCAGTGCTCAGGGTTTGCCTGTTCCGTACCATTTCCTGTCCTATGCAACTCTATGAACTCTGCTCCCAGTCACCTCCGACAATGCTGAGAAGTTTTCCAGTCTTTCCTCACTTATTGTTCTTATTCAGCTCCCAACTCCCCGCCGTCTGAAAGAATCAGCACCTTGAACAACTTGTCTTATTGCGAGGCCTTCCACGTGAAATGGAATGGGCCAGTTTTCGTGTTATAAAAATATCTCGTATGTTATACGAGAATTCTGACCTGCCCATGGGAGAGGCAGTGCCTCAGGGGAGGAGGGACAAGGGCAGCAGGCGCATGGGAACACCACCACCTCCAAGTTCCCCTCCAAGTCACACACCATCCTGACTTGGAAGTATATCACACTTGTGGCTATTAACAGCTGAGAAGCATTTTCCTACATTGCACTTTATGACACTTGTCATGGGCCCGTCCGACATTAATATATCATGAGCCAAATGTAACAGAATATCTATTTATCTATCTACCGGGATTCTTCCGATCATCTGCCGTAATCTCCGGGATTTCCATGGATCTTGCACAGAGGTTATGGCGGAGGCTCGGGAGAGCCCTGCGGAAACTGAAGCCCCTTATCACATCCGTCAGAAACAAACCTCCGGAGCACCTCGGGGACAATGAATTACTTTGAAGCACAGGCACTGTTGGGTAGGCAATCGCAGCGGCCACTTTATAAACAGCAAGATCCCACAAACAGCAATGAGCTGAATTCCCGGTCACTCTGTTTCTGGTGGTGCTGTTTGAGGGAGGAGCTTGGCCCCAGGACCAGTCAGGCTCTCGAACTGTTGTGCAAAATGCACCCCATGTGCACAGGGAAGGGTTGTGTCTCTCTTCTATTGGATACATTCATGTCTGGAAGTTTACAGCACTGGAGGAGGCAACTCAGCATATCGTGACTGCGCTGACTCTTTCCTCAAACAATCGGAAACTAATCTTACCATAGCCCTGTATCTTCCTTTGCTTCAAAGATTTATCTAATGTTCCTTTAAAAGATGCAATGTCAAGGCCGGCATTTATTGCCCATCCCTAGTTGCCCTTGAGAAGGTGGTGGTGAGCCGCCTTCCTGAACCGCTGCAGTCCGTGTGGTGAAGGTGCTCCCACAGTGCTGTTAGGGAGGGAGTTCCAGGATTTTGACCCAGCGACGATGAAGGATCGGTGATATACTTCTAAGTCAGGATGGTGTGTGACTCAGAGGGGAACTTGGAGGTGGTGGTGTTCCCATGCGCCTGCTGCCCTTGTCCTTCTAGGTGGAAGAGGTCGCGGGTTTGGGAGGTGCTGCCGAAGAAGCCTTGGCGAGTTGCTGCAGTGCCTCTTGTAGATGGTACACACTGCAGCCACGGTGCGCCGGTGGTGGGGGGAGTCAACCATTCCCTGTGGCAAAGCATTCCAAAATCTAACAACCCTCTGAGTGTAAAGACATTTCTCTTAATCTTCTCACTTTCGTCTATTGTATAATAATACATTTTGAATTACATGATAAATCACTCCTGTTACAAAAATGTATCTCCCCCTTTGACTTATTCTGAGCTAGCAGTCACTCTACTGGTATATAATAGCACTGCTGTGTATTCCATCTAATCTCAGACATTCGGAGCTGGATGTTATGAATTAGGGTGTGTGACACAGAGCGTGTGACGGGAGTGTATCGGGATTTCTAGTGCAGCGATCAGCGTGTCCTTTTGTCCAAATTCCGAATATGGGATCCCCTCATGCGAAGCTCCAATCCATAAAAGCCACCCTAAGCACCGAGCATTTTCCTGAGGGATGGAGATTGCTTGATGGCACAGAGAAGGAGCATCCCCATTGATAGTGTGAACTTTCTCCGCAGATAACTCAATCTCTCCCTCGCAGATCATGAGAAAAGTCATCGTCCTTTGCTTGTCATTTCAGCACGACCTCTGTGCCAAACATCAACTTGCGAGTAAGTGAGTGAGTGTGCGCGAGCAGGGTCTGCAGACGGAGGGGAGGAGTGCCAGGGCTGGTCAATGGTGCTTCACATTCCCCTTACCGATCCGCTTCCAATTAAAAGCTCTGAGGGGGGAGAATGTCTTGCCTAGATTCTGATTTGTGGCGATAAGAAACAAATCTGATATTTCTTCTCGGAGCAAATGGTTTTCTGAGCTCGGTGATGTTAACAAGTAATACATCACACCTGCACTCTTTAGGCATTAATCATTTTTCCCACATCCCTCTGCGTAGACAATGATGAATGGGCGAAGAGCCTTCCCCTCATCTAGATTTAATAAGACACTGATTCTGTAATATACACAGCGTAATTGTGTGAAACCTACACGCCTGACATCCAATCAACGGCTCGGAGGGTGGGAGACGAGGCAAATGTGTCACTCTAATGTGCCCCGGCAATGATGATGTCATTAGACCAACGCGACAGAGAAAAAAAACATTGTGATGATCTTTCATTGTGATGGTGTTTTAATTACTTCCTACTCTCCTCTCACTGACACGTGCTGGGATACAGATCCACTGGTATTGCTGAGACAGATTCATACAGGGTAGATGCTGAGAGGTTGTTTCCCCTGGCTGGAGAGTCTAGAACCAGGGGTCACAGTCTCAGGATAAGGGGTCGGCCATTTAAGACTGAGATGAGGAGGAATTTCTTCACTCAGAGGGTGGTGAATCTTTGGAATTCTCTGCCCCAGAGGGCTGTGGATGCTGAATCTTTGAGTATATTCAAGGCTGAGATCGATAGATTTTTGGATACTAGAGGAATCGAGGAATAGGGAGATCGGGCGGGAAAGTGGAGTTGAGGTCGATGATCAGCCATGATCTTATTGAATGGCGGAGCAGGCTGGAGGAGCCATGTGACCGACTCCTGCTCCTAATTCTTATGTTCTTACGTACAGACTTATACTGATTTACCAGAGTTACATCCAATGGGAGGCTGCACTTGAAGGGAGCGCTGGTGGGAGACGAGCCTGCTGGATTGTGGCCTCCGATTCTCTGGCCCGTGACACCTGCAGGTGTGGTTCCTCAGTGGAAGCACACAGGACATTCTCCACCCGTGAGCCTGTACGCCGACAGTCGGCAGCCCATCGGACTGTGGGTGGTATCCCCGCCAAACCTGATCCTGTCCCCACCCGACGTCCGGCAGAGGTCACTGGGTCGCGATTAGTTGTGGGGACCTTGGCTGCTTTTGCCTCTCCCGAGCCCCGGGGGGTACTGAGGCCAGTAGTTACCCCCCAAGTTCTGACCTGCATGAGATTAGTTAACTCTGCACAGACCAGGGTCAAACCTGAGGTCTTCTCAGTATCATATTGGCTGCATGTCTCAACTAAGCCATTGGGAAGAGCTCCAAATGTGTGGTGCACTTTACAGATGGGAATTTTTGCAGAGAGGCAAGAATAAGGCCCCAAGATCCACCACTGTTCCAGCGGAAATCCTGTGGAACAGGTCTGAACTCGGCCACAGGTTCTGGGATGGTCTTGAGGAGGCCAGAACCTCCGTCTGCTGCTGCAAGACCTTCACTACAAGGTGGGAAGGGTTGGGGCTGGGGGCAAGGATGTCCTAATTAATGAGTTCCCACTCCTCGACTCCCAGTCAGGACCTGGCGTTTCATCGACCTATCTGGACAAGCCTTGCAGAAGAGTCCATTTCGGGTTTAGGCCACAGGTAGGACCGGGACCCCGAAGAGAGAAACGAAAGATTTGCTGGAGGGAAGTTTCAAGCCGTGCCCTTGGTCAGGGTGTGATGGCAACAAGGAGGTGAGTCTTCCGGGGGGTGAGGAGGGGCACGACTCAAGCTAACCAGCTACCGTCGGTGTTTCGCAGTCTCCCGTGGTGTGGATCACCGTTGGTGCATTCCAAACGGGCGAGGGTCCACTGCTGGTGGGGTCAGTGGTGCTCTGCGACGGTGGGTAACGCCTGGCATTGCACGTCAATGTATTCTTTGGTCCATAGAATTACTTTCAGTCTGTCCTGTCCCAAAATGAAAGCTATAGTATTCTCACCCACGACCTCCACCACCTAGAAGGACAGCAGGCGCATGGGAACACCACTCCCTCCAAGTCACACACCATCCTGACTTGGAAATATATCGCCGTTCCTTCACCGTCGCTGGGTCAAAATCCTGGAACTCCCTCCCTAACAGCACTGTGGGAGCACCTTCACCACACGGACTGCAGCGGTTCAAGGCAGCGGCTCACCACCACCTTCTCAAGGGCAACTAGGGATGGGCAATAAATGCTGGCATTGCCAGCGATGCTTATCTCCCAGGAACTAATATAAAAAAGTCCCACTGTGCAGGTATTAGTTTAGGGAGTCGCCACGTTGGAAGGTTTTATTATTGTCATAGAAAAATCCCAATCTTCAAATGGGGTTTAATTTAGGACGAACCATTTTGTGTTCTCACCCCACTGGCCTCTGTTGATTGCCACCGTCCCAGACACTCGTTCTGGGTTTGGCAGGTCACTGAGCCAGAAGGCCTGAGCTCAGCCGTGGCTCAGTAGGCAGCACTCTCACCTCTGAGTCAGAAGGTTGTGGGTTCAAGTCCCACTCCAGAGACTTAAGCACAAAATTCTAGGCTGAGACTCCTGTGCAGTACTGAGGGAGCGCTGCACTGTCGGAGGGGCAGTACTGAGGGAGAGCTGCACTGCCGGAGGGTCAGTACTGAGGGAGAGCTGCACTGCCGGAGGGTCAGTACTGAGGGAGAGCTGCACTGTCGGAGGGGCAGTACTGAGGGAGCGCTGCACTGTCGGAGGGGCAGTACTGAGGGAGCGCTGCACTGTCGGAGGGTCAGTACTGAGGGAGCGCCGCACTGTCGGAGGGGCAGTACTGAGGGAGCGCCGCACTGTCGGAGGAGCAGTACTGAGGGAGTGCCGCACTGTCGGAGGGGCAGTACTGAGGGAGCGCTGCCCTGTCGGAGGGGCTGTACTGAGGGAGCGCCGCACTGTCGGAGGGGCAGTACTGAGGGAGTGCTGCACTGTCGGAGGTGCCGTCTTTCAGATGAGACATTAAACCGAGGCCCTGTCTGTTCTCTCAGGTGGGCGTAAAAGATACCATGGCACCATTTTGCAGGGGAGCTAGCCACGAAATTCTGGCCAATATTTATCCCTCAATCAACATAACAAAAACAGATTATCCGGTCATTATCACATTGCTGTTTGTGGGAGCTTGCTGTGCGCAAATTGCCTGCTGTGTTTCCTACATTACAACAGTGACTGCACTTCAAAAGTACTTCATTGGCTGTAAAGTGCTTTGGGATGTCCAGTGGTCGCGAAAGGCGCTATAGAAATGCAAGTCTTTCTTTCTTTCTCTACAAATATTACTCCACGATACAAATATCGGCCCTGGTTGAAGAGAATATCTTTGAAAGTGGAAAACAACTTTAATCACTATTATATGTCACACTGCGGGAGCAGGAAGGGAGACTCCAGTCTCCCAGGCTGACCCGTTTTCTGCTCCTGCACTGTGACACTGAAACATTACAGTGTTAAATATACTAAGGAAGAGGACAAGATTTTCTTTCTATTACTTATGATGGAAGGATAATCTGGAATGTTCTCTAAGGGGCGTGCATCCACCGCGACAGGCTTTCCATTTCTCGCACCACACAGGCGATGCTTAACTTTTAAAGCTGAAAATCATCAAACATCAGGGATAGTGTCATTGTCAGGAGATAGACAATAGAATCAACACTAAAAATCATCATTAATCCAGAGTGCTCCTAAGCCCTTGGAAAGTATTGGGAGGAAAACGCCCTTAACCGCACTAAAATAAGGACAGAGAATGCAACGTTGCAAACATGCTCTATGAGAATGAAGTATGAGCCAGAATAGGGTGGTGCACTGAAGATACTTTCAACAGCGTCTACTCGCCTGAACAGGCAAAGGCAAAGGAAGAGAATACTGAAGTCCGCTGACCAAAGCTGAGAATGGGTCTGTTAATGATTGAGACACTGGAGTGTCTAGCTCGGGGCAGCATCCAGCTGAAAACCAACCGAAAGCTCAGTAAAGATCAAACTTCACAGCAGTTGAAACGCGTCATTCTGATAGGACGGCCCGAGTACAAAGATAATGTTCCTTCTCAGATTAATGAGTGCCGCCATGTCAGAGACAAACTGCCTCACAAAGATGAGATCTCGTTCAAGAGGAACACAGCAGATACAACAACTCACAAACCCTGAAGTCAAGAAACCTCCGTCAGCAGCCAGCACCGTCTCAAATAACCGGAGAGGGACCAAGTGGCAGGTTGGCCAAACTCCACTGAGCCCAGAGGATGATGGTTAGCAAAAGATGCTTCACAGTAAACACTTCATCGAGAGGCAGAAAGAAAAATGGATAAAAGAAAGGAGTCAAAAGAAGAGGAATAGTTGGAGGGAGCACGTTGGCGAGATGAAACGTTGAGATTCGGTGACATGCAGCTGAGATAACCTTGTTCAGTTATAGGGGAAAAATGAGAAGTCGCACAACACCAGGTTATAGTCCAGCAGTTTTATTTGAAATCACAAGCTTTCGGAGCGCTGCTCCTTCGTCAGGTAAAGTGAAGGAATACAAATCAGCAAAGCATATATAGACAGAGAACAATGTGTAGCGTACAATGTCAGACGACTACAGTTAATCTTACTGACTGCCCTCCATCACACCTCGGCAGAGATACAATCAGGTCAGTCAGGAAGGCATTACATCAAAGACACAGCAAAATACAGCTAGGACAATGAGGTGGGGTCACAGGGGGTCCAACGGGTCAAATGCTGCAGTCTGTATGGTTAAGCTTTTTACTTTTTTTAAAACTGGAAATCACATCTGTGAACATGAACCCAAGATCCCGGTTGAGGCCGTCCTCATGGGTGCGATACTTGGCTATCAGTTTCTGCTCGATGATTTTGCATTGTCGTGTGTCTCGAAGGCCACATTTTTGTCCACCCCAGTCCAACACCGGCATCTCCGCATCACAGTTATAGGGGAAGGGCGGGGATAGAACCTGTTTCACTGAAGTCACACAGAGCAAGATGGAACTAAAGCCATCATCCAACACAAGAGACTGAAAGGACGTGGAAATAGTTACCATGGTCAGATCTGCATGGGTGGGACGGTCTCTTCCAGTCCATTGAAGTTGGTTTCATTGCTGTACTGATGTGGCGCTGAGAGGGTTAACCATTGTTTATTGTGGAAAGAGGAACACTCACCATGTAAACAATTATACAAACAAGCTCACTGTGCAGACGAAGCCTTCTCACACACACACGTGCACGGGCTTTGTGCCAACCGCTATCAAGGGCTTTGAGCAAGTGCCAAAACGCTCAACTGAGCTTCTTAGATCACAGAACTAGAACAGCTCTGGGCAACGAATGCAACCAAAGCTGGGAGAAATTTAGTGAATCAAAGTGTTCTTCTGAAGTATGAAGGAGGGCTGTTTGTGTGTGAGAGAGATGTATTCTGTACTTATCAAGGTGAGTTGCAAAATGTGGCTGAGATTTTCCTTAATTTCTTTCCAACCCCCATCCTCACTCACAAATTTTCCCTCTAATCTCCTGGAGGTGTTAACTTTTGCTAAACTCCAAGGGGTAGAAATTAGGTCGCGCCCCATTTGGGGCGCCTGGCGCTAATTATCGCCACTGACTGGAAACTTCACTTTTACCGCCCCGGGAGGTGAGTGGAGCGCTAAAGCAGGTGCTGCACACCTGTCTTAAGGCGCAAAGGCCAAGGAGTGAGGCGCTAACTCAGCGCGCGAGCGCAGCGCAGCTGCTGCCAGTTAGCGAGGGAACACAGACACACTGGCGCCGGACACTTCTTAAAGCGGGGGGGGGCCACTTGCTCCCCAGCCACACCCTGCTCATTGCAGCCTTGAATCTCAGCCTGGAGAGACCTGTGAATCCATTTTGCTGCCAAGCATGGAGAGGGTGAGAGAACGCGCTCATCGCTTCACCGAGCGGGCCTTGGATGCTCTGGTTGACGCAGTGGAGCGCAGACGATGTATGCTGTTCCCTGAGAGTGGCAGGAGGCCTTTGCCACGCGAGTTCAGAAGAGTGTGGAGGGAGGTGGCTCAGAGCGTCTCCTCCAGGAGCATGGTGCCCAGGACCCATACTCAATGCCGCAAAAAGTTCAACGACCTCACTCGGGTCGTCAGGGTGAGTGGCTTTTTCTCAATACCTCTCCATCCCTCCATCTCAACCTCACTCTATGGCCAGAGGGTCTTAAAACCCCAATGCACAACACTCATCCAACACCTATGGCCCTTTCATCAAACACACACACACATTCCACACTTTGCATACAGTAAGGGCTATTCACCTATGGGAGGCACATCAGGCAAGATCATGGCTGTATATTTACTCAGACGCCGTCCTTTTTCTTGCAGGCTAAGCTGGCTCATAATAGGAGACAGCAGCAACGGACAGGTGGAGGGCGGCTTCAGCTGCAACCCCTCAGCGATCTGGAGGAGCGCGTCCACAGGATTGTGGCAAGCCGGGTGATCGGTCCCGTCGCCACTGGAGACGCCGACCCCGTTCTGGACAGCAATGGTAAGGTCATCACCTTTTTGTCCTCTGTCCTTCCACTTGTCCCTCACAACACCAGCCTTTGACACTTTCAATCCAACTTGCTAACTCGCTGCACTTATTCCTCCCTTACTGCCACCCTGTCCTCACGCTAAAGCCACTCTTGTACCTCCCTGCTTTCAGATGGTGATTCACCAGCTGAGGAGACGGGCCCTGAAGCTGCCACTGGGAGTGATGCTGCAGCTGAGGAGGAAGAGGAAGCCAGAGCATCAGTGCCACCCTCTCCCGAGGAAGCCCATGCCCACACTGGGAACACGCCTTCCCCGGAGGGGAGCAGGGGGGAAGGGGCTGATGATGGTGAAGCTCCAGGACCCAGCGGGCTGCAGCAACGCCATGGGGGGGGTAGGGAAGAACGGGGGCCTTCTCCCCAGAGGGAGAGTATGCCAGACACTCCTACTGCAATGGACGCAGAGGAGGAGCGGCTGATTGCAGAAATGAACACCCAGGCGGTGGGCATGCACACTGAGCTCATGGGTGCAGTGGGAAGGGTGCCCGAATGCATTGAGTCACTGGCAAGGAGTGTGGAGCACTTCGCTGTAGCACAGGCGGATGCCACACTAACGCTTAGTGCTGCAATTCAGTCACTGGCTGCCGTGATCCCACCTCTGACTGCTCTCATACAGACTCAGATGGAGGCCACGCGAGCACAGACTGCTGCCAACCTCGATGGTTCGTGCACATGTCCCCAGGGCTGTCACCGCGCCGCAGCAGGCCAGCAATCTGTTCTCCGGCAGATTGCTCCGGATGCTGAAGTGCTGCCCCGTGGGAGTGCCAGTGTGTCGGGCGAGCAGGGAGTTGCTGGCCTCTCTCACGATGACAGCATTCCTGCTGCCAACACTGTCACTTCTCCACTGCACTTGCCACCGCCTGTAGGACAGACTGCTGCCGCCCATGCAGAGTTGGTGCACTCTGCAGCCGGGCCCTCCAGGCCCAGAAGTGGTCGAGGCCGTCCTTCAGGGGCATCTGCAGTGTCAGGGTCTGACGAGCAGCAGCCTTCCACCAGCCTTGCTGCAGCCACTGAGGTCCCATTACGGAGGAGCAGTAGGGTTAGAAGGGGGGAAGTGCGCAAGGGAAGGAGATCACCCTCGAAGGGCAAAAAGTAGGAGGTGTGACAAAATGCTGGTCATTTTTTTATTAAAGGCCGAGGTTCATGGTCCAACTTTTGTTTAGTGTTTTGGACATTATCTCCAGGTTGTGAGAACCAGTTATGTTATTGACTGTTTTTTTGTGTTTATTTCTATGAGTTTGTCATGAGGAATTGACACACACAGAGTTTGTAAAATAAATAAGTTTCTGTATTCAAAATATACATGGCTGGTGGTTGGAATTATTGGTGCCTTGGCCGGCTTAGGGGTTGCGTGCTGGGTTGATTAGTGTTTGTAGCAATGGCAGGGGCCCTAGAAGCGGCTTGCTATTAGTCGTTGACGGACGGCCCTTGCAGTTTGACCATTGTGGGCCACCCTCCTGCCTTGGTGCTGCTGATGATCATCGTCCTCGTCCTCTTCCTCCTCTTCCTCCTCCTCCTCTGGTGGTGCTACAAGGCCTGGTGGCATTGGCTGGGTCCTGAGGATTGCCATGTTGTGCAACATGCAGCACACGACTACGAAGTTCGAAACTTGCTCAGGCGAGTACTGCAGGGCTCCTCCGGAATGGTCCAGACAGCGGAACCGTTGTTTCAGCACGCCGATTGTGCGCTCAATAATGTTCCTGGTTGCTTGATGGCTTTCATTGTACCGCAGCTCAGCAGGGGTGTTTGGCGTACGGAGCGGTGTCATCAGCCAGGTGCTCAATGCGTACCCCTTGTCCCCCAGAAGCCAACCAACTGGCTGATGCGGTGCCTCGAAAACTTCTGCCACAGTAGTCTGGCGCAGGATGAAAGCATCGTGGCAGCTGCCCGGATAGTGGGCATTGACAGCGAGTATCACCTGTCTGTGGTCACAGACCAACTGCACATTCAAGGAATGGAACCCCTTTCTGTTCCTGAATTCCTCTGCATTCTCTCGCGAAGCACGCAAAGCCACATGCGTGCAGTCAATGGCGCCCTGCACCATGGGGAAGCCCGCTACCCTCGCAAAGCCCAGAGCACGGTCACGCTGCTTGTCTGGGGTCATAGGGAAAGAGATGAAGTCTCGTCTCCTTCTGAAGAGGGCATTGGTGACCTGCCGGATGCAGCGATGCACCGCAAACTGGGAGATATTGGCGAGGTCCCCAACAGCAGCTTGGAATGAGCCAGTGGCGTAGAAGTTCAAAGCCACTGTGACCTTCACTGCCACCGACAGAGACGTCCTGGACCTCAGCTGAGGCTGCAGATCTGGCTGCAGCAGGTGGCAGAGCTCAGTGACCACCTCCTTGCTGAATCGCAGCCTTCGCAAACACAGCTCCTCGGACATATGGATGTAGGAGAGCTGTTCACGATATACCCTGGGAGGGTAAGCTCTCCTGTACATGCGCCTGATGGCCCTCCTCCGTCTGGCCATCATTGCCACTCTCTGTCTGCGTCTCGGTATCCTCCGATTCAGCTGGAGCAGGACGACGCCCCCAATCATTTCAGCCCACATATTCTCTTTGCCAGAAAAGTAATGAGGTACAGCAACTAAAGTAGCAACAAAGTTAGGATGAATAGGCAAAACTACCTCACAAAGCGTTGAGTCAATGTAGAAGTCTCTCTCCCTCTCTCTCCGAATCTCTCTCTCTCTCTCAGAACGAGTGGTGCATAAATGTCGACCACAGAAAAAGACAGGAAGAGGCCCCCTTTAAATAGCGCCCCCCCCCAGCCCCACACCGATTGATAGCGTTCCAGTCTTCTGGTCGTTGGAAGCGCCAGGCGGTAAGGCAGGGGGCGCCACTCAATTTCCGCTCCGGGGCGCCCCAAGGGCGTTGCACCATGGAATGACGTCACAATCTGCGCGCGCAGGTGGTCACAGCGGTAAGTTTTAGCGCCGCCGCACAATCTCAAGTTAAGTTCTCGAGCGGCGCAAACATCGCTGTGCCCGGGCGTTAGCGGCTTAACGCCCCATTAGCGCCCTCTTAAGACGCTAACGGGAGGCGCAATCAACTGAATTTTTACCCCCAATTGTATGGACGTTAGCAGCCTATTCAACCTTGTAAGGCATTATGGGCGACCAACAACCACCTTTGTAAAAGGTAATAGCGGAAGTAAACATGACCAAAGCCAGAAGGAAACAAAGAATGAGGAGGGGATTGGGGGAGTGGATCGGAATAGGGGCAGCGTCAAGGACAGCTGCCTGGAATCAGGTTGATGTAGAGAACATGTGGGAACACAATGAGGCAATGAGAAGTCGATTAAAAGGGATTCTATCAGGAGCAAACAAAGGGTGTGATGTGATCCAAGAACTGTCCCAAAATCTCTGGACAGTCAGAGGTGAACAAAAGTGAGAAGTCGCACAACACCAGGTTATAGTCCAACAGTTTTATTTGAAATCACGAGCTTTCGGAGCGGCTGCTCCTTCGTCAGGTGACGTCAGCGCTCCGAAAGCTTGTGATTTCAAATAAAACTGTTGGACTATAACCTGGTGTTGTGCGACTTCTCACTTTTGTCCACCCCAGTCCAACACCGGCATCTCCGCATCATAGTCAGAGGTGAGGTAAAGGTGTTCCAGCAAATAGACAAAACAGTTCATAAAATCATCAAAGATAAAGGGGAAGCAGAGAAGAACATATCCAGGGCTATGGTCTGTTCTGTTTATGGGAGTTATATGCTCAGCCAGATAGCCGACAGACTTAGAGATATAGAAGACAATCGAATTCCATCCTTCATAAATGACAGCCTGATTAGTAGATGGTTCACCGGGCACAACTACACCAGAGGAGCCCGACAGCACGGGCTATCTTACCTAGTTAAAGGGAACGGGGTTCAGGGAGGTGTGGTACCGGTGGTCTTGTGGCTACCCGTCTCCAGGTAGAAGGCGAGTGGGAAGTATTCAAGGTGGAATCCATAGGGACCATGGACCAGGATATCCACACGTCATATGAAACTCCCCCCCCACCCCGATCCTGATCAACCAAGATCAGACGTGGGATAGCCGCAACACCGAATGCTGCTCCGATCGAGGAGGGGCCTATTTGTGCCGCTGTGATGTAAGGAACCCAGGAAAGCTAGCCTGTGGCTTCACCCTGGACCCAGAGTCGCCCACGAGCGACATAAGCGTCTGGCGGTGGGGGCCAGATAGCGCAAAATATACCTACCTCCAGATGGGAAAGTACTGAGTCACCACCAATGCTGGGACGATGAAACATGGGGATCAGGAATGTCCCATCCTGAGCCCTACATTCTGCTTTAAGCCGACCCAAACAGCCATAGTAGGGGGTCAGGTCCTACTCCCTGTCTCAGCTCACAACATCACAGAACTGAGAGTCAACATCTCCCTGCAGAACCAAGCGCTTGAGGTCGTGACCCAGTTTAACCTCCCGATTCCCCCATTGTTCTTGAACCTCAAATCGATCTTAGACAGGACTGACACCTCGGAATCTCACCTAGTCAAAATGACACAACAGAATGAGGAGATGGAATCAGAAATCCAAAAGCTTGGGGAATGGAAGTGGTATGAATCAGTCTACAATGTTAGCCAAACTCCCTGGTTAGGAATGCTGACCTTATTCTTAGTAAGAGGCCAAGAATCCGTACTGATAGGGCTGGATTTTGTGAATGGAGGCAAGTTGGAGGCGGGACTGCTGCTTGTTATGTCAATGTCCCGCCTCCATCCTCGCCTGACCATTCAGAGGGATTTTCCCCTGATTGAGCTTGTTAAGCCCGCCCTGTGGGCTCAGCAGGCCAATTAGGGAAGAAGTCACTGACAGATCACGTCAACGTCAGACGTGCTATCTGTCAAGACTTCTTGAAAGAAGAAATGACAGCGTTTGACTGCTCTGTGAAGCTGTCAAACACTGACATTCTCTTGAGTTTGATGAGTCTTTGTGGTGAGGACTCAACAAACATTGAAAATAAGTAAATTTCAGATGTCTGATGGATCGGAGGGTCCATCAGCCATTACCTGAAATTGACAAGGACGATGTCCGCTCTCCCCATCCAGCGCGGCTAAAGGCTACAGAAGAAAACAAGGTAAGTGAACACTTTTTAAACTAATCACTCACCTTGCATACTTACCACTCCACACTTGCGCCCATCACTCACCTCTACACCTTACTCCCAGGTGCCTCCGACCACCGCAGACCTCCTCCACGTCTCCACCAACCCGGCGGGGTTCTCCGAGGTCGGGAAGTCTTCACCTGTGAAGTTAAAATGGCACTAATCCTTTTTTCTGCCTGTTAACTTCCTGTTAACAGGCAGTTAAAAGGATTAAATGCCTTTCCTGCCTCCAGGAGACGGGACCCGAAGCTGCACATCTTCCCGCCTCCTGGCAAATGGACACGGAGGCGGGACGGGTTTGCCATCCGCCCCCACTTTCTCCGATTTTACGGGCTGTCCCGCCTCCATGCCCGCCTCCTCGGGGCTTGGAAAATCCAGCCCGAAGTCTTGGTAATATTGGGATGCTACCTACAGCACTCAATCAAAAGGATAGGAAGATGAGCCAATAACTTAGGATTAGCTAGTGTAGCCAAAAGTAAGTCGTGAGAAGTCAATAAGGATATTTCCTTCTCAAAGAAGGGAATTGTAAGAAATAGCTGTTAGATTCATAGATGGGGTTTTAATTCTTAGAACAGAGACTGACAACAAACTGAAATGCAGCCAGGAACAGATGGCTGAAATGCCAGCAAGGTCAAATAACAAACACTGAAAGACAAATGGAAGTGATAAGGAGATCGTAAAATGCAAGACAACACAGGGTGGTGGAACAATAGTTAGACAAAATGGAACTGAGAAGTCATAAAATATTCTTAAAGAAACATAACAAAACATTCCTGAGAAAGATAAGAGTAAGGCCTTGTCAGACATGCAGAAAGGGACAGTGAGGGATGCCTTCCCGCTCCACAATTGGATTATAGATGGGGAACAAATGATTGACACAAGGTAATCACCAGCCCACCAAAATAACTATAAATATAGATGACCGAGAGAGGGAATCAGACAACGAGGGGCGAAGGCTTCTTCGAGGTGGAAATCAATGCTGGCTCAGGCCTAACACTTTGACCAAGTTTAGCCTCTGAGGTGGATCAATGCTGGCTCACGCCTAACACCTCCAACAGCTCGGGGGATGAATCAACAGATGTGACTGCTGTTACTGGCTGCAGAGACCCGCTGACCCAAGACCTCCACACTGTCTCCTCGGACATCTAACCAACCGTCCATCCGGTCGTGGCATTCCACTTCGGGAGTCGTAGATCGCTCTCTACTGTCACGGGTTGTATGTCTGTTATACTCAGCTTAGACCATATGTAATATCTGATTATGCTTTAAAACTGCAGCTCTTTAATAAAAAGCCTCACAACTCCTAAGACCCTGTGGGTAATCTGTGTGCGACCTGCGATCCTAATCTTACACTTGCAGCAGGCATCGGTGGATAGTGATCAGGAGAGGGGATCCTGGTTGATTTAATTCTCCCTCCCTAGCACAGGGGCTGAGGTCGATTGAGGTGCCCCTGTCTGACTCACCTCAACTAAAACCGGCCAAACTCACTTCATTCAGGATACCTTCCAGCTAGCAAGGAAAGGAGAGGTTCAGCTCATTAACAGTACTGGATGTGAACCTGGGCCCCAAGGTGAAAGGAGAAGGTGGGGGTGAAACTAGTCTTCTGCGATAGCGTAGCATGCTGCTGGACATCATGATCTGCCTGCTCAGCAGAAGTTAACTGTGAGCGCGCTAACACCTTCACCAATGTGATATCCGCCGCAATTCACGGCAGAAGTGCGCGCCCACGCAACGGACGCCATTTTGATCCCCGAACGGCACCAGTTGTGCCCAAACAATTGCGCTACCGAGCTCAATTTCACGCCCGTCATGTCTGAAATTACTCCGGTACTGTACCCCAAAATGTTATCTTCTGAAAGAAACCTATCTAATTTGCACTTGATTGAATTACCCTTTTCTGAGTGTCGAAACAACCTTGCATTCTAAAAATCCTAAAAACTATTGCCTTCGACCACTAACAGGAGTGTGGATGGCAAGACTGGCCCCAAAAAACTGCAAGGCAGATAAAGAGTGTACGAAACCTCTCGGGGACAATTCACGACCTGCTGGAATGGGAATCCACAGCTTCGATGGTCCCTTTGATGGGCCTCCATTGTTGAGTGTCATGGGGACCATAAAGCGCGACATTATCAGGGTCCTCTGCGACATTAATTACCACCCCTAAATAGCCGCGGCAGGAATGATTCGTAATAACGTCGCAAATAGTAGATGCATTGCTGGTCATCTTCCAAAATTCTATAGACTTTGGAACAGTTCCCATGGATTCGAGGGTAGCTAATGTAACCCCACTATTTAAAAAAGGTGGTGGTAGAGAGAAAATGGGGAATTATAGACCGGTAAGCCTGACATCGGTAGTGGGCAAAATGCTAGAGTCCATTATAAAAGATGTAATAGCAGAGCACTTGGAAAACAGTGACAGGATCGGACAAAGTCAACATGGATTTACAAAAGGTAAATCATGCTTGACTAATCTACTGGAATTTTTTGAGGATGTAACTGGTAGAATAGATAAGGGAGAACCAGTGGATGTGGTGTATTTGGACTTTCAGAAGGCTTTCGATAAGGTCCCGCATAAGAGATTAGCGTGCAAAGTTAAAGCACACGGGATTGGGGGTAAGGTACTGTCTTGGATAGAGAACTGGTTGGCAGACAGGAAGCAAAGAGTTGGAATAAACGGGTCTTTTTCCGAGTGGCAGGCAGTGACTAGTGGGGTACCGCAGGGATCGGTGCTAGGACCCCAGCTATTCACAATGTATATTAATGATCTAGACGAGGGAACTAGATGTAATATCTCCAAGTTTGCAGATGACACAAAGCTGGGTGGGCGTGTGTGCTGTGAGGAGGATGCAGAGAAACTCCAATATGATTTGGACAGGTTGGGTGATTGGGCAGATGCATGGCAGATGCAGTATAATGTGGATAAATGCGAGGTTATCCACTTCGGTGGCAAAAACAGGAAGACAGATTATTATCTGAACGGCAATAGATTGGGAAAAGGGGAAGTGCAACGAGATCTGGGTGTCCTTGTGCACCAGTCGCTGAAGGTAAGCATGCAGGTGCAGCAGGCGGTTAAGAAGGCAAATGGTATGTTGGCCTTCATAGCGAGAGGATTCGAGTACAGGAGCAAGGATGTCTTGCTGCAGTTGTACAGGGCCTTGGTGAGACCACACCTTGAATATTGTGTGCAGTTTTGGTCACCTTATCTGAGGAAGGATGTTCTTGCCATGGAGAGAGTGCAGCGAAGATTCACCAGACTGATACCTGGGATGGCAGGAATGACGTATGAGGAGAGATTGGGTCGATTAGGCTTATATTTGCTAAAGTTTAGAAGAATGAGAGGGGATCTCATTGAAACTTATAAAATTCTAACAGGACTAGACAGACTAGATGCAGGAAGGCTGTTCTCGATGGCGGGGGAGTCCAGAACCAGGGGTCACAGTCCAAGGATAAGGGGTAAGCCATTTAGGACTGAGATGAGGAGGAATTTCTTCACCCAGAGAGTGGTGAACCTGTGGAATTCTCTACTACACAAGGCAGTTGAGGCCAATTCATTAAATATATTCAAGAAGGAGTTAGATATATTTCTTAAGGCTAAAGGGATCAAGGGATATGGGGAGAAAGCAGGGACAGGGTACTGAATTTGGATGATCAGCCATGATCTCATTGAATGGCGGAACAGGCTCGAGGGGCCGAATGGACTACTCCTGCTCCTATCTTCTATGTTTCTATGTTTCTATGTTAAATCTAGCAATTTCAGGATCACCATTCAGCTCGATGGGGAGCCTCACGGTGATGAGGAGGCTTCTCTCGGCTTTGGAGTGGCGCAAGTCATCCAGCGGTTTGCGGAGAATTGGAACTCACGGCTTATCGCTTTGCGCAAATTCCTGGATTTTCAATGAATTGGTAATGGCGAGCACCATTAATGCGTCATTCTACTGGCGCGACTTCCCAGCTATTTCTGGCCCATTGTGTCCTTTACTGCAGTTGATTCACGACATGTCCTTCCAAGTCTCAGTAAACACAACGTTTTAAAAGCTTCAGATAATGAGGAGTTATTGTGAAATTATCTTCCCCACTACCCACCCCCCCCCGCCCCCCCTCACCCCCACCCCATACTCCTTGGGCTTTAATTGGGTTGGAAACTGGTTGAAGTCAAAGGATGCAAAGACATGTTGGAGCGGTAGCCTTGGGACAGAAACCAGTGAAAAATAGCAAATGTGTGAACTGCACTGCATTTTCTCCAGTTACTCCAGCAAGATTTCCTGATAATGATGCTGAACCGATGACCTGATGCTGCAAGCAAATGCAATTCCTTTGTGCAAGGCTCTTTGATTGAAATAGCGGCAGATACGCTCTCATTAATGCTTTTGTTGATTTAACCCAGCGTGAATGAGGCAAGGAAAACAGCCTGCTGCTTAAAAGGAGAGCCGATATTTCTGAATGTAAATTAAAAAATTAATATTAACTCTTCGACAGCCGACGGCAACTTCAGGCTTAGTTTGGAGATGCTTTAGGCCCCGGGAGGGACGGGGAAGTTCCTCAGCACTTCTCCCACTCCACGGCTCCAACCTCGGCACAAGTTGGGAGGAAACCCATTGTAATATAAAAGAAAGACTTGCATTTCTCCAGCGCCTTTCACCACCACCGGACGTCTCAAAGCACTTTACAGCCAATGAAGAACTTTTTGAAGTGTAGTCACTGTTGTAATGTAGGAAACACGGCAGCCAATTTGTGCACAGCAAGCTCCCACCAACAGCAATGTGATAATGACCAGATCATCTGTTTTAGTGATGCTGATTGAGGGATAAATATTGGCCCCAGGACACCAGGGAGAACTCCCCTGCTCTTCTTCGAAATAGTGCCATGGGATCTTTTACGTCCACCTGAGAGAGCAGACGGGGCCTCGGTTTAACGTCACATCCGAAAGACGGCAGAAAAAGGGTTTAGGGAGGTAGAATTACCCCTGAGGGAAGGACCTCATTTGTTGGCCATCACTGTCCAGCACTTCATTGCTTTACCTCACCTTCTTCACCAAAAGATGGAATTATTTGTCGTTGTTTGAGTTCGGTTAAGCGAGGTTTCTGACTAATAATTTCCAAGGGCTTCGGGTCTCTCTCAATCATAACTTGTCTTTCATTCACATACTAGTGAAACAGTTCACAATATGGCCAAGCATCTCTTTCTCAATTGGTGCATCGTTCCTTGCAGTGTAGGACCTGTGCTTGCCCAGCCTCACAGTTGTCCCCATATTGATAGCTAGTCTGTGATTTCACAAGAAACTCTTTTGGAACTAGTTCATCAGTTGCTTTCTTCATGAGAAGAAGAATTTCCAAAGCCGATGTGTGAACAGTATCACTGCTCAATATCCTTCGATGTGCTCTTTGCAGGCAAACACCTCACCGTATAGATTCATCATTTTCTTATAAGCCAGTGAATCATCATTTCTCTTGATAAGTATTTAGATAACGACATGGTGTATCAAGTATTGTCGACTTCTGTCACCAGCTTTCAGGATTTCTGACATCAAATAATAATAATAACACCTCTATTCGGTACACTTTGTACTGCAGTGTCTCCATGTTTCATAATGGCTGGCTTTCATCTCAGTGCTGCTCACAACACACGCACATAAATAAACCCCTATAAACTACTAAAACCTGTTTGACGGTGTGCATTTCACATCTTCCTTGTCACACTTCCTGAGTCACACTCGTCATACCTTTTTGATTGGCTGAAATAAAACAAAACAGCCAATCAGAACTCTGTAACTGTGACGCCCCAGAAAAATCGACCAACCATAAAACAGAATTTGAACCGAATTGCTCAAACCGGTTCGTCAAAAACATTTTGTTCCACCACTATTCTTTCCCGCAAGCTCAAATATACAGAGCTCAAAATAAACTTTCCCAACATCCGTCTTTCGGATGAGACGTTAAACCGAAGTTCCTCTGCTCTCTCGGGTGGATGTAAAAGATCCCATGGCACTATTTCGAAGAAGAGCAGGGGAGTTATCCCCGGTGTCCTGGGGCCAATATTTATCCCTCAACCAACATCACTGAAACAGATTATCTGGTCATTATCACATTGCTGTTTGTGGGAGCTTGCTGTGCGCATATTGGCTGCCGCGTTTCCCACATTACAACAGTGACTACACTTCAAAAATACTTAATTGGCTGTAAAGTGCTTTGAGACGTCCGGTGGTCATGCTGTAGAAATGCAAGTCTTTCTTTCATAAGAAACATTTAAAAAAAGCATATTTTAAATAACATAATTAAACTTACAGTTAAAATTAGCTTTTGTGTCTTTAAGTATGATCAATAACATTTTTCATGGAGACCTCAGCCTGGGATTGCTGTTGGTATTATATAATAATGAATAGTCAACGTGGATTTCAAAAGGGAAACTCTTGCTTGAGCAACCTTATTGAATTTTTTGAAGAGGTAACAGAGAGAGTAGACAAGGATAATGCAGTAGATGTAATTTATCTGGATTTTCAAAAAGCCTTTGATAAGGTACCACATAATAGACAGATGAACAAGGTCAGAGAATGTGGAGTCAGGGGACAAGTAGCAGAATGGATTGCTGGCTGGCTTCAGGACAGAAAGCAGAGAGTGGGAGTAAAGGGTAGCTATTCACAGTGGCAGAAGGTGGGTAGTGGTGTTCCACAAGGATCAGTGCTGGGACCACTGCTGTTCACAATTTACATTGACGATTTAGACCTTGGAATCAAAAACACAATTTCTAAATTTGCGGATGACACCAAATTGGGGGGATAGTCAATACTGAGGAGGACTGCAACAAATTACAGGAGGACATTAATAAACTTGCAGAATGGGCATGTAATTGGCAAATGAAGTTCAACACAGATAAATGTGAGGTATTACATTTTGGTAGGAAGAATAGGGAGGTCACGTTACTTGGAGGGTGCGAGTCAAGGTCGGGTAGAGGAACAAAGGGATCTCGGAGTACAAATACACAAATCACTAAAAGTTGTGACACAGGTTAGCAAGGCCATAAAAAAAAGCAAACCAAGCACTAGAGTTTATTTCTAGAGGGATAGAATTGAAAAGTAGGGAAGTTATGCTAATCCTGTATCGAACCTTGGTTAGACCACACTTGGAGTACTGCGTACAGTTCTGGTCGCCATAGTATAAAAAGGATATAGAGGCACTGGAGAGGGTGCAGAGAAGATTTACAAGGATGATACCAGAAATGTGAGGGTATACATATCAGGAAAGGATGAACAGGCTGGGTCTCTTTTCTCTTGAAAAAAAGAAGGCTGAGGGGTGACCTAATAGAGGTCTTTAAAATTATGAAAGGTTTTGATAGAGTGGATAGAGAGACAAGGGCCCAAAAATTCGGCCGTTCTCGGGTGAGTACTCAGTGTGTACTCACCCGTATTCATTCCCGAAGTGCCGGTTTCCTGCATGCACTGCGCATGCGCGGGAAACCGGCACTTCCGGTATGGCGAAGGGGGCGGTTCCTAGGTGAACCGCGTGCGCACTAGAGGCTGCGTGCATGCAGCACACTTAGATTTTTTTTCAGGTTTCAACGCGAGGGTAAGTATGGAAGATTCTACGCTAGTAAAAAGGAGGCGTAAGACCCCTTTTGAACAAGGTAAGTAGTTAATTAAGTATAATTTTAAATTTTTTTCAACAGGTTTATCTTTTTTAGAGACTTTAAAGAAAGGTAAGTTTATTTTTATAACTTTTAAAAAGTATTTTAATTTTTTCAAAAATTTAAATTTTTGTTTAAAGTGGTTAATTTATTTAACTATAGTTATTTTATTAATGTGATGTTTTTTTTTAATTTATTTGAGGTTTAGCTGTTCTTTTGGGGCTGATTTCAATTCACAGATTTGACAGGTCTCCTGTCAAATCTATGAATGAAAGATGGTCTGCTGCCATTGGCTCTCCATGGCCCACGTGATCCCAGGGGTCGCATCGCACTAATTGCACCCCTGGAACACGCAAGCACTGCGCGCCGGCACTAGGGAGAGGCCCAGGACCCGAAGTTCCTGTGGGCCCAAAACACAACGGCAGGCGCGGTGGGTAAGAGCGCGCGCGATCCTTACCCCCGCGGCAAGCCGGCCACACGAATTTCTAGGCCAATGTTTCCACTTGTGGGGAAGAGCATAACTAGAGGCCATCAATATAAGATAGTCACCAAGAAATCCAATAGGGAATTCAGAAGAAACCTCTTTACCCACAGAGTGGTGAGAATGTGGAACTCGCTACCACAGGGAGTGGTTGAAGCGAATAGTATAGATGCATTTAAGGGGAGGCTAGACAAGCATATGAGGGAGAAGGGAATAGAGGGTTATGCTGATAGAGTTAGATGAGGAAAGACGGGAGGAGGCTCGAGTGGAGCATAAACACCAGCATGGACTGGTTGGGCCGAATGGCCTGTTTCTGTGCCGTATATCCCATGTAATCCTATGTATTTTTCCCAGAACTGTAACGCTATCAGCTGAAGGGACAAACAAGTCTATCTGTGCTTAACCTCTCACTTCCCTCAAATTATTCTGGCACCCACCAGGGGCCAATATTATTGTCACGGTCCAGGGATCACCTCTCCAACTGCAGAGAAAATTCCAGAAAGAGCCGTTACAAATAACCAAATGAAGGAACAGTGAGGAGGTGCCCTGGTGGCTATCTGGACTGTTCAGATTGGAACTAAAGACCAGGAAGGTCCTTGGTTTGATCCCCAGTCTGTGCTGAGTTAGTGGATCGTAGCCTCGTGGTTAAGTTACTGAACTAGTAATCCAGAGGCCTGGACCTAATTAAATAAATCGGGAATAAAAAGCTAGTATCAGTAATGGTGACCATAAAACTATCGGATTGTCGTAAAATCCCATCTGGTTCACTAATGTCCTTTAGAGAAGGAAACCTGCCGTCCTTACCCGGTCTGGGCCTATACGTGACTCCAGACCCACAGCAATGTGGTTGACTCTTAGCTGCCCTCTGAAATGGCCGAGCAAGACACTCAGTTAAGGGCAATTAGGGATGAGTAATAAATGCTGGCCTTGCCAGCAACGCTCACATCCCAGGAATTAATTTTAAAAATCTTAGCCTGGGGCAGCAGCCGGGTTATTGCAATCAACAGGGGCCAGAGAGAGGAATAAACCAGCTAGCTTTCCTGCTGCTGATTGCTGTAATGTGCGGCGTGTGGTCAGTCAGTGATAGTCTAACTAGACCCTGATGGCTCCCCATAACTGAATAGATTGACAGTCTGCAAACCCTCGGTTTAAAGATTAAATTTGAAAATTGAATAATAGGAGCCTTGAATGGAAGATTCCCACAACAGAAAGCTAGATCATAGAATGATACAGCGCAGAGGGAGGCCATTCGGCCCATCGAGCCTGTGCCGGCTCTTTGAACGAGCTCTCCAATTAGTCCCACTCCCCCTGCTCTTTCCCCACAGCCCTGCAAATTTCTCCCCTTCAAGTATTTATCCGGTTCCCTTTTGAAAGTTATTATTGAATCTGCTTCCACCGCCCTTTCAGGCAGCGCATTCCAGATCACAACAACTCGCTGCGTAAAAAGTATTCGCCTCATCTCCCCTCTGGTTCTTTTGCCAATCACCTTAAATCTGTGTCCTCTATCATATTTACTCTATCAAAACCCCTCATGATTTTGAACACCTCTATTAAATCTCCCCTTAATGTTCCCTTCTCTAAGTTGAACAACCCCAGCTTCTCCAGTCTCTCCACGTAACTGAAGTCCCTGATTCCCGGCACCATTCCGGTGAATCCTGTTTGTTCTGATGTCCCTGCAGCATTACCATCTCAAAGGTTTGAATGTAGACATGATGCGGCTTTGCAACAGATTCAAGGACATCAACCAGAATTCCCTTGAATCCCGGCTTGGGTTGCCAAGCAACAAACTGCAACATCTCAATAATGTGAGCGGAGCAATAAAGAACTATCTCACTGAAAGTGAAGTGCATCCATTGTAATCATAGAATCATAGATGCTTACAGCACAGAAGGAGGCCATTCAGCCCATCGTGTCTGTGCCGGCCGACAAAGAGCTCTCCAGCCTAATCCCACTTTCCAGCTCTTGGTCCGTAGCCCTGTAGGTTACGACACTTCCAGTGCACATCCAAACACTTCTTAAATGCATTGAGGGTCTCTGCCTCGACCACCCTTTCAGGCAGTGAGTTCCAGACCCCCACCACCCTCTGGATGAAAACATTTCTCCTCAGCTCCCCTCTAAACCTTCTACCAATTACTTTAAATCTGTGCCCCTGGTTATTGACCTCACTGCTAAGGGAAATAGGTCCTTCCTATCCACTCTATCTCGGCCCCTTATAATTTTATACACCTCGATTAAATCTCCCCTCAGCCTCCTCTGTTCCAAAGAAAACAACCCCAGCCTCTCCAATCTTTCCTCATCGCTAAAATTCTCCAGTCCTTGCAACCTCCTTGTAAATCTCCTCTGCACCCTCTCTAGTGCAATCACATCCTTCCTGTAATGTGGTGACCAGAACTGCAGACAGTACTCTAGCTGAGGCCTAATAATCCAATTGTGTTATTTTGAGAAACTCAGTGAAGGGACGAAGCCCACGGTGCAGGCAAGAATAGTGGAGAGGTTGAGGTAAATCAGGATGCAGTGGTTAAGTGATATCGGGCCTGGCCTCTGAAGTTGGTCGTTTGTAAGAGGAACTGAAGACTCAGGAAGGTGCGGAGTGCCACAGTGCTGAAGCTCTTGACTGCGATTTGAACGGGAGGGCAGGAACTGTGCGTGCGAGTCCTAAACGGGTGGTGCACAGCGAGAATGACATCGAGGCCCGGACAATCTTAACATTTCTGTAAGATTGACGGTCTGGCTGCAGTCCACTGGCCTGCCCACATGTGGCAATGTCCAGTGGGAGTCCCAGACAGTAGTTAAAGCCTGAATTATCATCTGATAGACTTGCTGTGTGAGTATTTCCTTTTGATCTCAGATTCCACTATTTGGCCTTGCGCAGGCTGTTAAAGCAGCAGAATGTGGTGGGTCTCGCTAACTGCCAATAACTGACAGCTCTGCTCACTTGTCTCTCATTCTTATTTAGCAAACAGTGTCGGTCTGACATAATTCTGCTTTGCAGAGGCAGTAAAAACAATTTATTGAAAGCGTTTCTCATGTAAGGACACACTTGGCAGCACACTACACAGCTTTTACAGCAATGGAAGGTTTGAGATGCTGCCTGTGGAGCAAGTCAACTCTCCGGCAATGTTACTGAGGCTTCGCTGCGAGACTGGTCCCTTATGACAGAAGTGAGCAAACCCGCGCCCCAGTTAAAGAGCAAGGTTAAGTATTATCGGCCAATTTGCACATTATGGGGATAATTTTTTGGGGGGTCAGCGGGCGCGTTTGGTGGTGGGTCAGGTGAGAAATGTTATTTTCTGACAGCGGGTCGGGACCCCACTGCGGCCATGCAGTTTCCCCAGATGTCGGGTGTGTCAGCGCTGAACAGACCCGACACGCAGTGGCAGGGGAGGCAATTCAGGTCATTATGACCTTGTTAAGAGCCACTTAAAAAGTATTTTGAGCTCACCTTTACATTTTATAAGGTCACCCACAGGGTCCACGCTGCTCGAGGATCACATCAGGTAAGCAGGTCGGGAGTGGTGTTACCGTGAAATCATCTCTTTACTTGACAGCTGCAAATGTGCTACAAATCAGCCATGATCTTATTGAATGGCGGAGCGGGCTCGAGGGGCCGTATAGCCGACTCCTACTCCTATTTCTTATGTTCTTTTGTTCTTTAAAGCTCCTATCTCACAGCTGTTCACTTTCCAAGCTCAGAAGCTGTTGCTTACTGCATTTGGAAGCCAGATTGAGCTGTATGCAGGTTGCAAGTGTTTGGAGCAAACTCTCTATCCAGTGTCACCTCATTGGAACAATCTCTCACCATTGACAGATCGCTTCTGTCATCTCAACTTCACCTGCCATCTATTACATCATGATGCGGAGATGCCGGTGTTGGACTGGGGTGGACAAATGTGAGAAGTCGCACAACACCAGGTTATAGTCCAACAGTTTTATTTGAAATCACAAGCTTTCGGAGCGCTGCTCCTTCGTCAGGTGAAGTGAAGAAATGTCATCTCTTCACTTCACCTGACGAAGGAGCAGCGCTCCAAAAGCTTGTGATTTCAAATAAAACTGTTGGACTATAACCTGGTGTTGTGCGACTTCTCACATCTATTACATCAGCATCGGTACCCTTGAAACTATCTCACCTTGGTCCTCAGAATCCCACCACGATCAGCCCCAACACCAGCAGCACCAACAACACCACCAACCTTCTCCGCAATTACCTGATGCTGCACAGGACAGAGGGCATCAGCACCCGAGCATATTGCTGCCTGGGAGGCCAGGGATGGCATCACCATGGCCAGATTTACTTCACTTGATGCTGTACACCCTGGCTGCCACATGATGCGCCAGGTTGGCACCACCCCATACCAACACCATAAAGCACCCCTACAATGCCCAAGCCATTCCTTTCACACTCACCACCATTGCAAGGGATATCATTATGTCTCACCATTCACTGCAACTCACTAAGCCACTTCCAAAAGTGCACACAAATCTGTCCAAGAATGCAAAGTGTTGGAAATAAAGATTTCAATGTTTGACAGCACATTAACAGAAACTTCACATGAACATTGGCTAAAACACACAAGTGCCTACCTTTGTGTGTTGTTAGTTGGTATGATTGGACTGGGATGAGGGTGAGTGTGAAGGGTGGCTAGTGAGATGGGGATGGGATAATGTAGATAGATAGAGAGGGATGGGTGGAGGTACAAGGTAAGTTGATGTGAGTAAGGATGTGCAGGAGTAGGGTAGGGAAGGCAGAGTGATGGGGATGTGATGAGAGGCACAGCAGGATGAGGTTGAGTGTGGCTTTGCAGTAACGTTTTGTGATCTGAGATCATTGAAAGGTTTGCGCCACGGCAGCCTGGTCCTCCTGACCACATCCCTGCTTGTGTCCTCCTGTGCAATGTGCAACCAGGCTGTGTTGATCTCCATGGGAAGGGAAGAGAACCTCCCTGCATGCTGTTATTCCCTCCATATGCATATGGAGGGAGTTATGGGAGAGCCTGGACACAGCCGTGCACCTCTGTGCAGTGCTTGTCAGTGTTTGCAGCCCCTCAATGCTGTAGAACACTGACAGCACAAATGTCAAAATCAATTTGTGCATGGTCCCTTTAAGGAAACCGGCTGATGATGCGTCATCAAATGACGTCATCAGACCCGCTTCCTTCAATTGGACGGCAAACGCGCTGAGCGGGCTTAACAAGCCCAATCAACGTAAAATCACTTTGGACAGCAGGCTGGAGCTAGCAGCGGGATCAGGACCCGCCACCTACCCTGGCCACACCGGAGCCGCCGAGGTAGGGGAAATCGCAGCCCACATCTATTTATTGAGTAGATTGGGCCCTTACTCTCTGGAATTTAGAAGAATGAGAAGTGATTTCATTGAAACGTATAAGATTCCAAAGGGAATTGACAGGGTAGATGCTGAGAGACTGTTTCCCCTGTCAGACGTGTCTAGAATTAGGGGGCATAGTCTCAGGATAAGGGGTCGGCCATTTAAGTCTGAGATGAGGAGGAATTTCTTCACTCAGAGGGTTGTGAATCTTTGGAATTCTCTGCCCCAGAGGGCTGTGGATGCTCAGTCATTGAGTATATTCAAGGCTGAGATATACATTTTTGGACTCTCGGGAATTAAGGGATATGGTGATCGGGCAGGAAAGTGGAAATTGAGGTCGAAGATCAGCCATGATCTTATTGAATGGCGGAGCAGGCTCAAGGGGCCGTATGGCCGACTCCTGCTTCTAATTCCTATGTTCTTATGTTCTTATATCCCATTCATCTGTAATTTTTATATAATATGCAGTAATTATCATAATATTTTAATTTATTTGGGCACTTATCCTGCAAAACAGCTCGAAGCACTTCACATAATGAATGCGGGGACTGTTGTTACTTAGGCAAAACTAGTAGCCATTTCGTACCAACATCGACCCAGAAACAGCAGTGAGAGGAACGGCTTGTTCATGAGCTTTTGGGGGCGTTGGTTGAGGGAGGAATGTTGGCCCAGGACTCTCAGAGAACCCTCTGCTCTTATTCAAATGGTGCCAGGGGACCTACTGGGGACCAACAGCTTTCTCGGAGGGTTGCAGGGGGCTGGAGGAGGTTACAGAGATTGGAAGGGAGGGGGCGAGGGCCATGGGGGGATTTGAACAGGAGGACGAGAATTTTAAAATCGAGGCGTTGCCGGACCGGGTGTCTCTGACTGTGAGGTCAGTGTGGCCGGTGGATAGGCGAGGGATGATTTCTTTTGTGTTGGTATTTGAGGACTGCCAGTTGGCACTCAGGCAGTTAATGCAGGATAACTGAGAGCCATGACTGGCACGGAGTTTTCTGCAACATTATCTATGCTGGCAAAGCAATTTCATTCTGCGCGGCAGGTGGCAAACTGTGAAAAACAAAAAAATACATCTACTTATCAAGGTACTGCCGGAGATCTCGCTGCGAGGCTGTGAGCATGTCAAAATATTTCTGGAGCATTAAGCGTAGCTTGTGCTTACTGTTTGTGAAAGAATATTTCAGAATTGGTTTCGATTCAATCATTTATTTTTGTTAAGTGCTCCTAGAGTCGGCGAGGCGCTTGCTCTTGTTAATAAAATATTGGCCCCTTACGAGAATTGAGAGATGCTTTCACTGCCAAGGACGTGATAATTCATGCAAGGCAAAAAAAATAAATTAATAATTAAAAAAAAATAAGTTAATGCATCTGCTGTGTTCCAGACAGCTGCACACAGTTAAGCTCAAAGTGAGCCACAGTATCGGAGGACAGGGCTTCAAGCCCGGCTCAAATGCCCACCTGAACTAGGCAGGCAGGGGGAGGGAGCCCTCCATCAGTACATTTGCATTGTCAGAGGAGCCGCCCTCTGGATGAGACGATAGAGCGAGGCCCGTTCCATTGGTTCAGGTGGATGGGAAAGATCCCACGGCACTATTCAAGGAAGACCAAGAAGTCCTCCTGCTGTCCTGGCCAACGGTCTCCCCTCAACCAACGCTGCCAAAAGCAGGAGAGCTGCTTCTGAGATCTTGCAGTCAGCAAAAATGGCTGCTGCATTTGGCTACATGACACACTTCAAAGTTGCTGATTTTAAATTTGAAGCATTTTGAGACATTTGCGAGAGACATTATAAGGCACTAGGTAAGTGCAAGCCTTCCTTCCTTTACTCTTTACTCTTCATCTGGCAACTGCTTGTTGTGTAAACTGGGGAAAGGTGCTTCACTCTCCAGCCCTGATACCTTTCACCGAGATCAGCACAGTAGGCAGGTCACTTTCTAAATAGAAACGCCCTGAGACAGTAAGTAGCCTGGTATCTAAGTCCCATATGGATGGGCCACCATATATAGATCAAGCCTGGCTCACGTCAAACATCTGCACTTGGCATTCAGAAATCAGCTCTGACCTCAGCCAGTGTCAGGGAAAAGAATCAGGTGCTCCTGGTGACGGGAAGGATTTATTCCGCTATCCATTACTTCACGGCTAATAATAACTTTATCGATTTTTCATTTAGCAGATGACACAAATGTAAGGAGGGGGGAATGTAAGGAAAGTGAGACAGAGCATGTGCCACGGACCAATCGATGAGGCATCCAGCCACTACTTAGCCATCGTGTAGAGAGGTGCCGCTCACACTAAAACACCCAAACTCACCTGAGGCTTCTCCTTACCTTGGATTGTTTAAGAGAAGGAATGATGAGATACAAGGTGGATGCTGGGATTATAGATCTACCCCCGGTGAATGCTGGGATTTTAGATCGACCCCCGGTGAATGCTGGGATTTTAGATCGACCCCCAGTGGATGCTGGGATTGTAGATCGCCCCCTGGTGGATGCTGGGATTGTAGATCTACCCCCGGTGGATGCTGGGATTGTAGATCGACCCCCAGTGGATGCTGGGATTGTAGATCGCCCCCTGGTGGATGCTGGGATTGTAGATCGCCCCCTGGTGGATGCTGGGATTGTAGATCTACCCCCGGTGGATGCTGGGATTGTAGATCGCCCCCCGGTGGATGCTGGGATTGTAGATCGCCCCCTGGTGGATGCTGGGATTGTAGATCTACCCCCGGTGGATGCTGGGATTGTAGATCTACCCCCGGTGGATTCTGGGATTGTAGATCTACCCCCGGTGGATTCTGGGATTGTAGATCTACCCCCGGTGGATGCTGGGATTGTAGATCTACCCCCGGTGGATGCTGGGATTGTAGGTCTACCCCCGGTGGATTCTGGGATTGTAGATCGCCCCCTGGTGGATGCTGGGATGATCTCATTAGCATTATTGTGAGCAGCCTGTGCGTGTAAACCACACGAGGGAGAGGGGAAAACCCTTTGCAGCAGGGTTTCAAGCTCTGCGGTTACTTAAAATGACAGCAGTTCCCTGGAGGCATTAGACTTTCCACGAGCTCGGTGACTCCCCAGCAGGACAAGTGCTGGAGGTCTCTGACAAGGAATGGCAGAAGCACAGAGCTCACCATTTCAAAGATGCTAACCTTGACATGCTTGAGGGCTTGTAAGGATGGACAGAGAGAGATTGCAGGAGCATCACAGGAGGAATCCAGTGGAATGTCTGAATGAGCCATGTGGAGTCCAAGTGCAGACCAGTGCCAGATAAAGTTCAATGACCTGACAAGAGAAGACAAGGTCGGACAACGGCATCCTTCCCCATTTCACCTTAGCACCATTACTAAATAACAGAGAGGACAGAATCGAGAAATACCGTGGATTTCTCTGATATGCATTTCCAAAAACCATTTGATCAATTGCCAAATAAGAGGCTTATGGCAAAGACAATGGTGCATGAACTTAAGGGGAGTGTGGCCAATGGATAGAGAGATGGTTGGGGAGGGGTAAAAGGAAGGTTCTCAGACTGGAAAGATGTGGTGAGGAATGTTCCACAGGGGTCTGTGTTCGGGCAGCTCTGCTACAGAAACCATCTGGAGTTAGATATGGAAACAATATCCAGATTTGTTGATGAGACCAAACTGTGACACATTTTGATGAAGATGGTGAAAGACTGCAGTGGGGCATGAACAGGCAGGACGGGCAAGTACAGGGCAGTTGCTGATCAATGCACAAAAATGTGAAGACAAATATTTTGTAAATAGGAATAGGGAAAGGAAATATGCTTTAAATGGTAGGGTTATAAATGGTGTAGCGCAGCAGAGGGAGCTTGGTGAGCAGGCTCACGTCAATAAAGGTGGCAGTGCAATGGACAAGGCCAAAAAACGGTACATAGAATCCTGGATTGTGAATCAAGAGGCACTAGAGTAGAAATTGGTCTCAGGCAGTAGCGCAAAACGGGCAAGTGCAGGAGTGAGCGGGAGAGTGGGCTTAGACTGGGTGGGATATTAAAGGGTGCGGGGAGTGAGGGGGAGAGTGGGATTAGACTGGGTGGGATATTAAATGGTGTGGGGTGTGAGGGGGAGAGTGGGATTAGACTGGGTGGGATATTAAAGGGTGCGGGGAGTGAGCGGGAGAGTGGGATTAGACTGGCTGGGATATTAAAGGGTGTGGGGTGTGAGCGGGAGAGTGGGATTAGACTGGCTGGGATATTAAAGGGTGTGGGATGTGAGCGGGAGAGTGGGATTAGACTGGGTGTGATATTAAAGGGAGTGGGGAGTGAGTGGGAGAGTGGGATTAGACTGGGTGGGATATTAAAGGGTGTGGGGAGTGAGGAGGAGAGTGGGATTAGACTGAGTGGGATATTAAAGGTTATGGGGAGTGAGCAGGAGAGTGGGATAAGACTGGGTGGGATATTAAAGGTTATGGGGAGTGAGCAGGAGAGTGGGATTAGACTGGGTGGGATATTAAAGGGTACGGGGAGTGAGCAGGTGAGTGGGATTAGACTGGATGGGATATTAAAGGGTACGGGGAGTGAGGGGGAGAGCGGGATTAGACTGGGTGGAATATTAAAGGAGGCGGGGTGTGAGTGGGAGAGTGGGATTAGACTGGGTGGGATATTAAAGGGTGTTCGGAGTGAGGGGGAGAGAGTGGGATTAGACTGGGTGGGATATTAAATGCTGCGGGGAGTGAGCGGGAGAGTGGGATTAGACTGGGTGGGATATTAAAGGTTGCGGGGAGTGAGCAGGAGAGTGGGATTAGACTGGGTGGGATATTAAAGGGTGCGGGGAGTGAGGGGGAGAGTGGGATTAGACTGGGTGTGATATTAAAGGGTACGGGGAGTGAGGGGGAGAGTGGGATTAGACTGGGTGGGATATTAAAGGGTACGGGGAGTGAGGGGGAGAGTGGGATTAGACTGGGTGTGATATTAAAGGGTACGGGGAGTGAGGGGGAGAGTGGGATTAGACTGGGTGGGATATTAAAGGGTACGGGGAGTGAGGGGGAGAGTGGGATTAGACTGGCTGGGATATTAAAGGGTTAGGTGAGTGTGGGGGAGAGTGGGATTAGACTGGGTGGGATATTAAAGGTTACGGGGAGTGAGGGGGAGAGTGGGATTAGACTGGGTGGGATATTAAAGGGTGCGGGGAGTGAGGGGGAGAGTGGGATTAGACTGGGTGGGATATTAAAGGGTGTTCGGAGTGAGGGGGAGAGAGTGGGATTAGACTGGGTGAGATATTAAAGGTTGCGGGGAGTGTGGGGGAGAGTGGGATTAGACTGGGTGGGATATTAAAGGGTACGGGGAGTGAGGGGGAGAGTGGGATTAGACTGGGTGGGATATTAAAGGGTGTGGGGAGTGAGTGGGTGAGTGGGATTAGACTGGGTGGGATATTAAAGGTTGCGGGGAGTGAGCGGGAGAGTGGGATTAGACTGGGTGGGATATTAAAAGGTACGGGGAGTGAGGGGGAGAGTGGGATTAGACTGGGTGGGATATTAAAGGTTGTGGGGAGTGAGGGGGAGAGAGTGGGAATAGACTTTGTGCGATATTAAAGGATACGGGGAGTGAGGGGGAGAGTGGGATTAGACTGGGTGGGATATTAAAGGGTGCGGGGAGTGAGGGGGAGAGTGGGATTAGACTGGGTGGGATATTAAAAGGTACGGGGAGTGAGCGGGAGACTGGGATTAGACTGGGTGTGATATTAAAGGGTGCGGGGAGTGAGGGGGAGAGTGGGATTCGACAGGGTGGGATATTAAAGGTTGTGGGGAGTGAGGGGGAGAGAGTGGGATTAGACTGGGTGGGATATTAAAGGGTACGGGGAGTGAGGGGGAGAGTGGGATAAGACTGGGTGGGATATTAAAGGGTACGGGGAGTGAGGGGGAGAGTGGGATTAGACTGGGTGGGATATTAAAGGTTGTGGGGAGTGAGGGGGAGAGTGGGATTAGACTGGGTGGGATATTAAAGGGTACGGGGAGTGAGGGGGAGAGTGGGATTAGACTGGGTGGGATATTAAAGGTTGTGGGGAGTGAGGGGGAGAGTGGGATTAGACTGGGTGGGATATTAAAGGGTACGGGGAGTGAGGGGGAGAGTGGGATAAGACTGGGTGGGATATTAAAGAGTACGGGGAGTGAGGGGGAGAGTGGGATTAGACTGGGTGGGAAGTAGAGTGTGCGGGGATTGAGGGGGAGAGTGGGATTAGACTGGGTGGGATATTAAAGCGTGTGTGGAGTGAGTGGGAAAGTGGGATTAGACTGGGTGGGAAGTAAAGGGTGCGGGGATTGAGGGGGAGAGTGGGATTAGACTGGGTGGGATATTAAAGCGTGTGTGGAGTGAGTGGGAAAGTGGGATTAGACTGGGTGGGAAGTAAAGGGTGCGGGGATTGAGGGGGAGAGTGGGATTAGACTGGGTGGGATATTAAAGCGTGTGTGGAGTGAGTGGGTAAGTGGGATTAGACTGGATGGGATATTAAAGGGTGCGGGGAGTGAGCGGGAGAGTGCGATTAGACTGTGTGGGATATTAAAGCGTGCGGGGAGTGAGGGTGAGAGTGGGATTAGACTGGGTGGGATATTAAAGGGTGCGGGGAGTGAGGGGGAGAGAGTGGGATTAGACTGGGTGCGATATTAAAGGTGCGGCGAGTGAGGGGGAGAGTGGGATTGGACTGGGTGGGATATTAAAGGGTGTGGGGAGTGAGGGGGAGAGAGTGGGATTAGACTGGGTGCGATATTAAAGCGTGCGGGGAGTAAGGGGGTGAGTGGGATTAGACTGGGTGGGATATTAAAGGGTACGGGGAGTGAGGAGGAGAGTGGGATTCGACTGGGTGGGATATTAAAGGATACGGGGAGTGAGGAGGAGAGTGGGATTAGTCTGGGTGGGATATTAAAGGGTACGGGGAGTGAGGGGGAGAGTGAGATTAGACTGGGTGGGATATTAAAGGGTATGGGGAGTGAGGGGGAGAGTGGGATTAGACTGGGTGGGTTATTAAATGTTGTGGGAATGAGGGGGAGAGTGGGATTACACTGGCTGGGATATTAAAGGGGGTGCGGAGTGAGGGGGAGAGAGTGGAATTAGACTGGGTGCGATATTAAAGGGTGCGGGGAGTGTGGGGGAGAGTGGGATTAGACTGGGTGGGATATTAAAGGGTGTGGGGAGTGAGTGGGTGAGTGGGATTAGACTGGGTGGGATATTAAAGGTTGCGGGGAGTGAGCGGGAGAGTGGGATTAGACTGGGTGTGATATTAAAGTGTGCGGGGAGTGAGGGGGAGAGTGGGATTAGACTGGGTGTGATATTAAAGGGTGTGGGGAGTGAGGGGGAGAGTGGGATTAGACTGGGTGCGATATTAAAGGGTGTGGGGAGTGAGGGGGAGAGTGGGATTAGACTGGGTGGGATATTAAAGGGTGTGGGGAGTGAGAGGGTGAGTGGGATTAGACTGGGTGGGATATTAAAGGTTGCGGGGAGTGAGCGGGTTAGTGGGATTAGACTGGGTGGGATATTAAAGGGTGCGGGGAGTGAGGGGGAGAGTGGGATTAGACTGGGTGCGATATTAAAGGGTATGGGGAGTGAGCGTAGAGTGGGATTAGACTGGGTGGGATATTAAAGGGTGCGGGGAGTGAGGGGGAGAGTGGGATTAGACTGGGGGGATATTAAAGGGTGTGGGGAGTGAGAGGGAGAGTGGGATTAGACTGGGTGCGATAT
Source organism: Squalus acanthias (assembly GCA_030390025.1). Lineage (NCBI taxonomy): Eukaryota > Metazoa > Chordata > Chondrichthyes > Squaliformes > Squalidae > Squalus > Squalus acanthias. Next base: position 177,547 of record JASTWF010000078.1, read on the forward strand.
TAAAGGGTGTGGGGAGTGAGAGGGTGAGTGGGATTAGACTGGGTGGGATATTAAGGGTTTAGGGGAGCGAGGGGGAGAGTGGGATTAGACTGAGTGGGATATTAAAGGATACGGGGAGTGAGGAGGAGAGTGGGATTAGTCTGGGTGGGATATTAAAGGGTACGGGGAGTGAGGGGGAGAGTGAGATTAGACTGGGTGGGATATTAAAGGGTATGGGGAGTGAGGGGGAGAGTGGGATTAGACTGGGTGGGTTATTAAAGGGTGCGGGGAGTGAGGGGGAGAGTGGGATTAGACTGAGTGGGATATTAAAGGGGGTGCGGAGTGAGGGGGAGAGAGTGGAATTAGACTGGGTGGGATATTAAAGGGTGCGGGGAGTGAGGGGGAGAGTGGGATTAGACTGGGTGGGATATTAAAGGTTGCGGGGAGTGAGCGGGAGAGTGGGATTAGACTGGGTGTGATATTAAAGTGTGCGGGGGGTGAGGGGGAGAGTGGGATTAGACTGGGTGGGGTATTAAAGGGTGTGGGGAGTGAGGGGGAGAGTGGGATTAGACTGCTTGGGATATTAAATGGTGCGGGGAGTGAGGGGGAGAATGAGATTACACTGGGTGGGATATTAAAAGGTACGGGGAGTGAGCGGGAGAGTGAGATTAGACTGGGTGTGATATTAAAGGGTGCGGGGAGTGAGGGGGAGAGTGGGATTAGACTGGGTGGGATATTAAAGGGTGTGGGGAGTGAGAGGGTGAGTGGGATTAGACTGGGTGGGATATTAAAGGTTGCGGGGAGTGAGCGGGAGAGTGGGATTAGACTGTGTGGGATATTAAAGGGTGCGGGGAGTGAGGGGGAGAGTGGGATTAGACTGGGTGGGATATTAAAGGTTGTGGGGAGTGAGGGGGAGAGAGTGGGATTAGACTGGGTGGGATATTAAAGGGTGTGGGGAGTGAGAGGGTGAGTGGGATTAGACTGGGTGGGATATTAAAGGATACGGGGAGTGAGGAGGAGAGTGGGATTAGTCTGGGTGGGATATTAAAGGTTGCGGGGAGTGAGCGGGTGACTGGGATTAGACTTGGTGGGATATTAAAGGGTACGTGGAGTGAGGGGGAGAGAGTGGGATTAGACTGGGTGCTATATTAAAGGGTACGGGGAGTGAGGGGGAGAGTGGGATTAGACTGGGTGGGATATTAAAGGTTGTGGGGAGTGAGGGGGAGAGTGGGATTAGACTGGGTGGGATATTAAAGGTTGTGGGGAGTGAGGGGGAGAGTGGGATAAGACTGGGTGGGATATTAAAGGGTACGGGGAGTGAGGGGGAAAGTGGGATTAGACTGGGTGGGATATTAAAGGTTGTGGGGAGTGAGGGGGAGAGTGGGATTAGACTGGGTGGGATATTAAAGGTTGTGGGGAGTGAGGGGGAGAGTGGGATAAGACTGGATGGGATATTAAAGGGTGTGGGGAGTGAGTGGGAAAGTGGGATTAGACTGGGTGGGATATTAAAGGTTGTGGGGAGTGAGGGGGAGAGTGGGATAAGACTGGGTGGGATATTAAAGGGTGTGGGGAGTGAGTGGGAAAGTGGGATTAGACTGGGTGGGAAGTAGAGTGTGCGGGGATTGAGGGGGAGAGTGGGATTAGACTGGGTGGGATATTAAAGCGTGTGTGGAGTGAGTGGGAAAGTGGGATTAGACTGGGTGGGAAGTAAAGTGTGCGGGGATTGAGGGGGAGAGTGGGATTAGACTGGGTGGGATATTAAAGCGTGTGTGGAGTGAGTGGGTAAGTGGGATTAGACTGGATGGGATATTAAAGGGTGCGGGGAGTGAGCGGGAGAGTGGGATTAGACTGGGTGGGATATTAAAGGGTGCGGGGAGTGAGGGGGAGAGAGTGGGATTAGACTGGGTGCGATATTAAAGGTGCGGCGAGTGAGGGGGAGAGTGGGATTGGACTGGGTGGGATATTAAAGGGTGTGGGGAGTGAGGGGGAGAGAGTGGGATTAGACTGGGTGCGATATTAAAGCGTGCGGGGAGTAAGGGGGTGAGTGGGATTAGACTGGGTGGGATATTAAAGGGTACGGGGAGTGAGGAGGAGAGTGGGATTCGACTGGGTGGGATATTAAAGGATACGGGGAGTGAGGAGGAGAGTGGGATTAGTCTGGGTGGGATATTAAAGGGTACGGGGAGTGAGGGGGAGAGTGAGATTAGACTGGGTGGGATATTAAAGGGTATGGGGAGTGAGGGGGAGAGTGGGATTAGACTGGGTGGGTTATTAAATGTTGTGGGAATGAGGGGGAGAGTGGGATTACACTGGCTGGGATATTAAAGGGGGTGCGGAGTGAGGGGGAGAGAGTGGAATTAGACTGGGTGCGATATTAAAGGGTGCGGGGAGTGTGGGGGAGAGTGGGATTAGACTGGGTGGGATATTAAAGGGTGTGGGGAGTGAGTGGGTGAGTGGGATTAGACTGGGTGGGATATTAAAGGTTGCGGGGAGTGAGTGGGTGAGTGGGATTAGACTGGGTGGGATATTAAAGGTTGCGGGGAGTGAGCGGGAGAGTGGGATTAGACTGGGTGTGATATTAAAGGGTGCGGGGAGTGAGGGGGAGAGTGGGATTAGACTGGGTGGGATATTAAAGGGTGTGGGGAGTGAGTGGGTGAGTGGGATTAGACTGGGTGGGATATTAAAGGTTGCGGGGAGTGAGCGGGAGAGTGGGATTAGACTGGGTGTGATATTAAAGTGTGCGGGGAGTGAGGGGGAGAGTGGGATTAGACTGGGTGCGATATTAAAGGGTGTGGGGAGTGAGGGGGAGAGTGGGATTAGACTGGGTGGGATATTAAAGGGTGTGGGGAGTGAGGGGGAGAGTGGGATTAGACTGCTTGGGATATTAAATGGTGCGGGGAGTGAGGGGGAGAATGAGATTACACTGGGTGGGATATTAAAAGGTACGGGGAGTGAGCGGGAGAGTGAGATTAGACTGGGTGTGATATTAAAGGGTGCGGGGAGTGAGGGGGAGAGTGGGATTAGACTGGGTGGGATATTAAAGGGTGTGGGGAGTGAGAGGGTGAGTGGGATTAGACTGGGTGGGATATTAAAGGTTGCGGGGAGTGAGCGGGAGAGTGGGATTAGACTGTGTGGGATATTAAAGGGTGCGGGGAGTGAGGGGGAGAGTGGGATTAGACTGGGTGGGATATTAAAGGTTGTGGGGAGTGAGGGGGAGAGAGTGGGATTAGACTGGGTGGGATATTAAAGGGTGTGGGGAGTGAGAGGGTGAGTGGGATTAGACTGGGTGGGATATTAAAGGATACGGGGAGTGAGGAGGAGAGTGGGATTAGTCTGGGTGGGATATTAAAGGTTGCGGGGAGTGAGCGGGTGAGTGGGATTAGACTTGGTGGGATATTAAAGGGTACGTGGAGTGAGGGGGAGAGAGTGGGATTAGACTGGGTGCTATATTAAAGGGTACGGGGAGTGAGGGGGAGAGTGGGATTAGACTGGGTGGGATATTAAAGGTTGTGGGGAGTGAGGGGGAGAGTGGGATTAGACTGGGTGGGATATTAAAGGTTGTGGGGAGTGAGGGGGAGAGTGGGATAAGACTGGGTGGGATATTAAAGGGTACGGGGAGTGAGGGGGAAGTGGGATTAGACTGGGTGGGATATTAAAGGTTGTGGGGAGTGAGGGGGAGAGTGGGATTAGACTGGGTGGGATATTAAAGGTTGTGGGGAGTGAGGGGGAGAGTGGGATAAGACTGGATGGGATATTAAAGGGTGTGGGGAGTGAGTGGGAAAGTGGGATTAGACTGGGTGGGATATTAAAGGTTGTGGGGAGTGAGGGGGAGAGTGGGATAAGACTGGGTGGGATATTAAAGGGTGTGGGGAGTGAGTGGGAAAGTGGGATTAGACTGGGTGGGAAGTAGAGTGTGCGGGGATTGAGGGGGAGAGTGGGATTAGACTGGGTGGGATATTAAAGCGTGTGTGGAGTGAGTGGGAAAGTGGGATTAGACTGGGTGGGAAGTAAAGTGTGCGGGGATTGAGGGGGAGAGTGGGATTAGACTGGGTGGGATATTAAAGCGTGTGTGGAGTGAGTGGGTAAGTGGGATTAGACTGGATGGGATATTAAAGGGTGCGGGGAGTGAGCGGGAGAGTGCGATTAGACTGTGTGGGATATTAAAGCGTGCGGGGAGTGAGGGTGAGAGTGGGATTAGACTGGGTGGGATATTAAAGGGTGCGGGGAGTGAGGGGGAGAGAGTGGGATTAGACTGGGTGCGATATTAAAGGTGCGGCGAGTGAGGGGGAGAGTGGGATTGGACTGGGTGGGATATTAAAGGGTGTGGGGAGTGAGGGGGAGAGAGTGGGATTAGACTGGGTGCGATATTAAAGCGTGCGGGGAGTAAGGGGGTGAGTGGGATTAGACTGGGTGGGATATTAAAGGGTACGGGGAGTGAGGAGGAGAGTGGGATTCGACTGGGTGGGATATTAAAGGATACGGGGAGTGAGGAGGAGAGTGGGATTAGTCTGGGTGGGATATTAAAGGGTACGGGGAGTGAGGGGGAGAGTGAGATTAGACTGGGTGGGATATTAAAGGGTATGGGGAGTGAGGGGGAGAGTGGGATTAGACTGGGTGGGTTATTAAATGTTGTGGGAATGAGGGGGAGAGTGGGATTACACTGGCTGGGATATTAAAGGGGGTGCGGAGTGAGGGGGAGAGAGTGGAATTAGACTGGGTGCGATATTAAAGGGTGCGGGGAGTGTGGGGGAGAGTGGGATTAGACTGGGTGGGATATTAAAGGGTGTGGGGAGTGAGTGGGTGAGTGGGATTAGACTGGGTGGGATATTAAAGGTTGCGGGGAGTGAGCGGGAGAGTGGGATTAGACTGGGTGTGATATTAAAGTGTGCGGGGAGTGAGGGGGAGAGTGGGATTAGACTGGGTGCGATATTAAAGGGTGTGGGGAGTGAGGGGGAGAGTGGGATTAGACTGGGTGGGATATTAAAGGGTGTGGGGAGTGAGGGGGAGAGTGGGATTAGACTGCTTGGGATATTAAATGGTGCGGGGAGTGAGGGGGAGAGTGGAATTAGACTGGGTGGGATATTAAAAGGTACGGGGAGTGAGCGGGAGAGTGGGATTAGACTGGGTGTGATATTAAAGGGTGCGGGGAGTGAGGGGGAGAGTGGGATTAGACTGGGTGGGATATTAAAGGATGTGGGGAGTGAGAGGGTGAGTGGGATTAGACTGGGTGGGATATTAAAGGTTGCGGGGAGTGAGCGGGTTAGTGGGATTAGACTGGGTGGGATATTAAAGGGTGCGGGGAGTGAGGGGGAGAGTGGGATTCGACTGGGTGGGATATTAAAGGGTATGGGGAGTGAGCGGGAGAGTGGGATTAGACTGGGTGCGATATTAAAGGGTGTGGGGAGTGAGAGGGTGAGTGGGATTAGACTGGGTGGGATATTAAGGGTGTGGGGAGTGAGGGGGAGAGTGGGATTAGACTGGCTGGGATATTAAAGGTTTAGGGGAGTGAGGGGGAGAGTGGGATTAGACTGAGTGGGATATTAAAGGGGGTGCGGAGTGAGGGGGAGAGAGTGGAATTAGACTGGGTGCGATATTAAAAGGTGCGGGGAGTGTGGGGGAGAGTGGGATTAGACTGGGTGGGATATTAAAGGTTGCGGGGAGTGAGCGGGAGAGTGGGATTAGACTGGGTGTGATATTAAAGTGTGCGGGGAGTGAGGGGGAGAGTGGGATTAGACTGGGTGGGGTATTAAAGGGTGTGGGGAGTGAGGGGGAGAGTGGGATTAGACTGCTTGGGATATTAAATGGTGCGGGGAGTGAGGGGGAGAATGGGATTACACTGGGTGGGATATTAAAAGGTACGGGGAGTGAGCGGGAGAGTGGGATTAGACTGGGTGTGATATTAAAGGGTGCGGGGAGTGAGGGGGAGAGTGGGATTAGACTGGGTGGGATATTAAAGGGTGTGGGGAGTGAGAGGGTGAGTGGGATTAGACTGGGTGGGATATTAAAGGTTGCGGGGAGTGAGCGGGAGAGTGGGATTAGACTGTGTGGGATATTAAAGGGTGCGGGGAGTGAGGGGGAG
>JASTWF010000078.1:189104-266599 GCA_030390025.1 Squalus acanthias
TCTTCCATAGAAAAGTAAACTGAAAACTTATCATTGAATCTGCAGTTATTGATTTTTCGCCCTGCTACATTATACCAGACAAATCAATCTTTTCAAATCTATTTAATGTCTGTCTTAAAATGACTTAACTCTTCTGCTGCCATTCAGTTTTTTGATCATCCTTTTTTGTCTTGTACACCATTTTGACAAGATACTGGCTCCTTCACAATAAACACTGTTCCAGTATCAATAGTGTTGTAGAAAGTTAACCCATTTGTACAAGACACACGCGGGAGTGAATCGTTCCCTTTTACCCGCTGTGTACTGTACATGTACAGGAGACACTGAGACACACACGGGCCGTACAGTACCAGACGGGAGTGAATCGTTCCCTTTTACCCGCTGTGTACTGTACATGTACAGGAGACACTGAGACACACACGGGCCGTACAGTACCAGGTGGCTGATGTTATTCAGCAGGGGCCCCGGGTGTGAGGCGACACTTCCTCACCTTACGCTGTGGTCTGTTTCCCGTTATGATGGAGTGGAGAGTGAGGGTCGCTGTGTGTCATGGCGGGGATTCCAGCCCGGGTCTCGAGAGCTTTGTCTAACGGGGGTGAGAACGGGTGCTGGGAACGAGCTACAGACCGCCTGACTCTTCCATTGTTTCCCTGTATGTTCGGCTGTGAGTAAAGAAAGGTTTGGAGGAGCAGGAAGCGAGTGGAGGATATTGTGGGACCTCCTGTACGTTGGTGGTGAGTTGCAGGTGGTGTTGGGGGCAGTGAGGGCAAGGGGGCGGAAACTGGGAAAGCTATTTATTCCAGAGCCTGTTACAGGGAACGGCTGAATCATGTTACCTTGCCTGTCCTGGAAAGGTCAGTGAACTTCTTCCTGCTCTTTGGGGATTGCTGGAGTTGGCAGTCACTGCCAAGGCCCCTCCTTTCATGGGGCCTGGATCATGCCCTTCACGATCTCCTTCTCTTGAGCCAAACTGTTGGATCCTCCTTTGCCGAGTTACAGGCAGCAACACCTCAACTAAAGGCTCTGTGAATGATCGGGCTCAGAGCCCTGAGCACCTTCACCACCCCCCCCCCACCCCCACCACTCCATCCCGTGGTCCCTGAGCACCGTCCACCCCCACCCTGCTCCCCCCCTCCCCACCACTCCATCCCATGGTCCCTGAGCACCTCCCCCCCACCCCGCCCCCACTCCATCCCGTGGTCCCTGAGCACCTCCCCCCCACCCCCCACCACTCCATCCCGTGGTCCCTGAGCACCGTCCACCCCCACCCTGCTCCCCCCCTCCACTCCATCCCGTGGTCCCTGAGCACCGTCCACCCCCACCCCGCTCCCCCCTCCACTCCATCCGTGGTCCCTGAGCAACGCCCCCCCCCCCCCCACCCCCCTCCACTCCATCCCGTGGTCCCTGAGCAACGTCCACCCCCACCCGCTCCCCCCCACCCCCCCTCCACTCCATCCCGTGGTCCCTGAGCACCGTCCACCCCCACCCCGCCCTGAGCACCGTCCACCCCACCCCGCTCCCCCCCCCCCCGCCACTGCATCCCATGGTCCCTGAGCACCGTCCACCCCCACCCTGCTCCCCCCCTCCACTCCATCCCGTGGTCCCTGAGCACCGTCCCCCCCCACCCCGCCCCCCCCTCCACTCCATCCCGTGGTCCCTGAGCACCGTCCCCCCCCACCCCCCCCGCTCCACTCCATCCCGTGGTCCCTGAGCACCTGACTCAGACATTGCAGTGAACCACCTTGCTACAGACAAGGGGGTACGGTGGCATAGTGGTTATGTTACTGGGCTAGTAATCCATAAACCTGGACTGAATGATCCTGAGATATGAGTTCAAATCCCACCACGGCAGCTGGGGAATTTAAATTCAGTTAATTAAATAAATCTGGAATAAAAAGCGAGTATCAATAATGGTGACCATGAAACTATAGGTTTGTCATAAAAACCTGTCTGGTTCACTAATGTCTTTTAGGGAAAGAAATCTGCCGTCCTTGTCTGACCTAAATGTGACTCTGGACCCACAGCAATGTGGTTGACTCTTAACTGCCATCTGCAGTTAAAGAAGGCGGTTCACCACTATCTTCTGAAGGGCAATTGGGGGATGGCCAATAAATGCCAGCCTTGCCAACAACTCCCACATCCCCAGAATGAATTAAAAAAAAGACACACCTTGGCCCTTCCAGGTGCAACAATAGTGGATTTTCTTCTGACCCCCAAGAGTTGGACTCTCTACAGATGGAGCTAATACTAACGGGAGCCTGCTGTGATTTTTTAACGAAGATGTAACAAAGGAAATTGTTCTGGTTCTTGAGCCTCTAACACTGCGGCAGTCGCGCGTAGCTGCAGGAAGGACATTTCCCTTGGCTGGGGAGTCTAGAACCAGGGGTCACAGTCTCAGGATAAGGGGTCGGCCATTTAGGACTGAGATGAGGAGAAATTTCTTCACTCAGAGGGTGGTGAATCTTTGGAATTCTCTACCCTAGAGGGCTGTGGAGGCTCAGTCGTTGAGTATATTCAAGACAGAGATCGATAGATTTTTGAATATTCAGAGAATCGAGGGATATGGGGATCGGGCGGGAAAGTGGAGATGAGGTTGAAGATCAGCCATGATCTTATTGAATGGCGGAGCAGGCTCGAGGGGCCAAATGGCCGACTCCTGCTCCTATTTCTTATGTTCTTAATTCTAGCTCCATTTCAGCGGTTACTCCCATTGCCAATCTTGGCAAAACATTTGCTCTGCCTTAGAGATCAGGAGCCAGCTCCCACACCTAATCTATATTAACAGATAGTTCTGCAGAGAAAAAATTGATGCTGCAGCATAGAGGAGCCCTCATGGAAGTATTGCAAAGTTACTGGATTGAGATTCTTAGTTGCAGACAGATGTGATCGCACCAGAGAGGGTACAGAGGAGGTTTACGAGGATGTTGCCAGGACAGGAGAATTTTAGCTATGAGGAAAGATTGGATAGGCTGGGGTTGTTTTCCTTGGAACAGAGGAGGCTGAGGTGTATAAAATTATGAAGGACCCAGATAGGATGGATAGGAAGGACCTATTTCCCTTAGCAGAGAGGTCATTAATCAGGGGGCACAGATTTAAAGTAATTGGTAGAAGGATTAGAGGGGAGTTGAGGAGAACGTTTTTCACCCAGAGGGTGGTGGGGGTCTGGAACTCACTGCCTGAAAGGGTGGGAGAGGCAGAAACCCTCATCACATTTAAAAAGTACTTGGATGTGCACTTGAAGAGCCGTAACCTACAGGGCTACGGACCAAGAGCTGGAAAGTGGGATTAGGCTGGAGAGCTCTCTTTCTGCTGGCACAGACACGATGGGCTGAATGGCCTCCTTCTGTGCTGTGAATTTCTATGATTCTATGATAAGTATTTTTACACTTGATTGCACCTTGTCTGTTTCCATAACTATTCTAAACCTGAAGATATTATGATCACTGTTCCCCACTGAAACATGCTCCACTTGCCCCACTTCATTCCTCAAAACTAGATCCAACACTACTTCCTTCCTCCCCCTCTTTTCCCTTTTCACTGTTACTATCCCAGTCGACATGAGGATAATTGAAGCCTTCCATTATCACTACTCTAGTTCCTGCATCTTTCTGTAATTTGTAAATTTGCTCCTCGATCTCCTTCCCACTATTTGGTGGCCTATATTATACACCCAGCAGTGTAATAGCTTCTCGATTGTTCCTTAATTCTAACCAGAGTCTGCCTTTGGCCCCTCAACTACATCATCCCTCTCCGGTGCTATAATGGTTTCTCTGATCAGTGCTGCCACCACTCCTTCCTTTTTTCCCTCCCTATCTTTCCAAAATACCCTGTAGCCAGGAATCTTAAGTTCCCGATCCTCCCCTTCTTTGAGCCAGGTCTCTGTTATTGCCGCTATATCATAGTCCCAGGTGGTGCCTTGTGCCTGCAGCTCACCAACATTATTTACCTCGCTCCGTGCATTTACACACATGCACTCCAAACCCATCTTAGACCGTCTCGCATTTGGCCCAGTCTGATCCCTGCTATTTATGAACTATTCTTTACTCTAGTGCTCTTTGCCTCTCCCAGCCCTCTGTGCACCTTGTTTCTCTTCTCTAATGCTTCATCCTGGTGCCCATCCCCCTGCCAAATTAGTTTAAACCCTCCCCCACAGCACGAGTTAACCTTCCCGCGAGGACATTGGACCCAGCCTTGTTGAGGTGCAACCAGTCCACCTTTCACAGGTTCCTCCTGCCCCAGAACTGGTCCCAATGCTCCAGGAATCTGAAGCCTTCCCTCCTGCACCATTTCTCCAGCTACTGTCTTACTCTACTATTCCTATAGTCACTAGCGCGTGGCACTGGGAGTAATCCAGAGATTATGGGGAAAAAATTCAGTTGGATTGCGCCTCCCGTTAGCGCCTTAAGAGGGCGCTAATTGGGCAAAAAGCAACTAGCGCCCGTGGGCGGCGATCTTTGCGCCGTTCACGAAATTAACTAGACATTTTGCGGCGGCGCTAAACACTATCGCCACGATCTCCTGCACCGGCCGATCGTGATGTCAGTCGAGAGTGCAATGCCCCGGTAGCGTCCTGGACCGGATATTGAGTGGCGCCCCCTGTCTTACCGCCTGCCGCTAGCAACGACAGGTTGAGGGGAGCGTTTTGCAGTCAGGAAGGGACTGGGGGAGCGCTATTTAAAGGCGAGTGCTCCCTGCCGTTTTTTGTCGGCGGAATTTTTGCACCACGCATTCTGAGTGAGAGAGAGAGACTGCAGGAGATATTCAAAGCTGTGTTGAGGAGTTTTGGGTACTGAGCAGCACTTTGCAGGTTCTTTCTGGTTTGATCTTCCTTGTATTGATTTAGAAGAGAATATGGGGGCTGCAGTCTGAGCTCTTTCCCTGGGCCTCTCCATTGTTCTTTCCAACAGATTTGATGTACATGTCTCTCTAGGCCGAGATTCAAGGCTGCAATGAGCAGGGTGTGGTTGTACAGCAAGATCGACCCTCCCCTTTAAGAACTGGCTGGCACCAGTGTGTCTGTGTTCCATTGCTGACTGACATCACATGAGCTTCGCCAGCGCTCTGAGGTAGCGCCTTGCTCCTCGGCCTTTGCGCCTTAAGACAGATGTGTAGCGCCTGATTTAGTGCTCCAATCACCTCCAGGGGCGATGAAAGTCAAGTTTGCAGTTGGAGGCGATAATTAGCGCCAGGCGCTAAACTTTGCGCACGGCCGATAATGGTGCCCCAAATGGGGCAATACTGAATTTTTCCCCCTGCTACCTTAGAATCATAGAATGGTTACAGCACAGAAGGAGGCCATTTGGCCTGTTGAGCCCGTGCCAGCTCTCTGCAAGAGCACTTCAGCTAGTCCCATTCCCCCGCCCTTTCCCCGTAGCCCTGCAAATTTATTTCCTTCAGGTACTTATCCAATTCCCTTTTGAAAGCTGTGATTGAATCTGTCTCCACCACCCTTTCAGACAGTGCATTCCAGATCTTAACCACTCGCTGCGTAAAAAAGTTTTTCCTCATGTCGCCTTTGGTTCTTCTGCCAATCACCTTAAATCTGTGTCCTCTGGTTCTCGATCCTTCCACCAATGGGAACAGTTTCTCTCTATCTACTCTGTCCAGACCCCTCATGATTTTGAACACCTCGATCAAATCTCCCCTCAACCTTCTCTGCTCCAAGGAGAACAACTCCAGCTTCTCCAGTCTATCCACGTAACTGAAGTTCCTCATCCCTGGAACTATTCTTGTAAATCTTTTCTGCACCCTCTCTAAGGCCTTCACATCCTTCCTAAAGTGCGGTGCCCAGAATTGGACACAATACTCCAGTTGAGGCCGAACCAGTGTTTTATAAAGGTTCATCATAACTTCCTTGCTTTTGTAATCTATGGGCTGGATTTTCCAAGCCCCGTGGAGGCGGGTTTGGAGGCGGGAGTGGCGGGAAAATTGCAGATTCGGGGGGGCACGTATCCATCCCGCTCCCAACCCGGCGTCATGCCAATGTCCCAGGAGGCGGGTACCCGACCTGTGCTGGGAGCCGCCTCCCCGAGGCAGGAAGGGGATTAGTGCCAATTAACTGCCTGTTAACAGATAGTTAACAGGCAGTTTTTTGGCTAATCCCTATTTTCAGCCCTGAAGTGTGGGCTGCCCGACGGCTCCAAACCACGCCAAGTTAGCGAGGCGGACCGTCGGTCTGCAGGGCTTGGAGGGGTCGAGAGGTGAGTGTACAGGTGAGTGATGGGTGCATGAGTGCAGAGGTAAGTGTGTTTGGTGTGTGTAAAGTGTTTTAATGGCCCAGAAATTAATGACGGAGCCTTCGTGCGAGGGTAAGGCTTCCCCGCGATATCTCACTGCGCGCCTGCCTTTTCATTCCGAGCTTGCACGAACTTGATTTTCTAGACAGCAGCTGTGCAGTGCTTCCGTATCCCACAGGCGCAGTTAATTCGTGCGAGCTGTGGGATCACGTGATTCAGTTAGAGCCAATGGCAGCACACCATCTTTCATTCATAGTTTTCACAGCAAGAGCTGTCAAAGCTATGAATACTACACCCCCCCAAAAGAACAGCTAAACCTCAATTAAATTTTAAAAAAACCATCACATTAATAAAATAAGTATAGTTAAATAAATTAACCACTTTAAACAAAAAATTTAATTTTTGAAAAAATTTAAAATCTTTTAAAAAGTTATAAAAATAAACTTACCTTTCTTTAAAGTCTCTAAAAAAGATATACCTGTTGAAAAAAATTCAAAATAATACTTAATTAACTACTTACCTTGTTAAAAGAGGGTCTTACGCCTCCTTTCTTTATGTGCAAAATGTTCCATGCTTACCTGCACGTTCAAAGCACTAAGTGCACTGCGTGCGCGCAGCCTGTAGCGTGCACGTGATTCACCTAGGAACCGCCCCCTTTTGAAATCACCAAGTGCCGGTTTTCAGCGCATGCGCAGTGCATGCAGAAAACCGGCAATTGGAGACAGAATACGCGAGAGTACACAGTGCCTACTCTCGCGTAGAGACACTAATTTTTGGGCCAATAAGTTTTACTTACCTTTACTTTCTCCTCCAGGCTTCCTCCCTTCAGTTCTCGGGAGTCCCTCAGCTCACCGGCACAGAAAGCAGAATGGCCGCTGAGCTGTCGAAAGCTGCAGCCTCTGCTTTCTGGTCTGGAGAGCTCTCTAACTGAGTCTGAGTAGAAGGACTCAAGTTAGAAGACAGATTGTACGCTGATATTTCATCTGTCAAAAGCTCTTGACAGATGAAATGTCAATCGCTGACGTCACCAGTATCCAGGTGTCCCTTAATTGGCCTGCTGAGCCTGCTGGGCGGGCTTAACAAGGTCAATGAAGGGAAAGTAGCGTGGGTTGGCCACAAATCGATGGAGGCGGGACTACAACCCAAAAAATAGGAGTCCCGCCTCCATCACGTCCCCATTGACAAAATTGAGCCCTATGCCTCTATTTATGAAAATGAGAAGTCACACAACACCAGGTTATAGTCCAACAGATTTATTTAATTTTACAAGCTTTCGGAGCTGTTCGCTCCTTCTTCAGGTAGGGTAGCTGTGAGAGAATCTCCCAGAATTCACAATATAAACACAGAAAAAATCTATTCAAATCTATTCAAATAAAAAAAAAAATCTATTCAAATAAAAAAAAAAATTGTGAATTCTGGGAGATTCTCTCACAGCTACCCTACCTGAAGAAGGAGCGAACAGCTCCGAAAGCTTGTAAAATTAAATAAATCTGTTGGACTATAACCTGGTGTTGTGCGACTTCTCATTTTTGTCCACCCCAGTCCAACACCGGCATCTCCACATCATGACCTCTATTTATGAAGCCCAGGATCCCGTATGCTTTTTTAACTGCTTTCTCAACCTGCCCTGCCACCTTCAACAATTTCTGCACATATACCCCCAGGTCTCTCTGTTCATGCACCCACTTTAGAATTGTACCCTTTAGTTTATATTTCCTCTCCTCATTCTTCCTACCAAAATGTATCACTTCACATTTTTCTGCGTTAAATTTCATCTGCCACGTGTCCGCCCATTTCACCAGCCTGTCTATGTCCTCTTGAAGTCTATCACTCTCCTCCTCACTGTTCACTATATTTCCAAGTTTTGTGTCATCTGCAAATTTTGAAATTGTGCCCTGTACACCCACGTGCAAGTTATTAATATATATCAAGAAAAGCAGTGGTCCTAGAACCGACCCCTGGGGAACACCACTGTATACCTTCCTCCAGTCCGAAAAACAACCGTTCACCACTACTCTCTGTTTCCTGTCACTTAGCCAATTCCGTATCCATGCTGCCACTGTCCCTTTTATTCCATGGGCTTCAACTTTGCTGGCAAGCCTATTATGTGGCACTTTATCAAATGTCTTTTGGAAATCCTTGAACACCACGTCAACCGCATTACCCTCATCAACCCTCTCTGTTACCTCATCAAAAACCTCAATCAAGTTAGTTAAACACGATTTGCCTTTAACAAATCTGTGCTGGCTTTCCTTAATTAATCCACACTTGTCAAAGTGACTGTTAAATTTGTCCCCGATTATCGTTTCTAAAAGCTCATTAACTTCCTCCCAAGCTCCTGAAACTCAGCGTGCAGGACCTCCACCCTTTCCCTTCGTCTGTCATTGGTTCCCACAGGGACCACGACTTCTGGCTCTTCCCCTTCCCCCATGTTGAACTGGCCTGTCATTGGTTCCCACAGGGACCACGACTTCTGGCTGTTCCCCTTCCCCCGTGTTGAACTGGCCTGTCATTGGTTCCCACAGGGACCACGACTTCTGGCTGTTCCCCTTCCCCCGTGCTGAACTGGCCTGTCATTGGTTCCCACAGGGACCACGACTTCTGGCTGTTCCCCTTCCCCCGTGCTGAACTGGCCTGTCATTGGTTCCCACAGGGACCACGACTTCTGGCTGTTCCCCTTCCCCCGTGCTGAACTGGCCTGAGACAGCCCAATTTATTTTTAACCCTTACAGCCAACAGATAGAGGAGTTTGTCACCAATCCATCATTGCTGGCTTTGAACCCAGGTCCGAAAGGGGAAACAGCGTGTGCCAACTGACTGTCACCCAGTCCTCTGGGGAGTGAAGCATTTCATTATCTTCTGAATAAACACTTGATTGCTAAAAATGCTAATTATGCTAATGTTTTATTTATTGATAGATTTACATTATCTGAAATATTCATCAGGTTCCTGCACCTTAGGGAATTGTATAGAGACACAAGGTGATACAATCGGTTTATAAAACATTTGCAACTGCAAGCAAGTACAGAATCCCCATGGACCAAACCCCTTCCCTTTCACTCCCATTGTACAGAATCCCAATGGACCAAACCCCTTCCCATTCACTCCCATTGTACAGAATCCCAATGGACCAAACCCCTTCCCATTCACTCCCATTGTACAGAATCCCAATGGACCAAACCCCTTCCCATTCACTCCCATTGTACTGAATCCCAATGGACCAAACCCCTTCCCATTCACTCCCATTGTACAGAATCCCCATGGACCAAACCCCTTCCCTTTCACTCCCATTGTACAGAATCCCAATGGACCAAACCCCTTCCCATTCACTCCCATTGTACAGAATCCCAATGGACCAAACCCCTTCCCATTCACTCCCATTGTACAGAATCCCAATGGACCAAACCCCTTCCCATTCACTCCCATTGTACTGAATCCCAATGGACCCAACCCTTTCCCATTCACTCCCATTGTACAGAATCCCAATGGACCAAACCCCTTCCCATTCACTCCCATTGTACTGAATCCCAATGGACCCAACCCTTTCCCATTCACTCCCATTGTACAGAATCCAAATGGATCAAACCCCTTCCCATTCACTCCCATTGTACTGAATCCCAATGGACGAAACCCCTTCCCATTCACTCCCATTGTACAGAATCCCAATGACCCAAACCCCTTCCCATTCACTCCCATTGTACAGAATCCCAATGACCCAAACCCCTTCCCATTCACTCCCATTGTACAGAATCCCAATGACCCAAACCCCTTCCCATTCACTCCCATTGTACAGAGTCCCAAAGGATCAAACCCCTTCCCATTCACTCCCATTGTACAGAATCCCCATGGACCAAACCCCTTCCCATTCACTCCCATTGTACAGAGTCCCAAAGGATCAAACCCCTTCCCATTCACTCCCATTGTACAGAATCCCCATGGACCAAACCCCTTCCCATTCACTCCCATTGTACAGAATCCCAATGGACCAAACCCCTTCCCATTCACTCCCATTGTACATAATCCCAATGGGCCAAACCCCTTCCCATTCAGTCCCATTGGACAGAATCCCAATGGACCAAACCCCTTCCCATTCACTCCCATTGTACAGAGTCCCAAAGGATCAAACCCCTTCCCATTCACTCCCATTGTACAGAATCCCCATGGACCAAACCCCTTCCCATTCACTCCCATTGTACAGAATCCCAATGGACCAAACCCCTTCCCATTCACTCCCATTGTACATAATCCCAATGGGCCAAACCCCTTCCCATTCAGTCCCATTGGACAGAATCCCAATGGACCAAACCCCTTCCCATTCACTCCCATTGTACAGAATCCCAATGGACCAAACCCCTTCCCATTTAGTCCCATTGGACAGAATTCCAATGGACCAAACCCCTTCCCATTCACTCCCATTGTACAGAATCCCAATGGACCAAACCCCTTCCCATTCACTCCCATTGTACATAATCCCAATGGGCCAAACCCCTTCCCATTCAGTCCCATTGGACAGAATCCCAATGGACCAAACCCCTTCCCATTCACTCCCATTGTACATAATCCCAATGGACCAAACCCCTTCCCATTCACTCCCATTGTACATAATCCCAATGGGCCAAACCCCTTCCCATTCACTCCCATTGGACAGAATCCCAATGGACCAAACCCCTTCCCATTCACTCCCATTGTACAGAATCCCAATGGACCAAACCCCTTCCCATTTAGTCCCATTGGACAGAATCCCAATGGACCCAAACCCCTTCCCATTCACTCCCATTGTACAGAATCCCAATGGACCAAACCCCTTCCCATTCACTCCCATTGTAGAGAATCCCAATGGACCAAACCCCTTCCCATTTAGTCCCATTGGACAGAATCCCAATGGACCAAACCCCTTCCCTTTTACTCCTGTTATGTATAATTTTAAACTAACATTGAATACAATGTGCTTATTAAATTGTGACATTTTTTTAAGTTGTGCTGATTCTGAAAGTGCATTGCTCTGAATAGTCAATGTCTGCCAAAATCCACCCACAGACAATGGCACATTACAAATATTAATTACCGTTATGAAATAAATATGACTGTGTTGTGATTTTATGTTCTGTTTGTTTTTCGACTGAAATCCTGAATGAACCATTCAGCAGCCGAAAGAACCATTTGCCAAAAATTATCCTTTAAACAAATGCTAATCAAGGCAGGAGATGGTTTTTGGCAGCTCGTCAATGCTTCTCAGAGACTAACAGTATCAGTAAGTGCCTTTCTAATACCTCCTCTTTATCAATTTTTATCCTATCAAATGTCTCCACTACCTCCTCCTTCACTATGTCTAAGGCAGCATCCTCTTCCTTGAAGACAGATGCAAAGTACTCATTTAGTACCTCAGCCATACCCTCTGCCTTCATGCATAGATCTCCTTTTTGGTCCCTAATCGGCCCCACCCTCCTCTTACTACCCTTTTACTATTTACAGGAAACTCTTTATTAACCGGTACCGATGGGACCGGCGTGGTGCCGGTTAATCAAAAAGTCCGGATAACGGAGAGTTATATCTACCAACGTACGAGAGCCCCGTACACATTGACATGCGCCTGCATTCGGAGCTCCGTCTCCCCGGGGACCGCCAGCTGACCATCTGTCGTGTCCGCTGCCTACCCGGGCTGCACATTCCCCTCCCAATCTGCACGCTCCGATACAAGGCAAACTCCTGGGGGTTTTTTATAAATGTTAATTTTAAACGAGAGATGAAGGAAAACCCCGGTTACCTACTCAAGAATTTTGCCGGTTAAGAGAGATTTCCGGATATTTGGGTGCCGGTTAATAAAGAGTTTCCTGTATATATCAATAGAAGACTTTTGGATTACTTTTTATGTTGGCTGCCATTCTATTCTCATACCCTCTCTTTGCCCCTCTTATTTTCTTTTTCACTTCTCCTCTGACCTTTCTATATATGATGCGGAGATGCCGGTGTTGGACTGGGGTGGACAAAAGTGAGAAGTCGCACAACACCAGGTTATAGTCCAACAGTTTTATTTGAAATCACAAGCTTTCGGAGCTGCTGCCCCTTCGTCAGGTGAAGTGAAGGAATACAAATCGGCAAAGCATATATAGACAGAGAACAATGCCTGTGTAGCGTACAATCTCAGACGACTACAGTTAATCTTTCTGACTGCCTTTTATCACACCTCGGCAGAGAAAGAATCAGCTCAGGAAGACATTATATCAAAGACATAGCAAAATACAACTAAGACAATGAGGTGGGGTCACAGGGGGTCTAATGTGTCAGAGGCTGCAGTCTGTATGGAAAACCATAAACTTTAAACTTTTTACTTTTTTTGCTGGAAATCACATCTGTGAACAAGCCAACGACGACTCGAGTCTGGATGACTCTACGTCAGGTGGGGTTACATGTAGCGTGACATGAACCCAAGATCCCGGTTGAGGCCATCCTCATGTGTGCGGAACTTGGCTATCAGTTTCTGCTCGATGATTTTGCGTTGTCGTGTGTCTCGAAGGCCGCCTTGGAGAACGCTTACCTGAAGATCGGAGGCTGAATGTCCTTGACTGCTGAAGTGTTCCCCGACTGGGAGGGAACACTCCTGCCTGGCGATTGTTGCGCGGTGTCCGTTCATACAAAGTTTTTGGTTTTCCATACAGACTGCAGCATCTGACACATTAGACCCCCTGTGACCCCACCTCATTGTCTTAGTTGTATTTTGCTATGTCTTTGATATAATGTCTTCCTGAGCTGATTGTTTCTCTGCCGAGGTGTGATAAAAGGCAGTCAGAAAGATTAACTGTAGTCGTCTGACATTGTACGCTACACAGGCATTGTTCTCTGTCTATATATGCTTTGTCGATTTGTATTCCTTCACTTCACCTGACGAAGGAGCAGCAGCTCCGAAAGCTTGTGATTTCAAATAAAACTGTTGGACTATAATCTGGTGTTGTGCGACTTCTCACTGTCTATATATAGCCTGATTCTCAGATGTATTTGCAACCTGACATCTGTCATACGCGCTCTTTTCCTGCTTCATCATATTCTCTATCTGTTTCATCATCCAGGGAGTCCTGACTTTAGTTGCCCTGCCTTTCCCCCTCGTGGGAATGTACCTCAACTGTACCTGAACTATTTCCTCTTTAAAGATAGCCCATTGTTCTATTACAGTTTTGCCGGCCCCCCGCTCGGTTTATACTCCACCTCCTCGCTCCCACCACTGCTCCAGTCTGCGCTGTCTCTGGGCCTCCCACTCGGTTTATACTCTGCCTCCTCGCTCCCGCTGCTCCGGTCTGCGCTCTCTCTCTGGGCCTCCCGCTCGGTTTATATTCTGCCTCCTCGCTCCCGCTGCTCCGGTCTGCACTCTCTCTCTGGGCCCCCCGCTCGGTTTATACTCCACCTCCTCACTGCCTTCGCTGCTCCGGTCTGCACTCTCTCTCTGGGCCTCCTGCTCGGTTTATACTCCACCTCCTCGCTCCCGCTGCTCCGGTCTGCACTCTCTCTGGGCCTCCTGCTCGGTTTATACTCCACCTCCTCGCTCCCGCTGCTCCGGTCTGCGCTCTCTCTGGGCCTCCTGCTCGGTTTATACTCCACCTCCTCGCTCCCGCTGCTCCGGTCTGCGCTCTCTCTGGGCCTCCCGCTCGGTTTATACTCCACCTCCTCGCTCCCGCTGCTCCGGTCTGCACTCTCTCTGGGCCTCCTGCTCGGTTTATACTCCACCTCCTCGCTCCCGCTGCTCCGGTCTGCACTCTCTCTGGGCCCCCCGCTCGGTTTATACTCCACCTCCTCGCTCCCGCTGCTCTGGTCTGCGCTCTCTCTGGGCCTCCTTGCTCAATTTCATAGAATCATAGAATCATGGAATGGTTACAGCACAGAAGGAGGCCATTCGGCCCGTCGAGCCCGTGCCGGCTCTCTGCAAGAACACTTCAGCTAGTCCCACTTCCTCGCCCTTTCCCCGTAGCACTGCAAAAAAATTTCCTTCAAATACTTATCCAACTCCCTTTTGAAAGCTGTGATTGAGTCTGCCCCACCACCCTTTCAGGCAGCGCATTCCAGATCATAACCACTCGCTGTGTAAAAAAGTTTTTTCTTACGTTGCCTTTGGTTCGTCTGCCAATCACCTTAAATCTGTGTCCTCTGGCCAATGGGAACAGTTTCCCTCTATCTACCCCTCATGATTTTGAACACCTCTATCAAATCTCCTCTCAACCTTCTCTGCTCCAAGGAGAACAACCCCAGCTTCTCCAGTCTATCCACGTAACTGAAGACCCTCATCCCTGGAATCATTTTCGTAAATCTTTTCTGCACTCTCTCTATGGCCTTCACATCCTTCCTAAAGTGTGGTGCCCAGAATTGGACACAGTACTCCAGTTGGGGCCGAACCAGTGTTTTATACAAGTTCATCATAATTTCCACACTTTTGTACTCTATACCTCTATTCATGAACCCCAGAATCCCGTAAGCCTTTTTAACTGCTTTCTCAACCTGCCCTGCCACCTTCAACGATTTGTGCACACATTAAGGGGAACAGATAGGGTAGATAGAAAGAAACTATTTCTACTGGTTGGGGAATCTAGGACTAGGGGGCATAGTCTAAAAATTAGAGCCAGACCTTTCAGGAGTGAAATTAGGAAACACTTCTACACACAAAGGGTGGGAGAAGTTTGGAAATCTCTTCCGCAAACGGCAGTTGATGCTAGATCAATTGTTAATTTTATATCAGAGATTGATAGCTTTTTGTTAACCAAAGGTATTAAGGGATATGGGGCAAAGGCGGGTATATGGAGTTAGATCACAGATCAGCCATGATCTCATTGAATGGCGGAACAGGCTCGAGGGGCTGAATGGCCTCCCCCTGTTCCTCTGTTCCAACGTTGCATCTTGAAGGTCTACAAAAATCTGTTTCATCCAAGAATTTGTTTTGTATGAAACTGTGTAAGAAATATATTACAAAGAGGGTATTCAACCCCTTGTGGATTAATTCTATCATTTTTTATAGTGAATTTCCCATAGTATTGTTCAAGTTTAGCTGTGTTTGTTGTGACAGACTGAGAGAGGTAACAGTGCCATCTCTGGCGATAACAAGAATGAGAGGTCGCACAACATCGAGTCGTCGTTGGCTTGTTCACAGATGTGATTCCCAGTAAAAAAGTAAAAATTTTAAAGTTAATCGTTTTACATACAGACGGCAGCTTTTGACACGTTAGACCCCATGCGATTCCACCTCATTGTCTCAGTTGTATCTTGCTATGTCTTTGATGTGGTACCTTCCTGGCTGACCTGATTAACTTTATCACACCTCGGCAGATAAACAGTCAGGATGATTGAATTTAGTTGTCTGCAATTGTAAGTTACACATGCATTGTTCTCTATCTATATATGCTTTGACGATTCTGTATCTCCTCACTTCACCCGACGAAGGAGCAGCGCTCCGAAAGCTTGTGATTTAAAATAAAACTGTTGGACTATAACCTGGTGTTGTGCGACCTCTCAATTTTGTCCACCCCAGTCCAACACCGGCATCTCCGCATGATAACAAGAATAACAGGTGTTCTTATAATAGGGGCACCGCTGTCGTGTGGAGGAACTGAGAATAGCGAGCATTACCATTCCAGTGTGACCCATTGCTTTCAATGGACTGGGGGTATTACAGCATTAGCAGGGCAAAGGTCATGAGCCTGGAAATTCGGCAGGGGTTCTTCTGATGTCCTGGTGTAACTTTGGCGTTGACAACCGGCAGAAACCCCGGAGTAACAGCTGATTCCGCCGATCGTTCGCCAAGGTTACGGCCGGAGACTGGTAAACCCCTGCGGAAGTTCGACTCAACTTTGTATTTTTACATATATGTGACGGAGAGAGATACTTTCAGTAACTTGCCGTATCTTTCTGCTCTTCTTTTTAACTCAACCTGTAAAGAGGTCTGACTATTAGTTTTAGCACCAATGCTTTGGTCTGACGGTTTTGGTATTTATGACTTTGATTTAGACAGATGAATATCCCAGTTGATGTCTGGTGGGCTGTGTACCATAATAAGAGAGTCATTGTGATTGAGCACGCTCCCTCAGACATAGCACGTGGAAGGGCCCAGATTTTGGTTCACTGGATACTGGATGGGATAAAAATTGATAAATTACTAGAAAGGCTGTCTGTACTTAAAGTTGATAAGTCACCAGGACCGGATGGGATGCATCCTAGGACGCTGAGGGAAGTTAAGGAGGAAATCGCGGAGGTACTGGCCATAATCTTCCAATCCTCCTTGGATACGGGGGTGGTGCCAGAGGACTGGAGAATTGCAAATGTTACACCATTGTTCAAAAAAGGGTGTAAAGATAAACCCAGCAACTACAGGCCAGTCAGTTTAACCTCGGTAGTGGGGAAGCTTTTAGGAACGATAACCAGGGACAAGGTTAACAGTCACTTGGACAAGTGTGGATTAATTAAGGAAAGCCAGCATGGATTTGTTAAAGGCAAATCGTGTTTAACCAACTTGATCAAATTTTTTGATGAGGTAACAGAGAGGGTTGATGAGGGCAATGCGGTTGATGTGGTTGGTGTACATGGATTTCCAAAAGATGAGAGTTGGGAGAAAGCTTGAACCGTAACATCACCATCACACATGAGAAATGGTCACTTGGACAGGGTTCTGGAGAGCTGCTTGCACTGGTGGTATTGTGTCCCAGCGAGAGTTGGCCCTTTCTGGAGAGCAGCGGAGAAAAATAGATTGAAAAATATCTCACGAACCCCTTCTCATCACCAGGCACATTTAGTTGGCATAGTGGCAACACAACTCTGCTCTCATACTAAGTGATGTGGTCATTTGTCACCTCACAGCCTGTCACTGGGAGTTGGTGGTGGAGCAGGAGGAGGAACGTGAGTGTTTTAAAAACACAGGGGAAAGAAAGCTTGAGCTGAGCACAGTAAAATTGGACAGTGTGCAGAAATATCAAAGCACAGCAGCCCATTCGTTGCCCATGTGTAAAACAATTTCAAAGCACGCTGTTCATTTCTCCTGCACTGGTTGGTTGTCGGAAGCTGTCACTGAGATAAGAGACAAACAAGACAGGCACAATAAAAACAGACAGATATGCAGACCCAAAATAAATAGGTTTCTGATTCCACTGGTGCGTGTCCTTGCCGCAAGATGATCAACTGAAGAATTTGACAATCCTGATGCACAGCAATTCCCTCAGATGAACAGGCTCAGGGATCCCCCCATTACTGGGAGGCATTAGCACTAATGAGGTATGGCTGTAATGAGATTGAGAATGAATTGAGCTTTGCCCAGTGCAGAAGCGAGACCCAGAGACCAGAAATACCCAGGCTCCATCGCCAGTCTGCCTTGAGTTAGTTGATGTCGGTTCCGGTGGCAGTGAAAGAAAGAACGACAGACTCGCATTTCTACAGCGCTTCTCACGACCACCGGATGTCCCAAAGCGCTTTACAGCCAATGAAGTACTTTTTGAAGTGGAGTCACTGTTGTAATGTGGGAAACACGGCAGCCAAATTGCGCACAGCAAGCTCCCACAAACAGCAATGTTATAATGACCGGATAATCTGTTTTTTAGTTAGGGATAAATATTGGCCAGGACACCGGGGAGAACTCCCCTGCTCTTCTTCGAAATAGTGCCATAGGATCTTTTACGTCCTCCTGAGAGAGCAGACGGGGCCTCGGTTTAACGTCTCATCCAATAGACGGCACCTCCGACAGTGCAGCACTCCCTCAGTACTGCACTGGAGTGTCAGCCTAGATTTGTGCTCAAGTCTCTGGAGTGGGACTTGAACCCACAACCATTCTAACTCAGAGGCGAGGGTGCTGCCCACTCTGAGCTAGGTTTCACACTCCTAATCACTGCCACAATGGGAGTGTGGGGACATCAGGTGTGGATAGGATTGGCTCAGGAGTGATATCTCCTCTACTGTCTCAACTCACACTTGAAGAATGGACTCTTAAGGGAAGAGTGTTTCACCATCTCGGTCTATCCCAGTCCATATAACCTCCATAGGAACAGGAGGAGGTCATTCAGCGCCTCGAGCCTGTTTCGCCATGCAATTAGATCATGGCTGATCTGTACCTCAATCCCATTTTCTCCATATCCCTTGATACGCTTATCTAACAAAAATCTATTGATCTCAGTCTTGAAACTTTCAATTGACCCCCAGCATCCACAACCTTTTGGGGGAGAGAGTTCCAGATTTCCACCACCCTTTGTGTGAAAAACTGCTTCCAGTCATCACCCCTGAACGGACTGGCTCTAAATTTAAGGTTGTGCCTCTTTGTTCTGGATTCCCCACCAGAGGAAACAGTTTCTCTGTATCTAACCGATGGAATGCCTTTATCATTTTAAACACTTTGATCAGATCACCCCCTCAACCTTCTAATCTCAAGGGAATGCTCCAATCCTATTGTCAACGATGTATCTACCCACCTCCTTTTGTAAGAGACAATTGACACTGCTACAGCTGCCCCAGGGAGTCTGTTCCACAGATCTGGTACACTGTGTTTCAAAACAAAAAGTTCCTTCTAATCTCTCATCTGTTAATGATTTATTAATCTTAAACCTGTGTCAGCTGGTTCTGTGTCAAGTGGCCTGCTTCCACTTACATTCTCGATAAATATTCCCACCCTCCAACAGTGACGGTTTTGCTGGTCAGTTCCCTTGGAGAGAAATGGTTTCTTCGGAGCGAGAAATAAAACCTGACGAAAGGATTTTCAGTTTGAGCAGTACTCAGGGGTGCAGTAGACTGGCACACTGCTCCTTCACCTCTCGGGTCGCAGTTGAAACCAGCCCAATATAACGGGTTGAAAGTTCACTGCCTCTACAAACTGTAAGGGGCTTAAATAAAATGAGCTCAATTCCATTTCTGGTCAGAGCAAACCCATCGCACGGAGTAAAACTCAACGTTGATTGATAATCTCAACCTGGAATACCGGCGCGGATACGATGGGCCGAAATGGCCTCCTTCCGTGCTGTAACTTTCGATGATTCTATGACCTTAGCTTGGCTGGTGTTGGAAATGAAG
This sequence comes from Squalus acanthias, assembly GCA_030390025.1. Taxonomy (NCBI): domain Eukaryota; kingdom Metazoa; phylum Chordata; class Chondrichthyes; order Squaliformes; family Squalidae; genus Squalus; species Squalus acanthias. Next base: position 208,358 of record JASTWF010000078.1, read on the forward strand.
ATGTCTCCCTGCTCCAGTAAGGGCTCAGACCGGTCTCTGAGCATCATAGCGAGAGCTTCATACTACACTAACATGATGGCCGCTGCATTAATCCATTCAAAATACTATCTACCTGGCCACGTTTCTAGTGATGTCAAAGGTCAAGACAATTCAGTTCTCTTACACTGCAGTTTTCAAGTCCAGCAAAATGCCTTGAAAGATGCTTCACCACATGAAGATTCCTGACACTGTCCCAACAAACACTCCCCCAGGGCAGGTACAGCACGGGTTAGATACAGAGTAAAGCTCCCTCTACACTGTCCCAACAAACACTCCCCCAGGGCAGGTACAGCACGGGTTAGATACAGAGTAAAGCTCCCTCTACACTGTCCCATCAAACACTCCCAGGGCAGATACAGCACGGGTTAGATACAGAGTAAAGCTCCCTCTACACTGTCCCATCAAACACTCCCAGGGCAGGTACAGCACGGGTTAGATACAGAGTAAAGCTCCATCTACACTGACGATTCTGTATCCAATTTACTTCACCTGAGGAAGGAGCGATAGTTCCGAAAGCTTGTGATTTCAAATAAAACTGTTGGACTATAACCTGGTGTTGTGCGACCTCTCAATTCCGTCAAACACTCCCAGGGCAGGTACAGCACGGGTTAGATACAGAGTAAAGCTCCCTCTACACTGTCCCATCAAACACTCCCAGGGCAGGTACAGCACGGGTTAGATACAGAGTAAAGCTCCCTCTACACTGTCCCATCAAACACTCCCAGGGCAGGTACAGCACGGGTTAGGTACAGAGTAAAGCTCCCTCTACACTGTCCCATCAAACACTCCCAGGGCAGGTACAGCACGGGTTAGATACAGAGTAAAGCTCCCTCTACACTGTCCCAACAAACACTCCCCCAGGGCAGGTACAGCACGGGTTAGATACAGAGTAAAGCTCCCTCTACACTGTCCCATCAAACACTCCCAGGGCAGGTACAGCACGGGTTAGATACAGAGTAAAGCTCCCTCTACACTGTCCCATCAAACACTCCCAGGGCAGGTACAGCACGGGTTAGATACAGAGTAAAGCTCCCTCTACACTGTCCCATCAAACACTCCCAGGGAAGGTACAGCATGGGTTAGATACAGAGTAAAGCTCCCTCTACACTGTCCCATCAAACACTCCCAGGGCAGGTACAGCACGGGTTAGATACAGAGTAAAGGTCCCTCTACACTGACCCATCTACGGAGCCTATTTGCGCACAGCAAGATCCCAAAAACAACAATGTGATAATGACTAGATAATCTATTTTAGTGATGTTGGTTGAGGGATAAATATTGGCCGGGACACCGGGGAGAACTCCCCCCTACTCTTCCTCGAAACAGTACTGCCCCTCCGACAGTGCAGCGCTTCCTCAGTACTTCCCCTCCGACAGTGCAGTGCTCCCTCAGTACTGCCCCTCCGACATTGCAGAGCTCCCTCAGTACTTCCCCTCCGACATTGCAGAGCTCCCTCAGTACAGGCTCTCCGACAGTGCGGCGCTCCCTCAGTTGTGCCCCTCCGACAGTGCAGCGCTCCCTCAGCACTGCACTGGAGTGTCAGCCTAGATTTTTCTGCTCAAGTCTCTGGAGTAGGACTTGAACTCACAACCTTCTGACTCAGGTGCGACTGTGCTACCCACTGAGCCTCGACAGGCAATGTTCCGCAGTGTGCCTCAGCGCCAGAGTGGAAAGGCGGGGAGAAGACTGCAGGGAACCAAAGACAAACAAGGAATGCTGTCATTTATCGTGGCTCGGTGGTCGGGGTGTTCACTAGCACCAGCGAGATGGATGGCCCACTTTCTGGAATGTTCCGAGCAGTGCGGCCTCAGCCCGATTACACATCATGAAACATCTGCTGGTTGGGGAATGGCTGATTGTGTTGATGGCTCCTGCTCTCGGGCTGGCTTCCTGTAGCTCATTCATTATTGTTAGTGTCCTAGACCAGCCCAGAAACAATGAACACAGAAATAGCCACTTAATTACTGCTGGGGAGAGAATGAAGGGGCGAGTGAGGGCCCAACGAACCACTGTATGAAAGCCAATGAGCCTGCCCAGATCGGGGCCTGGTCACGGGCTCTTTCCTTCACTTTAGAGCGATCACAAAGCACTGGCTGGGGACTAATGAGGCCTAACAAGAGGCAGTGTGAACGACCTCAGATGGAGCAGCCTGTTTTGGACGTGTACCACACGAGGCCAGCAGTCCGCCAAGCCAACCGCATCAGGCTCACCGCTCCAGCGCGGTTCCTATCCGGAGGGCACTGACTCTCTCTAACACCACAGGCAGGCTCACCACTCCAGCGCGGTTCCTATCCAGAGGGCACTGACTCTCTCTAGCACCACAGGCAGGCTCACTGCTCCAGCGCGGTTCCTGTCCAGAGGGCACTGACTCTCTCTAGCACCACAGGCAGGCTCACCGCTCCAGCGCGGTTCCTGTCCAGAGGGCACTGACTCTCTCTAACACCACAGGCAGGCTCACCGCTCCAGCGCAGTTCCTGTCCGGAGGGCACTGACTCTCTCTAACACCACAGGCAGGCTCACCGCTCCAGCGCAGTTCCTGTCCGGAGGGCACTGACTCTCTCTAACACCACAGGCAGGCTCACCGCTCCAGCGCAGTTCCTGTCCGGAGGGCACTGACTCTCTCTAACACCACAGGCAGGCTCACCGCTCCAGCGCAGTTCCTGTCCGGAGGGCACTGACTCTCTCTAACACCACAGGCAGGCTCACCGCTCCAGCGCAGTTCCTGTCCGGAGGGCACTGACTCTCTCTAACACCACAGGCAGGGGCACCGGCTCCGGTTAGGCGTATTCTAGGGGCTGTCATCACATGACCTCCAAACGCCCCGCCCCTACGCTCCTGCCATTGGTCGCCAGGCATGTACCGGAGCCCCGCCTTCCCACGTCAATCGGAAAGCTCAAACACTCTCCGTTACTCGATTGGATGATTCTGGGGTGTCCGTCAGACAGCCTTTTTTCCCCCATCTTCGATACTCTTAGAACTGGTAAATAGAAGCGTTCAAAGAACTTGAGGAAGACACACAATTCTTCAACACCCCTGTGAATTATCTCCTGGGTTGCTAGCGGCAGTGACTGGGAGATTAACGGCCAAATCCAGGAGGCTGGGCATCCCTAGCTACAGTTCCACAGCTGCTGCCCGCCCGCGGGTCACTTCCAGAATTAGTCATTCTCTGTTTGTTGACCCCAGGCAATGAGGGGATGTCAGAGCCAAGCCCAATCCTGCCTTTCAACGATGTTCAGACACAAACGTCCATTGCACTATTCCACTAGAGAGTGATCAGGGGCAGGAACCCCGGCCGATTCTTTTTTCCTTTCCCATTGGTGTTCAGGCCAAATGTAGGAATGTAGGAACTGGAGGAAGCCATTCAGCCCCTCGAGCCTGTTCCACCATTCAATCAGATCTATCCATCTCAGCCTTGAAAGCTCCAATTGTCACCCAGCATCCACAGTCTTCTGGGGGAGAGAGCTCCAGATTTCATTACACTTTGTGTGATAAAGTGCTTCCTGATTTCACTCCTGAATGACCTGACTCTAACTTTAAGATTATGCCCCCTTGTTCTGGAGTCCCCCCACCAGAGGAAATAGTTGCTGCAAAATGGACTCTTGCCAAGGTCCAGGGGGAGGTGTTGGATGCTCTTCTGCAGGAGATGCAGCAGATGAGTGTTGCAACATCTGGGGCAAAGGAGAATGCTCCCCTCCAACCAAGTCTGCAACATGCAGGGCAGGAGACAGAGAGAGTGAAAGGTGTCTCCCACATCCATAGGTCAGGGCAGGAGACAGAGAGAGTGAATGGTGTCTCGCACATCCATAGACCAGGGCAGGAGACAGAGAGAGTGAATGGTGTCTCCCACATCCATAGATCAGGGCAGGAGACAGAGAGAGTGAATGGTGTCTCCCACATCCATAGGTCAGGGCAACAGACAGAGAGAGTGAATGGTGTCTCGCACATCCATAGGTCAGGGCAGGAGACAGAGAGAGTGAATGGTGTCTCCCACATCCATAGGTCAGGGGTGGAGACAGAGAGAGTGAAGGGTGTCTCGCACATCCATAGGTCAGGGCAGGAGACAGAGAGAGTGAATGGTGTCTCGCACATCCATAGACCAGGGCAGGAGACAGAGAGAGTGAATGGTGTCTCGCACATCCATAGGACAGGGCAGGAGACAGAGAGAGTGAATGGTGTCTCCCACATCCATAGACCAGGGCAGGAGACAGAGAGAGTGAATGGTGTCTCCCACATCCATAGGACAGGGCAGGAGACAGAGAGAGTGAATGGTGTCTCCCACATCCATAGATCAGGGCAGGAGGCAGAGAGAGTGAATGGTGTCTCGCACATCCATAGGTCAGGGCAACAGACAGAGAGAGTGAATGGTGTCTCCCACATCCATAGATCAGGGCAACAGACAGAGAGAGTGAATGGTGTCTCGCACATCCATAGACCAGGGCAGGAGGCAGAGAGAGTGAATGGTGTCTCGCACATCCATAGATCAGGGCAGGAGACAGAGAGAGTGAATGGTGTCTCCCACATCCATAGGTCAGGGCAACAGACAGAGAGAGTGAATGGTGTCTCCCACATCCATAGGTCAGGGCAGGAGGCAGAGAGAGTGAATGGTGTCTCCCACATCCATAGGTCAGGGCAACAGACAGAGAGAGTGAATGGTGTCTCCCACATCCATAGATCAGGGCAACAGACAGAGAGAGTGAATGGTGTCTCGCACATCCATAGGTCAGGGCAGGAGGCAGAGAGAGTGAATGGTGTCTCCCACATCCATAGGTCAGGGCAGGAGACAGAGAGAGTGAATGGTGTCTCCCACATCCATAGGTCAGGGCAGGAGACAGAGAGAGTGAATGGTGTCTCCCACATCCATAGACCAGGGCAGGAGACAGAGAGAGTGAATGGTGTCTCGCACATCCATAGGTCAGGGCAGGAGACAGAGAGAGTGAATGGTGTCTCGCACATCCATAGGTCAGGGCAGGAGACAGAGAGAGTGAATGGAGTCTCGCACATCCATAGGTCAGGGCAGGAGACAGAGAGAGAGAATGGTGTCTCCCACATCCATAGGTCAGGGCAGGAGACAGAGAGAGTGAATGGTGTCTCCCACATCCATAGGTTGTCGGAACAGATGAGGAAGAAATTCCCTGGTATCAGGAAGAGTACCAGCCAGAGTAAGGTTTCCTATCGATGATAACTCAGGTTCAATCCATGTCCATTGTAAATGGGCCACAAATACTTAGCCCCTACATAGTGCAGCACCAGCAATTGAGCCTGGGACACTCCAGTATCACCCTACCCCTCTCGCACCACAAAACCTCGATGCCACTAATTCCTCATTTGGAACTTTGTGGTTGGGATAAGAGAGGCTTTGATTGTCACACCTGACCGCTGTATGTGATGCCACCTCCAACTATTTCAATGTTACATTGTCCTCCACTCACACAAGGGCGGGTGTAGGCTGGGTATCGGGGTGAGGTTCATGTTCGACTCACTGGCTGAAAACATCTGGTTTTAAAGGAGATATCTGCCCACAGCCAAAGACAGTGAGGCCCTGCCAAGCTGCACTGTTTATTAAAAGCTTTAGCGAGCTAACTGGTGCCCAACACATTGGCAAACTCAGGCTTGTGGTGCCCACTTTACAGTTAGATTATAGAACGGCGTCAGTGGAGGTGTGGACATGTTGTGTGAGGTGGGGAGAGACAATTGGTACCAAACTGTTGGCACCCAGTCTCAAAAAACAAAGTGCCTTAACCTTGAGTGTCAATAATCAATTTAATAACAGCCTTGCATCTGAATTCTAAATACTTGCTTCAGTTGAATATTATTTTCTGCTCAGTGTAAGTGTTTGTTTCATGTCTCAATAACACCAGGACAATGAGCGTAGTAGAGTACAAGGACCTGTCAGCTTTCTCGAACATTCCAGCCCATTGTGCGCCAACCCACAGCCAGCAGGTTCATTGCCACCTCATGGACACAGAACGTTCTGTCACTCTTTGCTCTGAGCCCAACAATCGCAGTTTGGCCGTGGCTTTTCCACAGTATCCCTGTAGTTCTTGTATATTTTTGTAAAATTTCTCGTCAGGAGAAGGTCACTTTGGCAGCTGAGAAGTCTGTATTTTTACGGTGATAAGGGCAGCAGTCGAGGCCAACCAGCTCACATCATCCATTTCCTTGCTTGGTGTAAGCCCAGAGACATCGGTTTAGCTCAGGTCTGGGTCAAAATCAAGATTCCAATTTTTTAAAATATATTAAAACTGAAGATATGGGCGTCACTGGCAAGGCCGGCATTTATTGCCCGTCCCTAATTTCTCCAATACAACTGAGTGCCTCGCTGGGCCACTTCAGAGGGCAGTTAAGAGTCAATCACATTGGTGTGGGCCTGGAGTCACAAATAGGCCCAGATCGAGTAAGGACGGCAGGTTTCCTTCCCTCAGGACATTAGTGAACCAGTTGGTTTTTACGACAATCTGACAGCTTTATGGTCACTTTTACTGATACCAGATTTTTATTTATGTTTTCCTATTCCATAGACTTCCAGCGGTTTGACATTATGTTTGATGCACATGAATCGTTTACTTGTTTACTCTGCTTCTGCAGCCTTAACCAAAGAGAAGCATTGCAAAAATGTTCCCTGGTCTTGTTAGAGACGGAGATTGGTCAATCAATAGGTCTTATCGCCAATGAACAATAGCTGATATCAGCCAAGGCTTGGAAGGGGGAAAACAATGAGAACACCAAAGAGAGATGCCTATTCCACGGCACTGGTGTGCATATGACATCATCCCAGCGAGGACAGGTGTGGTGGGCAGGTGGGACGTGGTACGGGGTAGGAGAACGTCGGCACAGTCATGGATAGGCTGAGGTTGAAGGAGGGTGCAGGGTGGCCAGAAGAGTATCTGGAGGTGAGAAAGGCATGGACGAGGGTTTCAGCAGCAAATGAGCTGAGACAAGTGGAGACAGGCGATGCTGCCGAGGCGGAAATAGGTGGTCTTTGTGATGGAGAGGATAAGGACAGGCGATGCATTGGAGGTGAAAGTAAGCAGCTTTGGTGATGGACTAGATCTGAGGTTTCAAGCTCAGCTCAGGGTTGAGCCGAGCCCTGATGACACACAATGGCCCGAAAATTAAACCTAATACGCGAGAGTACGCACTGTGTACTCTCGCGTATTAGGTCCCGAATTGCCGGTTTCCTGCATGCACTGCGCATGCGCGGGAAACCGGCACTTCGTGAATTGAAAAGGGGGCGGTTCCTAAGTGAACCGCGTGCGCGCTACAGGCTGCGCGCACGCAGCACACTTAGTTTTTTTTTCAGCTTTGAACGCGCAGGTAAGTGGTGAAGATTTTACACAAAGAAAGCAGGCGTAGGACCCCCTTTTAACAAGGTAAGTAGTTAATTAAGTGTTATTTAAAAAACATTTCAACAGGTTTATCTTTTTTAGAGACTTTAAAGAAAGGTAAGTTTATTTTTATAACTTTTAAAAAGATTTTAAATATTTTCAAAAATTAAATTTTTTGTTTAAAGTGGTTAATTTATTTAACTATACTTATTTTATTAATGTGATGGCTTTTTTTTTAATTTAATTGAGGTTTAGCTGTTCTTTTGGGGGTGTGTAGTATTCATAGCTTGACAGCTCTTGCCGTCAAAACTATGAATGAAAGATGGTGTGCTGCCATTGGCTCTAACTGAATCACGTGATCCCAGAGCTCGCACGAACTAATTGCGTCTCTGGGTCACGCAAGCACTGCACGGTTCCAACAGAGAGAGCCTTTGAAACTAAAGTTCGTGTGGGCCCGGAGCAAAAAGGTAGGCGCGGAGTGCGATATCGCGGGGAATCCTTACCCCCGCGGGCACCATCCATGTTTAATTTCTGGGCCAATGTCAGGTTGAGTTTAAGTGGGCATCCAGAAAGAGGGATTGATCAGAGGCTAGGGTGTGGAGGCTTCAGCAGGAGCTGAACAGGATGTGGAAAGTGGGCACTGAGCAGGCAAAAGGACACCACATCTGTAACCTCATGGCCCGGCATATCCCTCACTCTACCATTACCATCAAGCCAGGGGACCAACCCTGGTTCAATAAGGAGTGTAGAAGAGCATGCCAGGAGCAGCACCAGGCGTACCTAAACATGAGGTGCCAAACTTGGGGAAGCTGCAACACAGGACTACATGCATGCTAAACAGCGGAAGCAGCATGTTATAGACAGAGCTAAGCGATCCCACAATCAACGGATCAGATCAAAGCTCTGCAGTCCTGCCACATCCAGTCGTGAATGGTGGTGGACATTAAGCAACTAAAGGGAGGAGGAGGCTCCATGAATATCCCCATCCTCAATGATGGTGGAGCCCAGCAAGTGAGTGCAAAAGACAAGGCTGAAGCGTTTGCAACCATCTTCAGCCAGAAGTGCCGAGTGGATGATCCATATCGGCCTCCTCATGAGGTCCCCACCATCACAGAAGCCAGTCATCAGCCAATTCAATTCACTACACGTGATATCAAGAAATGGCTGAGTGCACTGGATACAGCAGAGAGCTGTGGGCCCCAACAACATCTCGGCTATCGTGCTGAAGACTTGTGCTCCAGAACTAGCCACGCCTCTAGCCAAGCTGTTCCAGTACAGCTATAACACTGGCATCTATCTGACAATGTGGAAAACTACCCAGTTATGTCCTGCCCACAAAAAGCAGGACAAATCCAATCTGGCCAATTACCACCCCATCAGTCTACTCTCAATCATCAGCAAAGTGATGGAAGATGTCATCGACAGTGCTATCAAGCGACACTTACTCACCAATAACCTGTTCACTGATGCCCAGTTTGGGTTCTGCCAGGACCACTCGGCTCCCGACCTCATTACAGCCTTGATCCAAACATGGACAAAGGAGCTGTATTCCAGAGGTGAGGTGAGAGTGACTGCCCTTGACATCAAGGCAGCATTTGACCGAGTCTGGCATCAAGGAGCCCTAGTAAAACTGAAGTCAATGGGAATCGGGGGGAAAATGCTCCACTGGCTGAAGTCATGCCTAGCACAAAGGAAGATGGTTGTGGTGGTTGAAGGTCAATCATCACAGCCCCAGGACATCGCTGCAGGAGTTCCTCAGGGCAGTGTCCTAGGCCCAACCATCTTCAGCTGCTTCATCAATGACCTTCCTTCCAACATAAGGTCAGAAATGGGGATGTTCGCTGATGACTGCACAGAGTTCAGTGCCATTCACAACTCCTCAGATAATGAAGCAGTCCATGCCCACATGCAACAAGACCTGGATGACATTCAGGCTTGGGCTGATAAGTGGCAGATAACATTCGTGCCACACAAGTGCCAGGCAATGACTATCTCCAACAAGCGAAAGTCGAACCACCACCCCTTGACATTCAACGGCATTACCATCACCGAATCCCCCACCATCAACATCCTGGGGGTCACCATTGACCAGAAATTTAACTGGACCAGCCACATAAATACTGTGGCAACAAGAGAAGGTCAGAAGCTAGGTATTCTGTGGCGAGTGTCTCACCTCCTGACTCCCCAAAGCCATTCCACCATCTACAAGGCACAAGTCAGGAGTGTGATGGAATACTCTCCACTTGCCTGGATGAGGGCAGCTCCATCAACTCTCAAGAAGCTCAATACCATCCAGGACAAAGCAGCCCAATTAATTGGCACCCCATCCACCACCTTAAACATTCACTCCCTCCACCACCGGTGTACCGTGACTGTAGTGTGTACCATCTACAAGATGCACTGCAGCAACTCGCCAAGGCTTCTTTGGCAGCACCTCCCAAACCCACGACCTCTTTTCACCTAGAAGGACAAGGGCAGCAGGCGCATGGGAACACCACCACCTCCAAGTTCCCCTTCAAGTCACACACCATCCTGACTTGGAAATATATCGCTGATCCTTCATCGTCGCTGGGTCAAAATCCTGGAACTCCCTCCCTAACAGCACTGTGGGAGTACCTTCACCACACGGACTGCAGCGGTTCAAGAAGGCGGCTCACCACCACCTTCTCAAGGGCAATTAGGGATGGGCAATAAATGCCGGCCTTGCCAGCGACGCCCACATCCCATGACCGAATAACAAAAAAAAATTGGGGGGGAGATGGAAGGGAGAGTCACAGATCTTGGACCCGTTGGAGGGGTGAAGTGATTGTGGCGGAGAATTCTGCAGCACAGGAGCATTGTGACTGAATGATTGACTCCAATGGTGGAGCCGAGGGCTCAGGAAGAAAGAATAGTCTGGAGGAGCAGGGAGACCTCGGAGCAATCAGTAACAATAACATCCTTCTCACAAAGGAGAGCCCGTCGGAGAGCCCGTCCCTCGTCCTGTTGGTTGTCTGAATAGAAAAGCAGGTTGCAGAAGGTGGACTGATCCTCAGCCACACAGAAACATGGCTTGCAGCACAATGGTGGGAAAAGCACTGAAATCTTAAATCAGCAAAAGGTGCTGAGAGAGTTTGTCTTTAAATTAAACCGTACTGCATCAAAAAAAAAACCTTTTCAATTAACCTGATACTGTCTGCTTTTCCACCAACAGCTAAACTCTGGGTTGTGTGGCTGCAAATCAATTTTGTATTCATGCTATCTGCACATTGCATGTTTGGATGTAATTGGCCATTTAGAGATTGCACAGCTTCCTTCTCTTTGCTGTTAATGAAACAATGTGCTGGCATTCGCTCCTGCACCCTGGCTAACGGCTTCTTATTACAAAGCCTCTCTTGCAATCGGATAATTCACCTCCCTTTAAATTCCCAATCACTGGCGATTCAGCGGGCTGGTTCTCCATTCATTCTGCCATCTGATTTATCAATGCATTTCTCATCTCTGGCTCAGCTGACTTGCGAACATTCCCAGTCTGACACTGGTCAGAAACTATTCAGCACTGTATATCTCTTCGCAGCAACACGAGGTAAAGGTCTTGTAGTCCTTCATTTGGAGGCAGCATTTGTATTCAAAATACCGCCTCTGCATAGCCAAACAAAATTGACACTCGAATAAATACACATAAATCAAGGGATGAGAAGCCACTGAGTGAATCCAGATGCTGCAGCCCTGGGTGCAATGGTGCTGAAATCCTTTTTTCCTTGTGCTAAACAGTTGTCTTTGATTCAAAATTCATTTCATCTTTTATTTAAGCTGAAGGAATTTAATTTTCAATTTTTTTTTTCATGCCAGGAGTTTGAGTGTCTCCTGAATACAGATCCAGACTGCTTCATGTTACACTAAATACAGCGGAAAATTCTCTCAAAGCGTAACCAAACGTACACCAGAAGAGAAATAGGAATTTTCTAAGGAAAATCATTTATTTGCTTCTTCCAATCTTCTCTCCTTTGCCTCCTGAAGAGGCTTCATGGCCACAGGGCAGCCAGGGTTCGACAATGGATGCAACATGTCAGTGCTGCTCACTTATCGAGAATAAATTTGAACAATAAAGACATGGGGCGCAAAATTCGGATCTGTAGCGCCCTTCGCTACGAGTGCCCTTGGAGCTCCAAAATGGTGTCCGCGGTGCGCGCGCACACTTGCGGGGCGAATCTCACCGGACGCCATATTGGTAAAGGCGTTCGCGTGTGCAGTGAACGTCTGCCGGAAGTATGCAGAGCAGGCAGATCACAACGTCAATCCACGTGTAACGCTGATTTGACGCCAGCGCTGCCATTTTGGAGTTCAACGCTCCAGCTAACGACCTGTCTTAACCTCCCACAGCTGAACACGTGTTCGGCAGCAGGAAGGACCCCCTCCGCCCAGCGCTGTTTAAAGGGATCAACAACTACTTACACGTCAGTTGCTGGTTGGTTTCTACTGGCGGTTGCTCCGATTCTATCAGCGCTTGGTGCTTTCTATAGTTGTTTAAAGTTGCTAAAGTCCACAGGGAGGGTGTGGCAGGTGCTGACTTCAAGGCTTCTGCATAAACCACTTGCTGCCAGCCATGGGTGCAGTGGTAGGCATTCCCCATGGAATACAGCATGACTGGGAGAATGAACAGAGGGCACACAGAGCAGGACAAGCTGCTGGAAGAGGGAGGAGGAGGAGGGGGAGAAGGGCTCGCAGCAGGAGGCCATATCTGCCCAGGGTGTTCAGGGAACAATTCCCCTACCTGAATCTCAGCGAGGAACAGTGTGTGAGATGCCTGCGCTTCAGTAAGGACGTCCTCACTGAAATCTGTCACCTGCTGCAGCCACAACTGCAACCTCAGAGCAGGCAAGCTCCTTGACACTGAACGCAAACTTTCTGGCAGGCTTCCCAGTGCACCAAGCATATCATTGTGCAAACCCATCAGCCTTCTTCTGTAGCCTAACATAGAAACATAGAAGATAGGAGCAGGAGTCGGCCATTCGGCCCCTCGAGCCTGCTCCGCCATTCGATGCGATCATGGCTGATCATCCAAACTCAGTACCCTGTACCTGCTTTCTCCCCATATCCCTTGATACCTTTAGCTTTAAGAAATATATCTAACTCATTCTTGAATATATTTAATGACTTGGCCTCAACTACCTTCTGTGGTAGAGAATTCCACAGGTTCACCACTCTCTGGGTGAAGAAATTCTTCCTCATTTCTGTCCTAAATGGCTTACCCCTTATCCTTAGACTGTGACCTCTGGTTCTGGACTCCCCGACCATCGGGAACATTCTTCCTGCATCTAGTTTGTCCAGACGTGTCAGAATTTTATATGTTTCGATGAGCCTGGCCCATCAAAGTCCTCATCTGAGTCCTCTGCAGCAGAACTCATGTGCGACCTTGCCCTCCGGCGAGCTGGCACCTGCGCTATCCTTGACCCCTGCTCTGGCTGCAGGCCACTCGTGCCCGGTGTCTCGCCACGTGCAGATTCCGCCTCTCTGCCATCCTCTAAAATACGGGCAGGGTCAGTATCTGAGCTGGTGGCTGCGAGTGTTAAATCGAGTGACGGTGTGTCTTCATCATCACTGTCTACTTGCTCCTCCACCACTGCCTGGGTAGATTGCAATCCTTGGGTATCTGAAAGGAGAAAGGCCCAAGGGTAGGGTTGTGGTGAGGGGAGGGTGGGAAGTATGAGGAGCATGCTTACACCATCTGCATCTTGTAAATCAGAAGAGACTGTGGGGTGAGGGGGAAGTGGGATGTGAGAAGGAGGATTAGGTATGAGGATATTGTCATCTTCGATGGTTGCAGCCCCGCCCCTGGTCACGGCCTCAGCAATGGCCACTCCAATAATGGCTAGCACCGTCTCCTCCATGGGAGTGAGGACATGCAGGCGCACCTGTCTCCCTGTGGGTAGCTCCTGCTGCATCCAGTTGTGCGCCACCTTGTCCTGCAACAGAGAGGGAAGTGTGTCAGTGAGTGTGGTGCAATGTGTTCGGGTGATGTGGTTGTCACGGTTGAATAGCTGGCAGAGTGTGCGAGCTGTGTGATGTGGGTGTGAGGCTTGCAATAGTGCTAACTGTGTTCGGGTGATGTGGTTGTCATGGTTGAATAGCTGGCAGTGTGTGCGAGCTGTGTGATGTGGGTGTGAGGCTTGCAATAGTGCTAACTGTGTGAGGTTGAGGTGACGCTATGCAAGTTAGGTATGAGTCCTGATTGATAGAGATTGTTGGAAGGTGAGTGACGGGGGTTTGGTGCATTGAGCAGTGTCTGAGGCTAGGGGTGCAGTTGGTGGGAGATGGCATTTGAAGATACATTCACTGACCTTGACCACTCGTGTGAGGTCATTGAACTTCTTGCGGCACTGCATCCAGGTCCTCGGGGCTTGACTCCTGGCATTGACCGCCATGGCTATCTGTTCCCGCTGCCTTCTGACCGTGTATCTGGAGGGCCTCCTGGCCCCTTGTGGATACAGGACATCGCTCCTCCTCTCCACCTCTTCCACCAAAGCCACCAGTGCAGCATCCGAAAACCTTGGAGCCCAATCTCTCCCATGGTGTACCATTCTTCACTGTTTCCCAGGTCATATTCCCTTCCTGAATGACTTTCAGCAACTGCTGCAGCCACGATGCACCTCCCCTTTAAGAGGTGCAGGCTAGCTTTAAGCAGTGCAGGCTACCTTTAACTGGTGCGAGCCTCTCACAATTCTGGGCCCCCTGCTGATGCGTGCAGCCAATCAACAGCATGATTAGCGCTGGCTGCACGCTGAAATGAGCAGGCAGCACGAAGTTGACGTGCTGCCTGCGTTACATTGAACGGGCGCGGGTTAACCACACATCGCGATCCCCGCGTCCATTTTTGGGGACTAGCGAATTTAGGCTCCATGGACTCATGCTGTGAAGGAGATTCTGCAGGAAACCAGCACCCCCTGCTAGAGGTGGGGTTAAAGAGCCAAGCCCAATCCTTGCCTCAACCTACCTCCACACAAATGTACTTTCCAGCTGGAGTTGTGTTATTATATAATATATACAGGAGTGTTATACCCAGTAACGCACGGCGCGTTATTATATATTATATACAGGAGCGTTGTACCCAGTAACACACGGTGTGTTATTATATAATATATACAGGAGCGTTATACCCAGTAACACACGGTGTGTTATTATATAATATATACAGGAGCGTTATACCCAGTAACACACGGTGTGTTATTATATAATATATACAGGAGCGTTATACCCAGTAACACACGGTGTGTTATTATATAATATATACAGGAGCGTAAAACCCAGTAACACACGGTGTGTTATTATATAACATACACAGGAGCGTTATATCCAGTAACACACGGTGTGTTATTATATAATATATACAGGAGCGTTATACCCAGTAACACACGGTGTGTTATTATATAATATATACAGGAGTGTAATACCCAGTAACAAACAGTGTGTTATTATATAATATATACAGGAGTTTTATACCCAGTAACACACATTGTGTTATTATATAATATATACAGGAGTGTTATACCCAGTAAAACACGGTGTGTTATTATATAATATATACAGGAGCGTTATACCCAGTAACACACGGCGTGTTATTATATAATATATACAGGAGCGTTATATCCAGTAACACACGGTGTGTTATTATATAATATATATACAGAAGCGTTATACCCAGTAACACACGGTGTGTTATTATATAATATATACAGGAGCGTTGTACGCAGTAACACACGGTGTGTTATTATATAATATATACAGGAGTGTTATACCCAGTAACACCCGGTGTGTTATTATATAATATATACAGGAGTGTTATACCCAGTAACACACGGTGTGTTATTATATAATATATATACAGGAGTGTTATACCCAGTAACACCCGGTGTGTTATTATATAATATATACAGGAGTGTTATACCCAGTAACACACGGTGTGTTATTATATAATACATATACAGGAGTGTTATACCCAGTAACACACGGTGTGTTATTATATAATATATATACAGGAGTGTTATACCCAGTAACAAACAGTGTGTTATTATATAATATATACAGGAGTTTTATACCCAGTAACACACATTGTGTTATTATATAATATATACAGGAGTGTTATACCCAGTAACACACGGTGTGTTATTATATAATATATACAGGAGTGTTATACCCAGTAACAAACAGTGTGTTATTATATAATATATACAGGAGCGTTATACCCAGTAACGCACGGTGTGTTATTATATAATATATACAGGAGTGTTATACCCAGTAACGCACGGTGTGTTACTATATAATATATACAGGAGCGTTATACCCAGTAACACACGGTGTGTTATTATATAATATATACAGGAGTGTTATACCCAGTAACACACGGTGTGTTATTATATAATATATACAGGAGTGTTATACCCAGTAACGCACGGTGTGTTATTATATAATATATACAGGAGCGTTATACCCAGTAACACACGGTGTGTTATTATATAATATATACAGGAGTGTTATACCCAGTAACACACGGTGTGTTATTATATAATATATATACAGGAGTGTTATACCCAGTAACACACGGTGTGTTATTATATAATATATACAGGAGCGTTATACCCAGTAACACACGGTGTGTTATTATATAATATATAGAGGAGTGTTATACCCAGTAACACACGGTGTGTTATTATATAATATATATACAGGAGCGTTGTACCCAGTAACACACGGTGTGTTATTATATAATATATACAGGAGCGTTATACCCAGTAACACACGGTGTGTTATTATATAATATATACAGGAGCGTTATACCCAGTAACACACGGTGTGTTATTATATAATATATACAGGAGCGTTATACCCAGTAACACACGGCGTGTTATTATATAATATATACAGGAGCGTTATACCCAGTAACACACGGTGTGTTATTATATAATATATACAGGAGCGTTATACCCAGTAACACACGGTGTGTTATTATATAATATATACAGGAGCGTTATACCCAGTAACACACGGTGTGTTATTATATAATATATACAGGAGCGTTATACCCAGTAACACACGGTGTGTTATTATATAATATATACAGGAGTGTTATACCCAGTAACACACGGTGTGTTATTATATAATATATACAGGAGCGTTATACCCAGTAACACACGGTGTGTTATTATATAATATATACAGGAGCGTTATACCCAGTAACACACGGTGTGTTATTATATAATATATACAGGAGCGTTATACCCAGTAACACACGTGTGTTATTATATAATATATACAGGAGCGTTATACCCAGTAACACACGGTGTGTTATTATATAATATATACAGGAGCGTTATACCCAGTAACACACGGCGTGTTATTATATAATATATACAGGAGCGTTATATCCAGTAACACACGGTGTGTTATTATATAATATATACAGGAGCGTTATACCCAGTAACACACGGTGTGTTATTATATAATATATACAGGAGCGTTATACCAGTAACACACGGTGTGTTATTATATAATATATACAGGAGTGTTATACCCAGTAACACACGGTGTGTTATTATATAATATATACAGGAGTGTTATACCCAGTAACACACGGTGTGTTATTATATAATATATACAGGAGTGTTATACCCAGTAACACACGGTGTGTTATTATATAATATATACAGGAGTGTTATACCCAGTAACACACGGTGTGTTATTATATAATATATACAGGAGCGTTATACCCAGTAACACACGGTGTGTTATTATATAATATATACAGGAGTGTTATACCCAGTAACACACGGTGTGTTATTATATAATATATACAGGAGCGTTATACCCAGTAACACACGGTGTGTTATTATATAATATATACAGGAGTGTTATACCCAGTAACACACAGTGTGTTATTATATAATATATACAGGAGTGTTATACCCAGTAACACACGGTGTGTTATTATATAATATATATACAGGAGTGTTATACCCAGTAACACACGGTGTGTTATTATATAATATATATACAGGAGTGTTATACCCAGTAACACACGGTGTGTTATTATATAATATATATACAGGAGCGTTATACCCAGTAACACACGGTATGTTATTATATAATAAATACAGGAGCGTTATACCCAGTAACACACGGTGTGTTATTATATAATATATACAGGAGTGTTATACCCAGTAACACCCGCTGTGTTATTATATAATATATACAGGAGTGTTATACCCAGTAACACACGGTGTGTTATTATATAATATATACAGGAGTGTTATACCCAGTAACACCCGGTGTGTTATTATATAATATATACAGGAGTGTTATACCCAGTAACACACGGTGTGTTATTATATAATATATACAGGAGTGTTATACCCAGTAACACACGGTGTGTTATTATATAATATATATACAGGAGTGTTATACCCAGTAACAAACAGTGTGTTATTATATAATATATACAGGAGTGTTATACCCAGTAACACACAGTGTGTTATTATATAATATATACAGGAGTGTTATACCCAGTAACACACGGTGTGTTATTATATAATATATACAGGAGTGTTATACCCAGTAACAAACAGTGTGTTATTATATAATATATACAGGAGCGTTATACCCAGTAACGCACGGTGTGTTATTATATAATATATACAGGAGTGTTATACCCAGTAACGCACGGTGTGTTACTATATAATATATACAGGAGCGTTATACCCAGTAACACACGGTGTGTTATTATATAATATATACAGGAGTGTTATACCCAGTAACACACGGTGTGTTATTATATAATATATACAGGAGTGTTATACCCAGTAACGCACGGTGTGATATTATATAATATATACAGGAGCGTTATACCCAGTAACGCACGGTGTGTTATTATATAATATATACAGGAGCGTTATACCCAGTAACACACGGTGTGTTATTATATAATATATATACAGGAGTGTTATACCCAGTAACACACGGTGTGTTATTATATAATATATACAGGAGCGTTATACCCAGTAACACACGGTGTGTTATTATATAAATATATAGAGGAGTGTTATACCCAGTAACACACGGTGTGTTATTATATAATATATATACAGGAGCGTTATACCCAGTAACACACGGTGTGTTATTATATAATATATACAGGAGCGTTATACCCAGTAACACACGGTGTGTTATTATATAATATATACAGGAGCGTTATACCCAGTAACACACGGTGTGTTATTATATAATATATACAGGAGTGTTATACCCAGTAACACACGGCTGTGTTATTATATAATATATACAGGAGTGTTATACCCAGTAACACACGGTGTGTTATTATATAATATATACAGGAGCTGTTATACCCAGTAACACACGGTGTGTTATTATATAATATATACAGGAGTGTTATACCCAGTAACACACGGTGTGTTATTATATAATATATACAGGAGCGTTATACCCAGTAACACACGGTGTGTTATTATATAATATATACAGGAGTGTTATACCCAGTAACACACGGTGTGTTATTATATAATATATACAGGAGCGTTATATCCCAGTAACACACGGTGTGTTATTATATAATATATACAGGAGTGTTATACCCAGTAACACACGGTGTGTTATTATATAATATATACAGGAGGTTATACCCAGTAACACACGTTGTGTTATTATATAATATATACAGGAGTGTTATACCCAGTAACACACGGTGTGTTATTATATAATATATACAGGAGCGTTATACCCAGTAACACACGGTGTGTTATTATATAATATATACAGGAGTGTTATACCCAGTAACACACGGTGTGTTATTATATAATATATACAGGAGTGTTATACCCAGTAACACACGGTGTGTTATTATATAATATATACAGGAGCGTTATACCCAGTAACACACGGTGTGTTATTATATAATATATACAGGAGTGTTATACCCAGTAACACACGGTGTGTTATTATATAATATATACAGGAGCTGTTATACCCAGTAACACACGGTGTGTTATTATATAATATATACAGGAGCGTTATACCCAGTAACACACGGTGTGTTATTATATAATATATACAGGAGTGTTATACCCAGTAACACACGGTGTGTTATTATATAATATATATACAGGAGTGTTATACCCAGTAACACACGGTGTGTTATTATATAATATATATACAGGAGTGTTATACCCAGTAACACACGGTGTGTTATTATATAATATATATACAGGAGCGTTATACCCAGTAACACACGGTGTGTTATTATATAATAAATACAGGAGTGTTATACCCAGTAACACACGGTGTGTTATTATATAATATATACAGGAGTGTTATACCCAGTAACACACGGTGTGTTATTATATAATATATACAGGAGTGTTATACCCAGTAACACACTGTGTGTTATTATATAATATATATACAGGAGTGTTATACCCAGTAACACACTGGTGTGTTATTATATAATATATAGAGGAGTGTTATACCCAGTAACACACAGTGTGTTATTATATAATATATACAGGAGTGTTATACCCAGTAACACACGGTGTGTTATTATATAATATATACAGGAGTGTTATACCCAGTAACACACGGTGTGTTATTATATAATATATACAGGAGTGTTATACCCAGTAACGCACGGTGTGTTATTATATAATATATACAGGAGTGTTATACCCAGTAACAAGGTGTGTTATTATATAATATATACAGGAGTGTTATACCCAGTAACGCACGGTGTGTTATTATATAATATATACAGGAGTGTTATACCCAGTAACACATGGTGTGTTATTATATAATATATACAGGAGTGTTATACCCAGTAACGCACGGTGTGTTATTATATAATATATACAGGAGCGTTATACCCAGTAACACGGTGTGTTATTATATAATAAATACAGGAGTGTTATAACCAGTAACGCACTGGTGTGTTATTATATAATATATACAGGAGCGTTATACACAGTAAAACACGGTGTGTTATTATATAATATATATACAGGAGGGTTATACCCAGTAACACACGGTGTGTTATTATATAATATATACAGGAGTGTTATACCCAGTAACACACGGTGTGTTATTATATAATATATATACAGGAGTGTTATACCCAGTAACACACGGTGTGTTATTATATAATATATACAGGAGTGTTATACCCAGTAACACACGGTGTGTTATTATATAATATATACAGGAGTGTTATACCCAGTAACACACGGTGTGTTATTATATAATATATACAGGAGTGTTATACCCAGTAACACACGGTGTGTTATTATATAATATATACAGGAGTGTTATACCCAGTAACACACGGTGTGTTATTATATAATATATACAGGAGGGTTATACCCAGTAACACACGGTGTGTTATTATATAATTATACAGGAGTGTTATACCCAGTAACACACGGTGTGTTATTATATAATATATACAGGAGTGTTATACCCAGTAACACACGGTGTGTTATTATATAATATATACAGGAGTGTTATACCCAGTAACACACGGTGTGTTATTATATAATATATACAGGAGTGTTATACCCAGTAACACACGGTGTGTTATTATATAATATATACAGGAGTGTTATACCCAGTAACACACGGTGTGTTATTATATAATATATACAGGAGTGTTATACCCAGTAACACACGGTGTGTTATTACATAATATATACAGGAGTGTTATACCCAGTAACACACGGTGTGTTATTATATAATATATATACAGGAGCGTTATACCCAGTAACACACGGTGTGTTATTATATAATATATACAGGAGCGTTATACCCAGTAACACACGGTGTGTTATTATATAATATATACAGGAGTGTTATACCCAGTAACACACGGTGTGTTATTATATAATATATACAGGAGCGTTATACCCAGTAACACACGGTGTGTTATTATATAATATATACAGGAGCGTTATACCCAGTAACACACGGTGTGTTATTATATAATATATACAGGAGTGTTATACCCAGTAACACACGGTGTGTTATTATATAATATATACAGGAGCGTTATACCCAGTAACACACGGTGTGTTATTATATAATATATACAGGAGTGTTATACCCAGTAACACACGGTGTGTTATTATATAATATATACAGGAGCGTTATACCCAGTAACACACGGTGTGTTATTATATAATATATACAGGAGGTTATACCCAGTAACACACGGTGTGTTATTATATAATATACTCAGGAGTGTTATACCCAGTAACACACGGTGTGTTATTATATAATATATACAGGAGCGTTATACCCAGTAACACACGGTGTGTTATTATATAATATATACAGGAGTGTTATACCCAGTAACACACGGTGTGTTATTATATAATATATACAGGAGTGTTATACCCAGTAACACACGGTGTGTTATTATATAATATATACAGGAGTGTTATACCCAGTAACACACGGTGTGTTATTATATAATATATACAGGAGTGTTATACCCAGTAACACACGGTGTGTTATTATATAATATATACAGGAGTGTTATACCCAGTAACACACGGTGTGTTATTATATAATATATACAGGAGCGTTATACCCAGTAACACACGGTGTGTTATTATATAATATATACAGGAGTGTTATACCCAGTAACACACGGTGTGTTATTATATAATATATACAGGAGCGTTATACCCAGTAACACACGGTGTGTTATTATTTAATATATACAGGAGTGTTATACCCAGTAACACACGGTGTGTTATTATATAATATATACAGGAGCGTTATACCCAGTAACACACGGTGTGTTATTATATAATATATACAGGAGTGTTATACCCAGTAACACACGGTGTGTTATTATATAATATATACAGGAGGGTTATACCCAGTAACACACGGTGTGTTATTATATAATATATACAGGAGTGTTATACCCAGTAACACACGGTGTGTTTATTATATAATATATACAGGAGCGTTATACCCAGTAACACACGGTGTGTTATTATATAATATATACAGGAGTGTTATACCAGTAACACACGGTGTGTTATTATATAATATATACAGGAGTGTTATACCCAGTAACACACGGTGTGTTATTATATAATATATACAGGAGTGTTTATACCCAGTAACACACTGTGTGTTATTATATAATATATATACAGGAGTGTTATACCCAGTAACACACGGTGTGTTATTATATAATATATACAGGAGTGTTATACCCAGTAACACACGGTGTGTTATTATATAATATATACAGGAGCGTTTATACCCAGTAACACACGGTGTGTTATTATATAATATATACAGGAGTGTTATACCCAGTAACAACAGGTGTGTTATTATATAATATATACAGGAGCGTTATACCCAGTAACCACGGTGTGTTATTATATAATATATACAGGAGTGTTATACCCAGTAAACACACGGTGTGTTATTATATAATATATACAGGAGCGTTATACCCAGTAACACACGGTGTGTTATTATATAATATATACAGGAGTGTTATACCCAGTAACACACGGTGTGTTATTATATAATATATACAGGAGTGTTTATACCCAGTAACGCACGGTGTGTTATTATATAATATATACAGGAGCGTTATACCCAGTAACGCAACGGTGTGTTATTATATAATATATACAGGAGCGTTATACCCAGTAACGCACGGTGTGTTATTATATAATATATACAGGAGCGTTATACCCAGTAACACACGGTGTGTTATTATATAATATATACAGGAGTGTTATAACCCAGTAACAACACGGTGTGTTATTATATAATATATACAGGAGTGTTATACCCAGTAACACACGGTGTGTTATTATATAATATATACAGGAGTGTTATACCCAGTAACACACGGTGTGTTATTATATAATATATACAGGAGTGTTATACCCAGTAACACACGGTGTGTTATTATATAATATATACAGGAGTGTTATACCCAGTAACACACGGTGTGTTATTATATAATATATACAGGAGTGTTATACCCAGTAACACACGGTGTGTTATTATATAATATATACAGGAGTGTTATACCCAGTAACACACGGTGTGTTATTATATAATATATACAGGAGTGTTATACCCAGTAACACACGGTGTGTTATTATATAATATATACAGGAGTGTTATACCCAGTAACACACGGTGTGTTATTATATAATATATACAGGAGTGTTATACCCAGTAACACACGGTGTGTTATTATATAATATATACAGGAGTGTTATACCCAGTAACACACGGTGTGTTATTATATAATATATACAGGAGTGTTATACCCAGTAACACACGGTGTGTTATTATATAATATATACAGGAGTGTTATACCCAGTAACACACGGTGTGTTATTATATAATATATACAGGAGTGTTATACCCAGTAACACACGGTGTGTTATTATATAATATATACAGGAGTGTTATACCCAGTAACACACGGTGTGTTATTATATAATATATACAGGAGTGTTATACCCAGTAACACACGGTGTGTTATTATATAATATATACAGGAGTGTTATACCCAGTAACACACGGTGTGTTATTATATAATATATACAGGAGTGTTATACCCAGTAACACACGGTGTGTTATTATATAATATATACAGGAGTGTTATACCCAGTAACACACGGTGTGTTATTATATAATATATACAGGAGTGTTATACCCAGTAACACACGGTGTGTTATTATATAATATATACAGGAGTGTTATACCCAGTAACACACGGTGTGTTATTATATAATATATACAGGAGTGTTATACCCAGTAACACACGGTGTGTTATTATATAATATATACAGGAGTGTTATACCCAGTAACACACGGTGTGTTATTATATAATATATACAGGAGTGTTATACCCAGTAACACACGGTGTGTTATTATATAATATATACAGGAGTGTTATACCCAGTAACACACGGTGTGTTATTATATAATATATACAGGAGTGTTATACCCAGTAACACACGGTGTGTTATTATATAATATATATACAGGAGTGTTATACCCAGTAACACACGGTGTGTTATTATATAATATATACAGGAGTGTTATACCCAGTAACACACGGTGTGTTATTATATAATATATACAGGAGTGTTATACCCAGTAACACACGGTGTGTTATTATATAATATATATACAGGAGTGTTATACCCAGTAACACACGGTGTGTTATTATATAATATATACAGGAGTGTTATACCCAGTAACACACGGTGTGTTATTATATATATATACAGGAGTGTTATACCCAGTAACACACGGTGTGTTATTATATAATATATACAGGAGTGTTATACCCAGTAACACACGGTGTGTTATTATATAATATATATACAGGAGTGTTATACCCAGTAACACACGGTGTGTTATTATATAATATATATACAGGAGTGTTATACCCAGTAACACACGGTGTGTTATTATATAATATATACAGGAGTGTTATACCCAGTAACACACGGTGTGTTATTATATAATATATACAGGAGTGTTATACCCAGTA
Source organism: Squalus acanthias (assembly GCA_030390025.1). Classification (NCBI taxonomy): domain Eukaryota; kingdom Metazoa; phylum Chordata; class Chondrichthyes; order Squaliformes; family Squalidae; genus Squalus; species Squalus acanthias. Next base: position 233,303 of record JASTWF010000078.1, read on the forward strand.
ACACACGGTGTGTTATTATATAATATATACAGGAGTGTTATACCCAGTAACACACGGTGTGTTATTATATAATATATACAGGAGTGTTATACCCAGTAACACACGGTGTGTTATTATATAATATATACAGGAGTGTTATACCCAGTAACACACGGTGTGTTATTATATAATATATACAGGAGTGTTATACCCAGTAACACACGGTGTGTTATTATATAATATATACAGGAGTGTTATACCCAGTAACACACGGTGTGTTATTATATAATATATACAGGAGTGTTATACCCAGTAACACACGGTGTGTTATTATATAATATATATACAGGAGTGTTATACCCAGTAACACACGGTGTGTTATTATATAATATATACAGGAGTGTTATACCCAGTAACACACGGTGTGTTATTATATAATATATACAGGAGTGTTATACCCAGTAACACACGGTGTGTTATTATATAATATATACAGGAGTGTTATACCCAGTAACACACGGTGTGTTATTATATAATATATATACAGGAGTGTTATACCCAGTAACACACGGTGTGTTATTATATAATATATACAGGAGTGTTATACCCAGTAACACACGGTGTGTTATTATATAATATATACAGGAGTGTTATACCCAGTAACACACGGTGTGTTATTATATAATATATACAGGAGTGTTATACCCAGTAACACACGGTGTGTTATTATATAATATATACAGGAGTGTTATACCCAGTAACACACGGTGTGTTATTATATAATATATATACAGGAGTGTTATACCCAGTAACACACGGTGTGTTATTATATAATATATACAGGAGTGTTATACCCAGTAACACACGGTGTGTTATTATATAATATATACAGGAGTGTTATACCCAGTAACACACGGTGTGTTATTATATAATATATACAGGAGTGTTATACCCAGTAACACACGGTGTGTTATTATATAATATATACAGGAGTGTTATACCCAGTAACACACGGTGTGTTATTATATAATATATACAGGAGTGTTATACCCAGTAACACACGGTGTGTTATTATATAATATATACAGGAGTGTTATACCCAGTAACACACGGTGTGTTATTATATAATATATACAGGAGTGTTATACCCAGTAACACACGGTGTGTTATTATATAATATATACAGGAGTGTTATACCCAGTAACACACGGTGTGTTATTATATAATATATACAGGAGTGTTATACCCAGTAACACACGGTGTGTTATTATATAATATATACAGGAGTGTTATACCCAGTAACACACGGTGTGTTATTATATAATATATATACAGGAGTGTTATACCCAGTAACACACGGTGTGTTATTATATAATATATATACAGGAGTGTTATACCCAGTAACACACGGTGTGTTATTATATAATATATACAGGAGTGTTATACCCAGTAACACACGGTGTGTTATTATATAATATATACAGGAGTGTTATACCCAGTAACACACGGTGTGTTATTATATAATATATACAGGAGTGTTATACCCAGTAACACACGGTGTGTTATTATATAATATATATACAGGAGTGTTATACCCAGTAACACACGGTGTGTTATTATATAATATATACAGGAGTGTTATACCCAGTAACACACGGTGTGTTATTATATAATATATACAGGAGTGTTATACCCAGTAACACACGGTGTGTTATTATATAATATATACAGGAGTGTTATACCCAGTAACACACGGTGTGTTATTATATAATATATACAGGAGTGTTATACCCAGTAACACACGGTGTGTTATTATATAATATATACAGGAGTGTTATACCCAGTAACACACGGTGTGTTATTATATAATATATACAGGAGTGTTATACCCAGTAACACACGGTGTGTTATTATATAATATATACAGGAGTGTTATACCCAGTAACACACGGTGTGTTATTATATAATATATACAGGAGTGTTATACCCAGTAACACACGGTGTGTTATTATATAATATATACAGGAGTGTTATACCCAGTAACACACGGTGTGTTATTATATAATATATACAGGAGTGTTATACCCAGTAACACACGGTGTGTTATTATATAATATATACAGGAGTGTTATACCCAGTAACACACGGTGTGTTATTATATAATATATACAGGAGTGTTATACCCAGTAACACACGGTGTGTTATTATATAATATATACAGGAGTGTTATACCCAGTAACACACGGTGTGTTATTATATAATATATACAGGAGTGTTATACCCAGTAACACACGGTGTGTTATTATATAATATATACAGGAGTGTTATACCCAGTAACACACGGTGTGTTATTATATAATATATACAGGAGTGTTATACCCAGTAACACACGGTGTGTTATTATATAATATATATACAGGAGTGTTATACCCAGTAACACACGGTGTGTTATTATATAATATATACAGGAGTGTTATACCCAGTAACACACGGTGTGTTATTATATAATATATACAGGAGTGTTATACCCAGTAACACACGGTGTGTTATTATATAATATATACAGGAGTGTTATACCCAGTAACACACGGTGTGTTATTATATAATATATATACAGGAGTGTTATACCCAGTAACACACGGTGTGTTATTATATAATATATACAGGAGTGTTATACCCAGTAACACACGGTGTGTTATTATATAATATATACAGGAGTGTTATACCCAGTAACACACGGTGTGTTATTATATAATATATACAGGAGTGTTATACCCAGTAACACACGGTGTGTTATTATATAATATATACAGGAGTGTTATACCCAGTAACACACGGTGTGTTATTATATAATATATACAGGAGTGTTATACCCAGTAACACACGGTGTGTTATTATATAATATATACAGGAGTGTTATACCCAGTAACACACGGTGTGTTATTATATAATATATACAGGAGTGTTATACCCAGTAACACACGGTGTGTTATTATATAATATATACAGGAGTGTTATACCCAGTAACACACGGTGTGTTATTATATAATATATACAGGAGTGTTATACCCAGTAACACACGGTGTGTTATTATATAATATATACAGGAGTGTTATACCCAGTAACACACGGTGTGTTATTATATAATATATACAGGAGTGTTATACCCAGTAACACACGGTGTGTTATTATATAATATATACAGGAGTGTTATACCCAGTAACACACGGTGTGTTATTATATAATATATACAGGAGTGTTATACCCAGTAACACACGGTGTGTTATTATATAATATATACAGGAGTGTTATACCCAGTAACACACGGTGTGTTATTATATAATATATACAGGAGTGTTATACCCAGTAACACACGGTGTGTTATTATATAATATATACAGGAGTGTTATACCCAGTAACACACGGTGTGTTATTATATAATATATACAGGAGTGTTATACCCAGTAACACACGGTGTGTTATTATATAATATATACAGGAGTGTTATACCCAGTAACACACGGTGTGTTATTATATAATATATACAGGAGTGTTATACCCAGTAACACACGGTGTGTTATTATATAATATATACAGGAGTGTTATACCCAGTAACACACGGTGTGTTATTATATAATATATACAGGAGTGTTATACCCAGTAACACACGGTGTGTTATTATATAATATATACAGGAGTGTTATACCCAGTAACACACGGTGTGTTATTATATAATATATACAGGAGTGTTATACCCAGTAACACACGGTGTGTTATTATATAATATATACAGGAGTGTTATACCCAGTAACACACGGTGTGTTATTATATAATATATACAGGAGTGTTATACCCAGTAACACACGGTGTGTTATTATATAATATATACAGGAGTGTTATACCCAGTAACACACGGTGTGTTATTATATAATATATACAGGAGTGTTATACCCAGTAACACACGGTGTGTTATTATATAATATATACAGGAGTGTTATACCCAGTAACACACGGTGTGTTATTATATAATATATACAGGAGTGTTATACCCAGTAACACACGGTGTGTTATTATATAATATATACAGGAGTGTTATACCCAGTAACACACGGTGTGTTATTATATAATATATACAGGAGTGTTATACCCAGTAACACACGGTGTGTTATTATATAATATATACAGGAGTGTTATACCCAGTAACACACGGTGTGTTATTATATAATATATACAGGAGTGTTATACCCAGTAACACACGGTGTGTTATTATATAATATATACAGGAGTGTTATACCCAGTAACACACGGTGTGTTATTATATAATATATACAGGAGTGTTATACCCAGTAACACACGGTGTGTTATTATATAATATATATACAGGAGTGTTATACCCAGTAACACACGGTGTGTTATTATATAATATATACAGGAGTGTTATACCCAGTAACACACGGTGTGTTATTATATAATATATACAGGAGTGTTATACCCAGTAACACACGGTGTGTTATTATATAATATATACAGGAGTGTTATACCCAGTAACACACGGTGTGTTATTATATAATATATACAGGAGTGTTATACCCAGTAACACACGGTGTGTTATTATATAATATATACAGGAGTGTTATACCCAGTAACACACGGTGTGTTATTATATAATATATACAGGAGTGTTATACCCAGTAACACACGGTGTGTTATTATATAATATATACAGGAGTGTTATACCCAGTAACACACGGTGTGTTATTATATAATATATACAGGAGTGTTATACCCAGTAACACACGGTGTGTTATTATATAATATATACAGGAGTGTTATACCCAGTAACACACGGTGTGTTATTATATAATATATACAGGAGTGTTATACCCAGTAACACACGGTGTGTTATTATATAATATATACAGGAGTGTTATACCCAGTAACACACGGTGTGTTATTATATAATATATACAGGAGTGTTATACCCAGTAACACACGGTGTGTTATTATATAATATATACAGGAGTGTTATACCCAGTAACACACGGTGTGTTATTATATAATATATACAGGAGTGTTATACCCAGTAACACACGGTGTGTTATTATATAATATATACAGGAGTGTTATACCCAGTAACACACGGTGTGTTATTATATAATATATACAGGAGTGTTATACCCAGTAACACACGGTGTGTTATTATATAATATATACAGGAGTGTTATACCCAGTAACACACGGTGTGTTATTATATAATATATATACAGGAGTGTTATACCCAGTAACACACGGTGTGTTATTATATAATATATACAGGAGTGTTATACCCAGTAACACACGGTGTGTTATTATATAATATATACAGGAGTGTTATACCCAGTAACACACGGTGTGTTATTATATAATATATACAGGAGTGTTATACCCAGTAACACACGGTGTGTTATTATATAATATATACAGGAGTGTTATACCCAGTAACACACGGTGTGTTATTATATAATATATACAGGAGTGTTATACCCAGTAACACACGGTGTGTTATTATATAATATATACAGGAGTGTTATACCCAGTAACACACGGTGTGTTATTATATAATATATACAGGAGTGTTATACCCAGTAACACACGGTGTGTTATTATATAATATATACAGGAGTGTTATACCCAGTAACACACGGTGTGTTATTATATAATATATACAGGAGTGTTATACCCAGTAACACACGGTGTGTTATTATATAATATATACAGGAGTGTTATACCCAGTAACACACGGTGTGTTATTATATAATATATACAGGAGTGTTATACCCAGTAACACACGGTGTGTTATTATATAATATATACAGGAGTGTTATACCCAGTAACACACGGTGTGTTATTATATAATATATACAGGAGTGTTATACCCAGTAACACACGGTGTGTTATTATATAATATATACAGGAGTGTTATACCCAGTAACACACGGTGTGTTATTATATAATATATACAGGAGTGTTATACCCAGTAACACACGGTGTGTTATTATATAATATATACAGGAGTGTTATACCCAGTAACACACGGTGTGTTATTATATAATATATACAGGAGTGTTATACCCAGTAACACACGGTGTGTTATTATATAATATATACAGGAGTGTTATACCCAGTAACACACGGTGTGTTATTATATAATATATACAGGAGTGTTATACCCAGTAACACACGGTGTGTTATTATATAATATATACAGGAGTGTTATACCCAGTAACACACGGTGTGTTATTATATAATATATACAGGAGTGTTATACCCAGTAACACACGGTGTGTTATTATATAATATATACAGGAGTGTTATACCCAGTAACACACGGTGTGTTATTATATAATATATACAGGAGTGTTATACCCAGTAACACACGGTGTGTTATTATATAATATATACAGGAGTGTTATACCCAGTAACACACGGTGTGTTATTATATAATATATACAGGAGTGTTATACCCAGTAACACACGGTGTGTTATTATATAATATATACAGGAGTGTTATACCCAGTAACACACGGTGTGTTATTATATAATATATACAGGAGTGTTATACCCAGTAACACACGGTGTGTTATTATATAATATATACAGGAGTGTTATACCCAGTAACACACGGTGTGTTATTATATAATATATACAGGAGTGTTATACCCAGTAACACACGGTGTGTTATTATATAATATATACAGGAGTGTTATACCCAGTAACACACGGTGTGTTATTATATAATATATACAGGAGTGTTATACCCAGTAACACACGGTGTGTTATTATATAATATATACAGGAGTGTTATACCCAGTAACACACGGTGTGTTATTATATAATATATACAGGAGTGTTATACCCAGTAACACACGGTGTGTTATTATATAATATATACAGGAGTGTTATACCCAGTAACACACGGTGTGTTATTATATAATATATACAGGAGTGTTATACCCAGTAACACACGGTGTGTTATTATATAATATATACAGGAGTGTTATACCCAGTAACACACGGTGTGTTATTATATAATATATACAGGAGTGTTATACCCAGTAACACACGGTGTGTTATTATATAATATATACAGGAGTGTTATACCCAGTAACACACGGTGTGTTATTATATAATATATACAGGAGTGTTATACCCAGTAACACACGGTGTGTTATTATATAATATATACAGGAGTGTTATACCCAGTAACACACGGTGTGTTATTATATAATATATACAGGAGTGTTATACCCAGTAACACACGGTGTGTTATTATATAATATATACAGGAGTGTTATACCCAGTAACACACGGTGTGTTATTATATAATATATACAGGAGTGTTATACCCAGTAACACACGGTGTGTTATTATATAATATATACAGGAGTGTTATACCCAGTAACACACGGTGTGTTATTATATAATATATACAGGAGTGTTATACCCAGTAACACACGGTGTGTTATTATATAATATATACAGGAGTGTTATACCCAGTAACACACGGTGTGTTATTATAATAATATATACAGGAGTGTTATACCCAGTAACACACGGTGTGTTATTATATAATATATACAGGAGTGTTATACCCAGTAACACACGGTGTGTTATTATATAATATATACAGGAGTGTTATACCCAGTAACACACGGTGTGTTATTATATAATATATACAGGAGTGTTATACCCAGTAACACACGGTGTGTTATTATATAATATATACAGGAGTGTTATACCCAGTAACACACGGTGTGTTATTATATAATATATACAGGAGTGTTATACCCAGTAACACACGGTGTGTTATTATATAATATATACAGGAGTGTTATACCCAGTAACACACGGTGTGTTATTATATAATATATATACAGGAGTGTTATACCCAGTAACACACGGTGTGTTATTATATAATATATACAGGAGTGTTATACCCAGTAACACACGGTGTGTTATTATATAATATATACAGGAGTGTTATACCCAGTAACACACGGTGTGTTATTATATAATATATACAGGAGTGTTATACCCAGTAACACACGGTGTGTTATTATATAATATATACAGGAGTGTTATACCCAGTAACACACGGTGTGTTATTATATAATATATACAGGAGTGTTATACCCAGTAACACACGGTGTGTTATTATATAATATATACAGGAGTGTTATACCCAGTAACACACGGTGTGTTATTATATAATATATACAGGAGTGTTATACCCAGTAACACACGGTGTGTTATTATATAATATATACAGGAGTGTTATACCCAGTAACACACGGTGTGTTATTATATAATATATACAGGAGTGTTATACCCAGTAACACACGGTGTGTTATTATATAATATATACAGGAGTGTTATACCCAGTAACACACGGTGTGTTATTATATAATATATACAGGAGTGTTATACCCAGTAACACACGGTGTGTTATTATATAATATATACAGGAGTGTTATACCCAGTAACACACGGTGTGTTATTATATAATATATACAGGAGTGTTATACCCAGTAACACACGGTGTGTTATTATATAATATATACAGGAGTGTTATACCCAGTAACACACGGTGTGTTATTATATAATATATACAGGAGTGTTATACCCAGTAACACACGGTGTGTTATTATATAATATATACAGGAGTGTTATACCCAGTAACACACGGTGTGTTATTATATAATATATACAGGAGTGTTATACCCAGTAACACACGGTGTGTTATTATATAATATATACAGGAGTGTTATACCCAGTAACACACGGTGTGTTATTATATAATATATACAGGAGTGTTATACCCAGTAACACACGGTGTGTTATTATATAATATATATACAGGAGTGTTATACCCAGTAACACACGGTGTGTTATTATATAATATATACAGGAGTGTTATACCCAGTAACACACGGTGTGTTATTATATAATATATACAGGAGTGTTATACCCAGTAACACACGGTGTGTTATTATATAATATATACAGGAGTGTTATACCCAGTAACACACGGTGTGTTATTATATAATATATATACAGGAGTGTTATACCCAGTAACACACGGTGTGTTATTATATAATATATACAGGAGTGTTATACCCAGTAACACACGGTGTGTTATTATATAATATATATACAGGAGTGTTATACCCAGTAACACACGGTGTGTTATTATATATATATACAGGAGTGTTATACCCAGTAACACACGGTGTGTTATTATATAATATATACAGGAGTGTTATACCCAGTAACACACGGTGTGTTATTATATAATATATACAGGAGTGTTATACCCAGTAACACACGGTGTGTTATTATATAATATATACAGGAGTGTTATACCCAGTAACACACGGTGTGTTATTATATAATATATACAGGAGTGTTATACCCAGTAACACACGGTGTGTTATTATATAATATATACAGGAGTGTTATACCCAGTAACACACGGTGTGTTATTATATAATATATACAGGAGTGTTATACCCAGTAACACACGGTGTGTTATTATATAATATATACAGGAGTGTTATACCCAGTAACACACGGTGTGTTATTATATAATATATACAGGAGTGTTATACCCAGTAACACACGGTGTGTTATTATATAATATATACAGGAGTGTTATACCCAGTAACACACGGTGTGTTATTATATAATATATACAGGAGTGTTATACCCAGTAACACACGGTGTGTTATTATATAATATATACAGGAGTGTTATACCCAGTAACACACGGTGTGTTATTATATAATATATACAGGAGTGTTATACCCAGTAACACACGGTGTGTTATTATATAATATATACAGGAGTGTTATACCCAGTAACACACGGTGTGTTATTATATAATATATACAGGAGTGTTATACCCAGTAACACACGGTGTGTTATTATATAATATATACAGGAGTGTTATACCCAGTAACACACGGTGTGTTATTATATAATATATACAGGAGTGTTATACCCAGTAACACACGGTGTGTTATTATATAATATATACAGGAGTGTTATACCCAGTAACACACGGTGTGTTATTATATAATATATACAGGAGTGTTATACCCAGTAACACACGGTGTGTTATTATATAATATATATACAGGAGTGTTATACCCAGTAACACACGGTGTGTTATTATATAATATATACAGGAGTGTTATACCCAGTAACACACGGTGTGTTATTATATAATATATACAGGAGTGTTATACCCAGTAACACACGGTGTGTTATTATATAATATATACAGGAGTGTTATACCCAGTAACACACGGTGTGTTATTATATAATATATACAGGAGTGTTATACCCAGTAACACACGGTGTGTTATTATATAATATATACAGGAGTGTTATACCCAGTAACACACGGTGTGTTATTATATAATATATACAGGAGTGTTATACCCAGTAACACACGGTGTGTTATTATATAATATATACAGGAGTGTTATACCCAGTAACACACGGTGTGTTATTATATAATATATACAGGAGTGTTATACCCAGTAACACACGGTGTGTTATTATATAATATATACAGGAGTGTTATACCCAGTAACACACGGTGTGTTATTATATAATATATACAGGAGTGTTATACCCAGTAACACACGGTGTGTTATTATATAATATATACAGGAGTGTTATACCCAGTAACACACGGTGTGTTATTATATAATATATACAGGAGTGTTATACCCAGTAACACACGGTGTGTTATTATATAATATATACAGGAGTGTTATACCCAGTAACACACGGTGTGTTATTATATAATATATACAGGAGTGTTATACCCAGTAACACACGGTGTGTTATTATATAATATATACAGGAGTGTTATACCCAGTAACACACGGTGTGTTATTATATAATATATACAGGAGTGTTATACCCAGTAACACACGGTGTGTTATTATATAATATATACAGGAGTGTTATACCCAGTAACACACGGTGTGTTATTATATAATATATACAGGAGTGTTATACCCAGTAACACACGGTGTGTTATTATATAATATATACAGGAGTGTTATACCCAGTAACACACGGTGTGTTATTATATAATATATACAGGAGTGTTATACCCAGTAACACACGGTGTGTTATTATATAATATATACAGGAGTGTTATACCCAGTAACACACGGTGTGTTATTATATAATATATATACAGGAGTGTTATACCCAGTAACACACGGTGTGTTATTATATAATATATACAGGAGTGTTATACCCAGTAACACACGGTGTGTTATTATATAATATATACAGGAGTGTTATACCCAGTAACACACGGTGTGTTATTATATAATATATACAGGAGTGTTATACCCAGTAACACACGGTGTGTTATTATATAATATATACAGGAGTGTTATACCCAGTAACACACGGTGTGTTATTATATAATATATACAGGAGTGTTATACCCAGTAACACACGGTGTGTTATTATATAATATATACAGGAGTGTTATACCCAGTAACACACGGTGTGTTATTATATAATATATACAGGAGTGTTATACCCAGTAACACACGGTGTGTTATTATATAATATATACAGGAGTGTTATACCCAGTAACACACGGTGTGTTATTATATAATATATACAGGAGTGTTATACCCAGTAACACACGGTGTGTTATTATATAATATATATACAGGAGTGTTATACCCAGTAACACACGGTGTGTTATTATATAATATATACAGGAGTGTTATACCCAGTAACACACGGTGTGTTATTATATAATATATACAGGAGTGTTATACCCAGTAACACACGGTGTGTTATTATATAATATATACAGGAGTGTTATACCCAGTAACACACGGTGTGTTATTATATAATATATACAGGAGTGTTATACCCAGTAACACACGGTGTGTTATTATATAATATATACAGGAGTGTTATACCCAGTAACACACGGTGTGTTATTATATAATATATACAGGAGTGTTATACCCAGTAACACACGGTGTGTTATTATATAATATATACAGGAGTGTTATACCCAGTAACACACGGTGTGTTATTATATAATATATACAGGAGTGTTATACCCAGTAACACACGGTGTGTTATTATATAATATATACAGGAGTGTTATACCCAGTAACACACGGTGTGTTATTATATAATATATACAGGAGTGTTATACCCAGTAACACACGGTGTGTTATTATATAATATATACAGGAGTGTTATACCCAGTAACACACGGTGTGTTATTATATAATATATACAGGAGTGTTATACCCAGTAACACACGGTGTGTTATTATATAATATATACAGGAGTGTTATACCCAGTAACACACGGTGTGTTATTATATAATATATACAGGAGTGTTATACCCAGTAACACACGGTGTGTTATTATATAATATATACAGGAGTGTTATACCCAGTAACACACGGTGTGTTATTATATAATATATACAGGAGTGTTATACCCAGTAACACACGGTGTGTTATTATATAATATATACAGGAGTGTTATACCCAGTAACACACGGTGTGTTATTATATAATATATACAGGAGTGTTATACCCAGTAACACACGGTGTGTTATTATATAATATATACAGGAGTGTTATACCCAGTAACACACGGTGTGTTATTATATAATATATACAGGAGTGTTATACCCAGTAACACACGGTGTGTTATTATATAATATATACAGGAGTGTTATACCCAGTAACACACGGTGTGTTATTATATAATATATATACAGGAGTGTTATACCCAGTAACACACGGTGTGTTATTATATAATATATACAGGAGTGTTATACCCAGTAACACACGGTGTGTTATTATATAATATATACAGGAGTGTTATACCCAGTAACACACGGTGTGTTATTATATAATATATACAGGAGTGTTATACCCAGTAACACACGGTGTGTTATTATATAATATATACAGGAGTGTTATACCCAGTAACACACGGTGTGTTATTATATAATATATACAGGAGTGTTATACCCAGTAACACACGGTGTGTTATTATATAATATATACAGGAGTGTTATACCCAGTAACACACGGTGTGTTATTATATAATATATACAGGAGTGTTATACCCAGTAACACACGGTGTGTTATTATATAATATATACAGGAGTGTTATACCCAGTAACACACGGTGTGTTATTATATAATATATACAGGAGTGTTATACCCAGTAACACACGGTGTGTTATTATATAATATATACAGGAGTGTTATACCCAGTAACACACGGTGTGTTATTATATAATATATACAGGAGTGTTATACCCAGTAACACACGGTGTGTTATTATATAATATATACAGGAGTGTTATACCCAGTAACACACGGTGTGTTATTATATAATATATACAGGAGTGTTATACCCAGTAACACACGGTGTGTTATTATATAATATATACAGGAGTGTTATACCCAGTAACACACGGTGTGTTATTATATAATATATACAGGAGTGTTATACCCAGTAACACACGGTGTGTTATTATATAATATATATACAGGAGTGTTATACCCAGTAACACACGGTGTGTTATTATATAATATATACAGGAGTGTTATACCCAGTAACACACGGTGTGTTATTATATAATATATACAGGAGTGTTATACCCAGTAACACACGGTGTGTTATTATATAATATATACAGGAGTGTTATACCCAGTAACACACGGTGTGTTATTATATAATATATATACAGGAGTGTTATACCCAGTAACACACGGTGTGTTATTATATAATATATACAGGAGTGTTATACCCAGTAACACACGGTGTGTTATTATATAATATATACAGGAGTGTTATACCCAGTAACACACGGTGTGTTATTATATAATATATACAGGAGTGTTATACCCAGTAACACACGGTGTGTTATTATATAATATATACAGGAGTGTTATACCCAGTAACACACGGTGTGTTATTATATAATATATACAGGAGTGTTATACCCAGTAACACACGGTGTGTTATTATATAATATATACAGGAGTGTTATACCCAGTAACACACGGTGTGTTATTATATAATATATACAGGAGTGTTATACCCAGTAACACACGGTGTGTTATTATATAATATATACAGGAGTGTTATACCCAGTAACACACGGTGTGTTATTATATAATATATACAGGAGTGTTATACCCAGTAACACACGGTGTGTTATTATATAATATATATACAGGAGTGTTATACCCAGTAACACACGGTGTGTTATTATATAATATATACAGGAGTGTTATACCCAGTAACACACGGTGTGTTATTATATAATATATACAGGAGTGTTATACCCAGTAACACACGGTGTGTTATTATATAATATATACAGGAGTGTTATACCCAGTAACACACGGTGTGTTATTATATAATATATACAGGAGTGTTATACCCAGTAACACACGGTGTGTTATTATATAATATATACAGGAGTGTTATACCCAGTAACACACGGTGTGTTATTATATAATATATACAGGAGTGTTATACCCAGTAACACACGGTGTGTTATTATATAATATATACAGGAGTGTTATACCCAGTAACACACGGTGTGTTATTATATAATATATACAGGAGTGTTATACCCAGTAACACACGGTGTGTTATTATATAATATATACAGGAGTGTTATACCCAGTAACACACGGTGTGTTATTATATAATATATACAGGAGTGTTATACCCAGTAACACACGGTGTGTTATTATATAATATATACAGGAGTGTTATACCCAGTAACACACGGTGTGTTATTATATAATATATACAGGAGTGTTATACCCAGTAACACACGGTGTGTTATTATATAATATATACAGGAGTGTTATACCCAGTAACACACGGTGTGTTATTATATAATATATACAGGAGTGTTATACCCAGTAACACACGGTGTGTTATTATATAATATATACAGGAGTGTTATACCCAGTAACACACGGTGTGTTATTATATAATATATACAGGAGTGTTATACCCAGTAACACACGGTGTGTTATTATATAATATATACAGGAGTGTTATACCCAGTAACACACGGTGTGTTATTATATAATATATATACAGGAGTGTTATACCCAGTAACACACGGTGTGTTATTATATAATATATACAGGAGTGTTATACCCAGTAACACACGGTGTGTTATTATATAATATATACAGGAGTGTTATACCCAGTAACACACGGTGTGTTATTATATAATATATACAGGAGTGTTATACCCAGTAACACACGGTGTGTTATTATATAATATATACAGGAGTGTTATACCCAGTAACACACGGTGTGTTATTATATAATATATACAGGAGTGTTATACCCAGTAACACACGGTGTGTTATTATATAATATATACAGGAGTGTTATACCCAGTAACACACGGTGTGTTATTATATAATATATACAGGAGTGTTATACCCAGTAACACACGGTGTGTTATTATATAATATATACAGGAGTGTTATACCCAGTAACACACGGTGTGTTATTATATAATATATACAGGAGTGTTATACCCAGTAACACACGGTGTGTTATTATATAATATATACAGGAGTGTTATACCCAGTAACACACGGTGTGTTATTATATAATATATACAGGAGTGTTATACCCAGTAACACACGGTGTGTTATTATATAATATATACAGGAGTGTTATACCCAGTAACACACGGTGTGTTATTATATAATATATACAGGAGTGTTATACCCAGTAACACACGGTGTGTTATTATATAATATATACAGGAGTGTTATACCCAGTAACACACGGTGTGTTATTATATAATATATACAGGAGTGTTATACCCAGTAACACACGGTGTGTTATTATATAATATATACAGGAGTGTTATACCCAGTAACACACGGTGTGTTATTATATAATATATACAGGAGTGTTATACCCAGTAACACACGGTGTGTTATTATATAATATATACAGGAGTGTTATACCCAGTAACACACGGTGTGTTATTATATAATATATACAGGAGTGTTATACCCAGTAACACACGGTGTGTTATTATATAATATATACAGGAGTGTTATACCCAGTAACACACGGTGTGTTATTATATAATATATACAGGAGTGTTATACCCAGTAACACACGGTGTGTTATTATATAATATATACAGGAGTGTTATACCCAGTAACACACGGTGTGTTATTATATAATATATACAGGAGTGTTATACCCAGTAACACACGGTGTGTTATTATATAATATATACAGGAGTGTTATACCCAGTAACACACGGTGTGTTATTATATAATATATACAGGAGTGTTATACCCAGTAACACACGGTGTGTTATTATATAATATATACAGGAGTGTTATACCCAGTAACACACGGTGTGTTATTATATAATATATACAGGAGTGTTATACCCAGTAACACACGGTGTGTTATTATATAATATATACAGGAGTGTTATACCCAGTAACACACGGTGTGTTATTATATAATATATACAGGAGTGTTATACCCAGTAACACACGGTGTGTTATTATATAATATATACAGGAGTGTTATACCCAGTAACACACGGTGTGTTATTATATAATATATACAGGAGTGTTATACCCAGTAACACACGGTGTGTTATTATATAATATATACAGGAGTGTTATACCCAGTAACACACGGTGTGTTATTATATAATATATACAGGAGTGTTATACCCAGTAACACACGGTGTGTTATTATATAATATATACAGGAGTGTTATACCCAGTAACACACGGTGTGTTATTATATAATATATACAGGAGTGTTATACCCAGTAACACACGGTGTGTTATTATATAATATATACAGGAGTGTTATACCCAGTAACACACGGTGTGTTATTATATAATATATACAGGAGTGTTATACCCAGTAACACACGGTGTGTTATTATATAATATATACAGGAGTGTTATACCCAGTAACACACGGTGTGTTATTATATAATATATACAGGAGTGTTATACCCAGTAACACACGGTGTGTTATTATATAATATATACAGGAGTGTTATACCCAGTAACACACGGTGTGTTATTATATAATATATACAGGAGTGTTATACCCAGTAACACACGGTGTGTTATTATATAATATATACAGGAGTGTTATACCCAGTAACACACGGTGTGTTATTATATAATATATACAGGAGTGTTATACCCAGTAACACACGGTGTGTTATTATATAATATATACAGGAGTGTTATACCCAGTAACACACGGTGTGTTATTATATAATATATACAGGAGTGTTATACCCAGTAACACACGGTGTGTTATTATATAATATATACAGGAGTGTTATACCCAGTAACACACGGTGTGTTATTATATAATATATACAGGAGTGTTATACCCAGTAACACACGGTGTGTTATTATATAATATATACAGGAGTGTTATACCCAGTAACACACGGTGTGTTATTATATAATATATACAGGAGTGTTATACCCAGTAACACACGGTGTGTTATTATATAATATATACAGGAGTGTTATACCCAGTAACACACGGTGTGTTATTATATAATATATACAGGAGTGTTATACCCAGTAACACACGGTGTGTTATTATATAATATATACAGGAGTGTTATACCCAGTAACACACGGTGTGTTATTATATAATATATACAGGAGTGTTATACCCAGTAACACACGGTGTGTTATTATATAATATATACAGGAGTGTTATACCCAGTAACACACGGTGTGTTATTATATAATATATACAGGAGTGTTATACCCAGTAACACACGGTGTGTTATTATATAATATATACAGGAGTGTTATACCCAGTAACACACGGTGTGTTATTATATAATATATACAGGAGTGTTATACCCAGTAACACACGGTGTGTTATTATATAATATATACAGGAGTGTTATACCCAGTAACACACGGTGTGTTATTATATAATATATATACAGGAGTGTTATACCCAGTAACACACGGTGTGTTATTATATAATATATACAGGAGTGTTATACCCAGTAACACACGGTGTGTTATTATATAATATATACAGGAGTGTTATACCCAGTAACACACGGTGTGTTATTATATAATATATATACAGGAGTGTTATACCCAGTAACACACGGTGTGTTATTATATAATATATACAGGAGTGTTATACCCAGTAACACACGGTGTGTTATTATATAATATATACAGGAGTGTTATACCCAGTAACACACGGTGTGTTATTATATAATATATACAGGAGTGTTATACCCAGTAACACACGGTGTGTTATTATATAATATATACAGGAGTGTTATACCCAGTAACACACGGTGTGTTATTATATAATATATATACAGGAGTGTTATACCCAGTAACACACGGTGTGTTATTATATATAATATACAGGAGTGTTATACCCAGTAACACACGGTGTGTTATTATATAATATATACAGGAGTGTTATACCCAGTAACACACGGTGTGTTATTATATAATATATACAGGAGTGTTATACCCAGTAACACACGGTGTGTTATTATATAATATATACAGGAGTGTTATACCCAGTAACACACGGTGTGTTATTATATAATATATACAGGAGTGTTATACCCAGTAACACACGGTGTGTTATTATATAATATATACAGGAGTGTTATACCCAGTAACACACGGTGTGTTATTATATAATATATACAGGAGTGTTATACCCAGTAACACACGGTGTGTTATTATATAATATATACAGGAGTGTTATACCCAGTAACACACGGTGTGTTATTATATAATATATACAGGAGTGTTATACCCAGTAACACACGGTGTGTTATTATATAATATATACAGGAGTGTTATACCCAGTAACACACGGTGTGTTATTATATAATATATATACAGGAGTGTTATACCCAGTAACACACGGTGTGTTATTATATAATATATACAGGAGTGTTATACCCAGTAACACACGGTGTGTTATTATATAATATATACAGGAGTGTTATACCCAGTAACACACGGTGTGTTATTATATAATATATACAGGAGTGTTATACCCAGTAACACACGGTGTGTTATTATATAATATATACAGGAGTGTTATACCCAGTAACACACGGTGTGTTATTATATAATATATACAGGAGATTTATACCCAGTAACACACGGTGTGTTATTATATAATATATACAGGAGTGTTATACCCAGTAACACACGGTGTGTTATTATATAATATATACAGGAGTGTTATACCCAGTAACACACGGTGTGTTATTATATAATATATACAGGAGTGTTATACCCAGTAACACACGGTGTGTTATTATATAATATATACAGGAGTGTTATACCCAGTAACACACGTGTGTTATTATATAATATATACAGGAGTGTTATACCCAGTAACACACGGTGTGTTATTATATAATATATACAGGAGTGTTATACCCAGTAACACACGGTGTGTTATTATATAATATATATACAGGAGTGTTATACCCAGTAACACACGGTGTGTTATTATATAATATATACAGGAGTGTTATACCCAGTAACACACGGTGTGTTATTATATAATATATACAGGAGTGTTATACCCAGTAACACACGGTGTGTTATTATATAA
Source organism: Squalus acanthias (assembly GCA_030390025.1). Classification (NCBI taxonomy): domain Eukaryota; kingdom Metazoa; phylum Chordata; class Chondrichthyes; order Squaliformes; family Squalidae; genus Squalus; species Squalus acanthias. Next base: position 253,028 of record JASTWF010000078.1, read on the forward strand.
TATATACAGGAGTGTTATACCCAGTAACACACGGTGTGTTATTATATAATATATACAGGAGTGTTATACCCAGTAACACACGGTGTGTTATTATATAATATATATACAGGAGTGTTATACCCAGTAACACACGGTGTGTTATTATATAATATATACAGGAGTGTTATACCCAGTAACACACGGTGTGTTATTATATAATATATACAGGAGTGTTATACCCAGTAACACACGGTGTGTTATTATATAATATATACAGGAGTGTTATACCCAGTAACACACGGTGTGTTATTATATAATATATACAGGAGTGTTATACCCAGTAACACACGGTGTGTTATTATATAATATATACAGGAGTGTTATACCCAGTAACACACGGTGTGTTATTATATAATATATACAGGAGTGTTATACCCAGTAACACACGGTGTGTTATTATATAATATATACAGGAGTGTTATACCCAGTAACACACGGTGTGTTATTATATAATATATACAGGAGTGTTATACCCAGTAACACACGGTGTGTTATTATATAATATATACAGGAGTGTTATACCCAGTAACACACGGTGTGTTATTATATAATATATACAGGAGTGTTATACCCAGTAACACACGGTGTGTTATTATATAATATATACAGGAGTGTTATACCCAGTAACACACGGTGTGTTATTATATAATATATACAGGAGTGTTATACCCAGTAACACACGGTGTGTTATTATATAATATATACAGGAGTGTTATACCCAGTAACACACGGTGTGTTATTATATAATATATACAGGAGTGTTATACCCAGTGACACAGTGTGTTATTTTATAATATATACAGGAGTGTTATACCCAGTAACGCACGGTGTGTTATTATATAATATATACAGGAGTGTTATACCCAGTAACACACGGTGTGTTATTATATAATATATATACAGGAGGGTTATACCCAGTAACACACGGTGTGTTATTATATAATATACAGGAGTGTTATACCCAGTAACACACGGTGTGTTATTATATAATATATACAGGAGTGTTATACCCAGTAACACACGGTGTGTTATTATATAATATATACAGGAGTGTTATACCCAGTAACACACGGTGTGTTATTATATAATATATACAGGAGTGTTATACCCAGTAACACACGGTGTGTTATTATATAATATATAGAGGAGTGTTATACCCAGTAACACACGGTGTGTTATTATATAATATATACAGGAGTGTTATACCCAGTAACACACGGTGTGTTATTATATAATATATACAGGAGTGTTATACCCAGTAACACACGGTGTGTTATTATATAATATATACAGGAGTGTTATACCCAGTAACACACGGTGTGTTATTATATAATATATACAGGAGTGTTATACCCAGTAACACGGTGTGTTATTATATAATATATACAGGAGTGTTATACCCAGTAACACACGGTGTGTTATTATATAATATATACAGGAGTGTTATACCCAGTAACACACGGTGTGTTATTATATAATATATACAGGAGTGTTATACCCAGTAACACACGGTGTGTTATTATATAATATATACAGGAGTGTTATACCCAGTAACACACGGTGTGTTATTATATAATATATACAGGAGTGTTATACCCAGTAACACACGGTGTGTTATTATATAATATATACAGGAGTGTTATACCCAGTAACACACGTGTGTGTTATTATATAATATATACAGGAGTGTTATACCCAGTAACACACGGTGTGTTATTATATAATATATACAGGAGTGTTATACCCAGTAACACACGGTGTGTTATTATATAATATATACAGGAGTGTTATACCCAGTAACACACGGTGTGTTATTATATAATATATACAGGAGTGTTATACCCAGTAACACACGGTGTGTTATTATATAATATATACAGGAGTGTTATACCCAGTAACACACGGTGTGTTATTATATAATATATACAGGAGTGTTATACCCAGTAACACACGGTGTGTTATTATATAATATATACAGGAGTGTTATACCCAGTAACACACGGTGTGTTATTATATAATATATACAGGAGTGTTATACCCAGTAACACACGGTGTGTTATTATATAATATATACAGGAGTGTTATACCCAGTAACACACGGTGTGTTATTATATAATATATACAGGAGTGTTATACCCAGTAACACACGGTGTGTTATTATATAATATATACAGGAGTGTTATACCCAGTAACACACGGTGTGTTATTATATAAATATATACAGGAGTGTTATACCCAGTAAACACACGGTGTTGTTATTATATATTATATATACAGGAGTGCTTATACCCTAGTAAACACACGTGCTTGGTTATTATATAATATATATACAGGAGCGTTATACCCAGTAACACACGGTGTGTTATTATATAATATATACAGGAGTGTTATACCCAGTAACACACGGTGTGTTATTATATAATATATACAGAGTGTTTACCCAGTAAACACACGGTTGTGTTATTATATAAATATATATACAGGAGTGTTTTACCCAGTACACACGGTGTGTTATTATATAATATATAACAGCGAGTGTTATACCCAGTAACACCACGGTGTGTTATTATATAATATATACAGAGTGTTATACCCCTGGTAACACACGGTGTGTTATTATATAATTTATACAGGAGTGTTATACCCTGTAACACACGGTGTGTTATTATATAATATATAACAGAGGAGTGTTATACCCGTAACACACGGTGTGTTATTATATAAATATATACAGGATGTGTTATACCCAGTAGTAAACACGGTGTGTTATTATATAAATATATATACAGGAGTGTTATACCAGTAACACACGGTGTGTTATTTATAATATATACAGGAGCGTTATACCCAGTAACACACGGTGTGTTATTATATAATATATATACAGGAGCGTTTATACCCAGTATCACACCCGGTGTGTTATTATATAATATATACAGGAGTGTTATACCCAGTAAACACACAGGAGTGTGTATTATAATAATATATATACAGGAGTGTTATACCCAGTAAACACACGGTGTGTTATTATATAATATATATACAGGAGTGTTATACCCAGTAACCACAAGGTGTGTTATTATATAATATATATACAGGAGTGTTATACCAAGTAACACACGGTGTGTTATTATATAATATATATACAGGAGTGTTATACCTCAGTAACACACGAGTGTTATTATATAATATATATACAGGAGTGTTATACCCAGTAAACACACGGTGTGTTATTATATAAATATATACAGGAGTGTTATACCCCTGTAACACACGGTGTGTTATTATATAATACTATACAGGAGCGTGTTATACCCGGTACACACGGTGTGTTATTATATAATATATATACAGGAGGTGTTATACCAGTAACACACGGTGTGTTATTATATAATATATACAGGAGTGTTATACCCAGGTAACACCACCGGTGTGTTTATTATATAATATATACAGGAGTGTTATACCCCAGTAAACACACGGTGGTGTTATTATATAATATATACAGGCTGTGTTATACCCAGTAACACACGGTGTGTTTTATATAATTATATACAGGAGGTGTTATACCCAGTAACTCACGGTGTGGTTATTATATAATATATACAGGAGTGTTATACCCCAGTTAACACACGGTGTGTTATTATATAATATATACAGGAGTGTTATTCCCAGTAACACACGGTGTGTTATTATATAATATATACAGGAGTGTTATACCCAGTAACACACTGGTGTGTTATTATATAATATATACAGGAGCGTTATACCCAGTAACACACGGTGTGTTATTATATAATATATATACAGGAGCGTTACACCCAGTAACACACGGGTGTTATTATATAATATATACAGAGCGTTATACCCAGTAACACACGGTGTGTTATTATATTAATAATATACAGGAGTGTATACCCAGTAACACAGGTGTGTTATTATATAATATAAACAGGAGGTTATACCCAGTAACACACGGTGTGTTATTATATAATATATACAGGAGTGTTATACCCCAGTAACAAGCGTGTGTTATTATATAATTATATACAGGACGGTTTATACCCAGTCACACACGGTGTGTTATTATATAATATATACAGGAGTGTTATACCCAGTAACACACGGTGTGTTATTATATAATATATACAGGAGTGTTATACCAGTAACACACGGTGTGTTATTATATAATATATACAGGAGTGTTATACCCAGTAACACACGGTGTGTTATTATATAATATATACAGGAGTGTTATACCCAGTAACACACGGTGTGTTATTATATATATATATACAGGAGTGTTATACCCAGTAACACACGGTGTGTTATTATATAATATATACAGGAGTGTTATACCCAGTAACACACGGTGTGTTATTATATAATATATACAGGAGTGTTATACCCAGTAACACACGGTGTGTTATTATATAATATATACAGGAGTGTTATACCCAGTAACACACGGTGTGTTATTATATAATATATACAGGAGTGTTATACCCAGTAACACACGGTGTGTTATTATATAATATATACAGGAGTGTTATACCCAGTAACACACGGTGTGTTATTATATAATATATACAGGAGTGTTATACCCAGTAACACACGGTGTGTTATTATATAATATATACAGGAGTGTTATACCCAGTAACACACGGTGTGTTATTATATAATATATACAGGAGTGTTATACCCAGTAACACACGGTGTGTTATTATATAATATATACAGGAGTGTTATACCCAGTAACACACGGTGTGTTATTATATAATATATATACAGGAGTGTTATACCCAGTAACACACGGTGTGTTATTATATAATATATATACAGGAGTGTTATACCCAGTAACACACGGTGTGTTATTATATAATATATACAGGAGTGTTATACCCAGTAACACACGGTGTGTTATTATATAATATATACAGGAGTGTTATACCCAGTAACACACGGTGTGTTATTATATAATATATACAGGAGTGTTATACCCAGTAACACACGGTGTGTTATTATATAATATATACAGGAGTGTTATACCCAGTAACACACGGTGTGTTATTATATAATATATACAGGAGTGTTATACCCAGTAACACACGGTGTGTTATTATATAATATATACAGGAGTGTTATACCCAGTAACACACGGTGTGTTATTATATAATATATACAGGAGTGTTATACCCAGTAACACACGGTGTGTTATTATATAATATATACAGGAGCGTTATACCCAGTAACACACGGTGTGTTATTATATAATATATACAGGAGTGTTATACCCAGTAACACACGGTGTGTTATTATATAATATATACAGGAGTGTTATACCCAGTAACACACGGTGTGTTATTATATAATATATACAGGAGTGTTATACCCAGTAACACACGGTGTGTTATTATATAATATATACAGGAGGTTTATACCCAGTAACACACGGTGTGTTATTATATAATATATACAGGAGTGTTATACCCAGTAACACACGGTGTGTTATTATATAATATTATACAGGAGTGTTATACCCAGTAACACACGGTGTGTTATTATATAATATATACAGGAGTGTTATACCCAGTAACACACGGTGTGTTATTATATAATATATACAGGAGTGTTATACCCAGTAACACACGGTGTGTTATTATAAAATATACAGGAGTGTTATACCCAGTAACACACGGTGTGTTATTATATAATATATACAGGAGTGTTATACCCAGTAACACACGGTGTGTTATTATATAATATATACAGGAGCGTTATACCCAGTAACACACGGTGTGTTATTATATAATATATTACAGGAGCGTTATACCCAGTAACACACGGTGTGTTATTATATAATATATACAGGAGTGTTATACCAGTAACAACGGTGTGTTATTATATAATATATTACAGGAGTGTTATACCCAGTAACACACGGTGTGTTATTATATAATATATATACAGGAGTGTTATACCCAGTAAAACACGGTGTGTTATTATATAATATATACAGGAGCGTTATACCCAGTAACACACGGTGTGTTATTATATAATATATACAGGAGTGTTATACCCAGTAAACACACGGTGTGTTATTATATAATATATATACAGGAGTGTTATACCCAGTAAACACGGTGTGTTATTATATAATATATACAGGGAGTGTTATACCCAGTAACACACGGTGTGTTATTATATAATTATACAGGAGTGTTATACCCAGTAACACACGGTGTGTTATTATATAATATTATACAGGAGTGTTATACCCAGTAACGCACACGTTGTGTTATTATATAATATATACAGGAGTGTTATACCCAGTAACACACGGTGTGTTATTATATATATATACAGGAGTGTTATACCAGTAACACGGTGTGTTATTATATAATATATACAGGAGTGTTATACCCAGTAACACACGGTGTGTTATTATATAATATATACAGGAGTGTTATACCCAGTAACACACGGTGTGTTATTATATATATATATACAGGAGTGTTATACCCAGTAACACACGGTGTGTTATTATATAATATACAGGAGTGTTATACCCAGTAACACACGGTGTGTTATTATATAATATATACAGGAGTGCCTTATCCCCAGTAACACACAGTGTGTTATTATATAATATATAACAGGAGTGTTATACCCAGTAACACACTGTGTGTTATTATATAATATGTACAGGAGCTGTTATTTACCCAGTAACACACGGTGTGTTATTATATAATATATATACAGGAGTGTTTTAACCAGTAACACCACGGTGTGTTATTATATAATATATACAGGGAGTGTTATACCAGTAAAACACGGTGTGTTATTATATAATATATACAGGAGTGTTATACCCAGTAACACACAGGGTGTTATTATATAAATATATACAGAGTGTTATATCCAGTAACACACAGTGGTGTTATTATATAATATATATACAGGAGTGTTATACCAGTACAACACGGTGTGTTATTATTAATATATATACAGGAGCGTTATACCCAGGTACACACGGTGTGTTATTATATAATAGTATTACAGGAGTGTTATACCCAGTAACACACCGGTGTGTTATTATTAATATATAGCAGGAGATGTTATACCCAGTAACACACGGTGTGTTATTATTATAATTATATACAGGAGTGTTATACCAGTAACACACGGTGTGTTATGTTTTATTATATATTAATACAGGAGTGTTATACCCAGTAACACACGGTGTGTTTATATATAATATATATACAGGAGTGTTATACCCAGTAACACACGGTGTGTTATTATATAATATATACAGAGTGTTATACCCAGTAACACACGGTGTGTTATTATATAATATATTATACAGGAGTGTTATACCCGGTAAACACACGGTGTTTATTATATAATATATATACAGGAGTGTATTACCCAGTAACACACGTTGTGTTATTATATAATATATATACAGGAGTGTTATACCCAGTAACACACGGTGTGTTATTATATAATATATACAGGAGTGTTATACCCCAGTAACACACGGTGTGTTATTATACTAAATATATACAGGAGCTGTTATACCCAGTAACACCAGGTGTGTTATTATAATATATATACAGGAGTGTTATACCAGTAACACACGGTGTGTTATTATATAATATATACAGGAGTGTTATACCCAGTAACACACGGTGTGTTATTATATCATATCTACAGGAGAGTTATACCCAGAAACACACGGTGTGTTATTATATAATATATACAGGAGTGTTATACCCAGTAACACACGGTGTTTTAATTATATAATATATATACAGGAGTGTTATACCCAGTACACTACGGTGTGTTATTATATAATATATACAGGAGTGTTATACCAGTAAACCACGGTGTGTTATTATATAATATATACAGGAGTGTTATACCCAGTAACACACGGTGTGTTATTATATAATAGTATACAGGACGTTATTACCCAGTAAACCCACGGTGTGTTTATATAATATATATACAGGAGTGTTATAAAGGGGCACAGTAACACACGGTGTGTGTATTAATATATTATACGGAGGTTAACCCCAGTAACACCACGGTGTGTGTATTTATAATATATATACAGGAGCGTTATACCAGTAACACACGGTGTGTTATTATATAATATATATCAGGAGCGTTATACCCAGTAAAACACGGGTGTGTTATTATATAATATATATACAGGAGCGTTATACCCAGTACACACGCTAGTGTGTTATTATATATATATATCAGGAGTGTTATACTCCAGTAACACACGGTGTGTTATTATATAATATATACAGGAGTGTTATACCCAGTAACACACGGTTGTGTTATTATATAAGATATATACAGACGAGTTATACCCCAGTAACACACGGGTGTGTTATTATATAATATATATACAGGAGTGTTATACCCGTTAACACACGGTGTGTTATTATATAATATTATACAGGAGTGTTATACCCAGTAACACACGTGTGTTATTAATAATATATATACAGAGTGTTATACCCAGTAACACACGGTGTGTTATTATATAATATATACAGAGTGTTTACCAGTAACCACACGGTGTGTTATTATATAATATATACAGGAGCGTTATAACCCAGTAACACACGGTGTGTGTTATTATATAATATATATCAGGAGTGTTATACCCAGTACACACGGTGTGTTATTATATAATATATACAGGAGTGTTATAAAGTAACACAATAATAAATATAATGGAGCGTTATACCCAGTAACACACGGTGTGTTATTATATAATATATACAGGAGTGTTATACCCAGTAACACACGGTGTGTTATTATATAATATATACAGGAGTGTTATACCCAGTAACACACGGTGTGTTATTATATAATATATACAGGAGTGTTATACCCAGTAACACACGGTGTGTTATTATATAATATATACAGGAGGTTATACCCAGTAACACACGGTGTGTTATTATATAATATATACAGGAGTGTTATACCCAGTAACACACGGTGTGTTATTATATAATATATACAGGAGTGTTATACCCAGTAACACACGGTGTGTTATTATATAATATATACAGGAGCGTTATACCCAGTAACACACGGTGTGTTATTATTTATATATATACAGGAGTGTTATACCCAGTAACACACGGTGTGTTATTATATAATATATACAGGAGTGTTATACCCAGTAACACACGGTGTGTTATTATATAATATATACAGGAGTGTTATACCCAGTAACACACGGTGTGTTATTATATAATATATACAGGAGCGTTATACCCAGTAACACACGGTGTTTATTATATAATATATACAGTGAGGCCCATTACCACACAACGTGGTGTTGTTATTATATTAATATACAGGAGCGTTATACCCAGTAACACACGGTGTGTTATTATATAATATATACAGGAGTGTTATACCCAGTAACACACGGTGTGTTATTATATAATATATACAGGAGTGTTATACCCAGTAACACACGGTGTGTTTTATAATATATACAGGAGTGTTATACCCAGTAACACACGGTGTGTTATTATATAATATATACAGGAGCGTTATACCCAGTAACACACGGTGTGTTATTATATAATATATACAGGAGCGTTATACCCAGTAACACGGTGTGTTATTATATAATATATACAGGAGTGTTATACCCAGTAACACACGGTGTGTTATTATATAATATATACAGGAGCGTTATACCCAGTAACACACGGTGTGTTATTATATAATATATACAGGAGTGTTATACCCAGTAACACACGGTGTGTTATTATATAATATATACAGGAGTGTTATACCCAGTAACACACGGTGTGTTATTATATAATATATACAGGAGTGTTATACCCAGTAACACACGGTGTGTTATTATATAATATATATACAGGAGCGTTATACCCAGTAACACACGGTGTTTATTATATAATATATACAGGAGTGTTATACCCAGTAACACACGGTGTGTTATTATATAATATATACAGGAGCGTTATACCCAGTAACACACGGTGTGTTATTATATAATATATACAGGAGTGTTATACCCAGTAACACACGGTGTGTTATTATATAATATATACAGGAGTGTTATACCCAGTGACACAGTGTGTTATTTTATAATAAATACAGGAGTGTTATACCCAGTAACACACGGTGTGTTATTATATAATATATACAGGATGTTATACCCAGTAACACACGGTGTGTTATTATATAATATATACAGGAGCGTTATACCCAGTAACACACGGTGTGTTATTATATAATATATACAGGAGCGTTATACCCAGTAACACGGTGTGTTATTATATAATATATACAGGAGCGTTATACCCAGTAACACACGGTGTGTTATATATAATATATACAGGAGTGTTATACCCAGTAACACACGGTGTGTTATTATATAATATATACAGGAGCGTTATACCCAGTAACACACGGTGTGTTATTATATAATATATACAGGAGTGTTATACCCAGTAACACACGGTGTGTTATTATATAATATATACAGGAGTGTTATACCCAGTAACACACGGTGTGTTATTATATAATATATATACAGGAGTTATACCCAGTAACACACGGTGTGTTTATTATATAATATATACAGAGAGTGTTATACCCAGTAACACACGGTGTGTTATTACACCGTAATATATTTACAGAGGAGTGTTATACCCAGTAACACACGGTGTGTTATTATATAATATATTACAGGAGCGTTATACCCAGCAGACACACAGTGTGGTATTATATAATATATACAGAGTGTTATACCCAGTAACACCACGGTGTGTTATTATATAAATATATACAGGAGTGTTATCCCAGTAACACACGGTGTGTTATTATATAATAGATGACAGAGTGTTATACCAGTAACACACGTTGTGTTATTATATAATTATATACAGGAGTGTTATACCCAGTAACACACGGTGTGTTATTATATAATATATTACAGGAGTGTTATACCCAGTAACACACGGTGTGTTATTATATAATATATACAGGAGCGTTATACCCAGTAACACACGGTGTGTTATATATATAATATATTACAGGAGTGTTATACCCAGTAACACACGGTGTGTTATTATATATATATATACAGGAGCGTTATACCCAGTAACACACGGTGTGTTATTATATAATATTATACAGGAGTGTTTATAACCCAGTAACACACGGTGTGTTATTATATAATATATACAGAGTGTTATACCCAGTAACACACGGTGTGTTATTATATAATATTTACAGGAGTGTTTAACCAGTAACACACGGTGTTTTTTATATTATATATACAGGAGTGTTATACCCAGTAACACACGGTGTGTTATTATATAATATATATACAGGAGTGGTTATACCCAGAACACACGGTGTGTTATTATATATATATACAGGAGCGTTATACCCTGTAACACACGGTTGTGTTATTATATAATATATATACAGGAGTGTTATACCCAGTAACACCGGTGTGTATTATATAATATATACAGGAGTGTTATACCCAGTAACACACGTGTGTTATTAATATATATATATACAGGTGCGTTATACCCAGTAACACTCTGTGTTATTATATATATATATACAGGAGTGTTATACCCAGTAACACACGGTGTGTTATTATATAATATTTACAGGAGTGTTATACCCAGTAACACACGGTGTGTTATTATATAATATATACAGGAGTGTTATACCCAGTAACACACGGTGTGTTATTATATAATATATACAGGAGTGTTATACCCAGTAACACACGGTGTGTTATATATAATATATACAGGAGCGTTATACCCAGTAACACACGGTGTGTTATTATATAAATATACAGGAGCGTTACCCAGTAACACACGGTGTGTTATTATATAATATATACAGGAGTGTTATACCCAGTAACACACGGTGTGTTATTATATAATATATACAGGAGTGTTATACCCAGTAACACACGGTGTGTTATTATATAATATATACAGGAGCGTTATACCCAGTAACACACGGTGTGTTATTATATAATATATACAGGAGTGTTATACCCAGTAACACACGTGTGTTATTATATAATATATATACAGGAGTGTTATACCCAGTAACACACGGTGTGTTATTATATAATATATATACAGGAGCGTTATACCCAGTAACACACGGTGTGTTATTATATAATATATACAGGAGTGTTATACCCAGTAACACGGTGTGTTATTATATAATATATACAGGAGTGTTATACCCAGTAACACACGGTGTGTTATTATATAATATATACAGGAGTGTTATACCCAGTAACACACGGTGTGTTATTATATAATATATACAGGAGTGTTATACCCAGTAACACACGGTGTGTTATTATATAATATATACAGGAGCGTTATACCCAGTAACACACGGTGTGTTATTATATAATATATACAGGATGTTATACCCAGTAACACACGTGTGTTATTATATAATATATACAGGAGTGTTATACCCAGTAACACACGGTGTGTTATTATATAATATATACAGGAGCGTTATACCCAGTAACACACGGTGTGTTATTATATAATATATACAGGAGCGTTATACCCAGTAACACGTGTGTTATTATATAATATATACAGGAGTGTTATACCCAGTAACACACGGTGTGTTATTATATAATATATACAGGAGTGTTATACCCAGTAACACACGGTGTGTTATTATATAATATATATACAGGAGCGTTATACCCAGTAACACACTGTGTTATTATATAAATATACAGGAGTGTTATACCCAGTAACACACGGTGTGTATTATATAATATATACAGGAGCGTTATACCCAGTAACACACGGTGTGTTATTATATAATATATACAGGAGTGTTATACCCAGTAACACACGGTGTGTTATTATATAATATATACAGGAGTGTTATACCCAGTAACACAGGTGTGTTATTATATAATATTATAGGAGTGTTATACCCAGTAACACACGGTGTGTTATTATATAATATATACAGGAGTGTTATACCCAGTAACACACGGTGTGTTATTATATAATATATACAGGAGCGTTATACCCAGTAACACACGTGTGTTATTATATAATATATACAGGAGCGTTATACCCAGTAACACACGGTGTGTTATTATATAATATATACAGGAGTGTTATACCCAGTAACACACGGTGTGTTTATTATATAATATATACAGGAGTGTTATACCCAGTAACACACGGTGTGTTATATATAATATATATACAGGAGTGTTATACCCAGTAACACACGGTGTGTTATATATAATATATACAGGAGCGTTATACCCAGTAACACACGGTGTGTTATTATATATAATATATACAGGAGTGTTTATACCCAGTAACACACGGTGTGTTATTATATATATATATACAGGAGTGTTATACCCATAACACACGGTGTGTTATTATATAATATATACAGGAGTGTTATACCCAGTAACACACG
>JASTWF010000078.1:267099-299599 GCA_030390025.1 Squalus acanthias
GAGTGAGTGAGTGAGAGAGTGAGTGTGTGAGAGCGTGAGTGAGTGAGAGAGTGAGAGAGTGAGTGAGTGAGAGAGTGAGTGTGTGAGAGAGTGAGTGAGTGTGTGAGTGAGTGAGTGGGAGAGAGAGAGTGAGTGAGTGAGAGAGTGAGAGTGAGTGAGAGAGTGAGTGAGAGAGAGTGAGTGACTAAGAGAGTGAGAGTGAGTGAGTGAGAGTGAGTGAGTGATAGAGTGAGTGAGAGAGTGAGAGTGAGTGAGTGAGAGAGTGAGAGTGAGTGAGTGAGAGAGTGAGTGTGTGAGAGAGTGAGTGAGTGAGAGTGAGAGAGAGTGAGTGAGAGAGTGAGTGAGTGAGTGAGTGAGAGAGTGAGTGAGTGAGAGAATGATTGAGTGAGAGAGTGAGAGAGTCAGTGAGTGTGTGAGTGAAAGTAAGTGAGTGAGTGAGTGAGAGAGTGAGTGAGAGAGTGAGAGCGTGAGAGAGTGAGTGAGTGAGAGAGTGAGTGTGTGACAGAGTAAGTGAGAGATTGAGAGAGAGACTGAGTGAGAGAGTGAGTGTTTGAGAGAGTGTGTGAGAGAGTGAGAGAGTGAGTGAGAGAGAGAGAGAGTGAGTGAGAGAGTTAGAGAGTGAGAGAGTGAGTGTGAGAGAGTGAGTGAGTGTGTGAGAGAGTGAGTGAGTGAGAGAGTGAGAGAGCGAGTGAGTGTGTGAGAGAATGAGTGAGTGAGAGAGTGAGTGAGAGAGTGAATGAGAGAGTGAGAGAGTGAGTGAGTGTGTGAGTGAGAGTGAGTGAGTGAGAGAGTGAGTGAGTGAGTGAGAGTGAGTGTGTGTGAGTGAGTGAGAGAGAGAGTGAGTGAGTGTGGGACTGAGAGTGAGTGAGTGAGAGAGTGAGTGAGTGAGAGTGAGTGAGTGTGTGAGAGAGTGAGTGAGTGAGTGAGAGAGAGAGTGAGTGAGTGAGAGAGTGAGTAAGAGAGTGAGTGAGTGAGTGTGTGAGAGAGTGAGAGAGTGAGTGAGTGAGTGAGAGTGCGTGTGTGAGAGAGTGAGTGAGTGCGAGAGTGAGAGAGTGAGTGAGTGAGAGAGTGAGTGTGTGAGAGAGTGAGAGTGTGAAAGAGTGAGTGTGTGAGAGAGTGAAAGAGTGATTGAGTGAGTTAGAGAGTGAGAGTGTGAGAGAGTAAGTGAGTGAGAGCGTGAAAGAGTGAGTGAGTGAGAGAGTGAGTGTGTGAGAGAGTGAGTGAGTGTGTGAGTGAGTGAGTGAGTGAGAGAGAGTGAGTGAGTGAGAGAGTGAGAGAGTGAGAGAGTGAGTGAGATAGTGAGTGAGAGAGTGAGTGAGTGAGAGAGAGAGTGAGTGAGAGAGAGAGTGAGTGTGTGAGTGAGAGTGAGTGAGTGAGTGAGAGTGAGTGAGTGAGTGAGAGAGTGAGTGAGAGAGAGAGTGAGTGTGTGAGTGAGAGTGAGTGAGTGAGTGAGAGTGAGTGAGTGAGTGAGAGCGAGTGAGTGTGTGAGAGAGTGAGTGAGAGAGTGAGAGTGAGTGAGAGAGTGAGAGTGAGTGAGAGGGTGAGTGAGTGTGTGAGTGAGAGTGAGTGAGTGAGAGACTGAGTGAGTGAGTGAGTGAGAGTGAGTGAGAGAGTGAGAGAGTGAGTGAGTGTGTGAGTGAGAGTGAGCGAGTGAGAGTGAGTGAGTGTTTGAGAGAGTGAGAGAGAGAGTGAGTGAGAGTGAGAGAGTGTGTGAGAGAGTGAGTGAGTGAGAGAGTGAGTGTGTGAGAGAGTGAGTGAGTGAGAGAGTGAGAGAGTGAGTGAGTGAGTGAGAGAGTGAGAGTGTGAGAGAGTGAGTGAGTGTGTGAGTGAGTGAGTGAGAGAGTGTGTGAGAGTGAGTGTGAGTGAGAGTGAGTGAGTGAGTGAGAGAGTGACAGAGTGAGTGAAAGAGTGAGAGAGAAAGTGAGTGAGTGAGTGTGAGTGAGTGAGAGAGTGAGTGAGTGAGAGCGTGAGTGAGTAAGAGAGTGAGTGAGTGATAGAATGAGTGAGAGAGTGAGAGAGTGAGTGAGTGAGAGCGTGAGTGAGTGAGGGAGGGAAAGAGTGAGAGAGTGAGTGAGTGAGTGAGGGAAAGAGTGAGAGAGTGAGTGAGAGAGTGAGTGAGTGAGTGAGAGAGTGAGAGAGTGAGTGAGTGAGTGAGGGAAAGTGAGTGAGTGAGGGAAAGAGAGTGAGTGAGTGAGTGAGAGAGTGATTGAGTGAGTGAGTGAGTGAGAGAGAGAGTGAGTGAGAGAGTGAGAGAGTCTGTAAGAGAGTGAGTGAGTGAGTGTGTGAGAGAGTGAGAGAGTGAGTGAGTGAGTGAGAGTGCGTGTGTGAGAGAGTGAGTGAGTGCGAGAGTGAGAGAGTGAGTGAGTGAGTGAGTGAGAGAGTGAGTGTGTGAGAGAGTGAGAGTGTGAAAGAGTGAGTGTGTGAGAGAGTGAAAGAGTGATTGAGTGAGTTAGAGAGTGAGAGTGTGAGAGAGTAAGTGAGTGAGAGCGTGAAAGAGTGAGTGAGTGAGAGAGTGAGTGTGTGAGAGAGTGAGTGAGTGTGTGAGTGAGTGAGTGAGAGAGAGAGAGTGAGTGAGTGAGAGAGTGAGTGAGAGAGAGAGAGTGAGTGAGTGAGAGAGTGAGTGAGAGAGAGAGTGAGTGAGAGAGAGAGTGAGAGAGTGAGTGTGTGAGTGAGAGTGAATGAGTGAGAGAGTGAGTGAGAGTGAGTGAGTGTGTGAGAGAGTGAGTGAGAGAGTGAGAGAGAGAGTGAGTGAGTGAGTGAGAGTGTGAGTGAGAGAGTGAGTGAGTGAGTGTGTGAGTGAGAGTGAGTGAGTGAGAGAGTGAGTGAGTGAGTGAGAGCGAGTGAGTGAGTGTGTGAGAGAGTGAGTGAGAGAGTGAGAGTGAGTGAGAGAGTGAGAGTGAGTGAGAGGGTGAGTGAGTGTGTGAGTGAGAGTGAGTGAGTGAGAGAGTGAGTGAGTGAGTGAGAGTGAGTGAGAGAGTGAGAGAGTGAGTGAGTGTGTGAGTGAGAGTGAGTGAGTGAGAGTGAGTGAGTGTTTGAGAGAGAGAGAGTGAGTGAGAGAGTGTGTGAGAGAGTGAGTGAGAGAGTGAGTGTGTGAGAGAGTGAGTGAGTGAGAGAGTGAGAGAGTGAGTGAGTGAGTGAGAGAGTGAGAGTGTGAGAGAGTGAGTGAGTGTGTGAGTGAGTGAGTGAGAGAGTGAGTGAGAGAGTGTGTGAGAGTGAGTGTGAGTGAGAGTGAGTGAGTGAGTGAGGGAGTGACAGAGTGAGTGAAAGAGTGATAGAGAAAGTGAGTGAGTGAGTGTGAGTGAGTGAGAGAGTGAGTGAGTGAGAGCGTGAGTGAGTAAGAGAGTGAGTGAGTGATAGAATGAGTGAGAGAGTGAGAGAGTGAGTGAGTGAGAGCGTGAGTGAGTGAGGGAGGGAAAGAGTGAGAGAGTGAGTGAGTGAGTGAGGGAAAGAGTGAGAGAGTGAGTGAGAGAGTGAGTGAGTGAGTGAGTGAGAGAGTGAGTGAGTGAGTGAGGGAAAGTGAGTGAGTGAGGGAAAGAGAGTGAGTGAGTGAGTGAGTGAGAGAGTGATTGAGTGAGTGAGTGAGTGAGAGAGTGAGGGAGTTAGAGAGTGATTGAGTGAGTGAGTGAGTGAGTGAGTGAGAGAGTGAGTGAGTGAGTGAGTGAAAGAATGAGTGAGAGATTGAGTGAGTGAGTGAGTGAGTGAGAGAGTGAGAGAGTGAGTGAGTGAATGAATGAATGAGAGAGTGAGTGTGTGAGAGAGTGAGAGAGTGAGTGAGTGAGTGAGTGAAAGAATGAGTGAGAGAGAGAGTGAGTGAGTGAGTGAGAGAGTGAATGAGAGAGAGTGAGTGAGTGAGAGAGTGAGGTTAGTGAGTGAGGGAAAGAGAGTGAGTGTGTGAGTGAGAGAGTGAGTGAATGAGAGAGTGAGAGAGTTAGAGAGTGATTGAGTGAGTGAGTGAGAGAGTGAGTGAGTGAGTGAGGGAAAGAGAGTGAGTGAGTGAGAGAGTGAGTGAGTGAGTGAGTGTGTGAGAGAAAGAGTGAGTGAGTGAGGGAAAGAGAGTGAGTGAGTGAGTGAGGGAAAGAGAGGTACTTTAATACCAGGTATTGCTCGGTGCTTCAGTCTGTTAGGCGAGTTCTGAAGGTGTCAGTGAATGGTCTCTCGCTGTGGTTGGCAGAGTGTCTTTACCTGCCCAATATCAGGTACGCTGTAGTGGGCCCAGTGATCAACATAAGAACATAAGAACATAAGACGTAGGAGCAGGAGGAGGTCATTTGGCCCCTCGAGCCTGCTCCGCCATTCAATAAGATCATGGCTGATCTGATCTTGGCCTCAACTCCACTTCCCTGCCCGTTCCCCATAACCCTCGACTCCCTTATCGTTCAAAAATCTATCTATCGCCACCTTAAATATATTCAATGACCCAGCCTCCACAGCTCTCTAGGGAAGAGAATTCCAAAGATTCACGACCCTCTGAGAGAAGAAATTCCTCCTCATCTCCGTTTTAAATGGGTGCCTACTTATTCTGAAATTATGCCCCCTAGTTCTAGATTCCCCCACGAGGGGAAACATCCTCACTGCATCTACCCTGTCAAGCCCCTTCAGTATCTTATATGTTTCAATAAGATCCCCTCTCATTCTTCTAAACTCCAATGAGTATAGGCCCAACCTGCTCAACCTTTCTTCATAAGACAACCCCTTCATCTCCAGAATCAACCTCATGAACCTTCTCTGAACTGCCTCCAATGCAAGTATATCCTTCCTTAAATAAGGAGAACAAAACTGTACGCAGTACTCCAGGTGTGGTCTCACCAGCGCCCTGTACAGTTGTAACAGGACTTCCCTACTTTTATACTCCATTCCCTTTGCAATAAAGGCTAACATTCCATTTGTCTTCCTAATTACTTGCTGTACCTGCATGCTAACTTTTTGTGATTCATGTACAAGGACCCCCAGATCCCTCTGTACCTCAGCATTTTGTAATCTCTCCCCATTTAAATAATAATTTGCTTTTTTATTTTTCCTACCAAAGTGGATAACCTTGCATTTTCCCACATTAAACTCCATCTGCCAGATTTTTGCCCACTCACTTAGCCTATCTATATCCCTTTGGAGATTCTTTGTGTCCTCCACACAATTTGCTTTCCCACCTATCTTTGTATCATCAGCAAATTTGGCTACATTACACTCGGTCCCTTCATCCAAGTCATTAATATAGATTGTAAATAGTTGAGGCCCCAGCACCGATCCCTGCGGCACCCCACTAGTTACAGTTTGCCAACCTGAAAATGACCCATTTATCCCGACTCTCTGTTTTCTGTTAGTTAGCCAATCCTCTGTTCATACTAATATATTACCCCCAACCCCGTGAGCTCTTATCTTGTGCAGTAACCTTTTATGTGGCACCTTATCGAATGCCTTCTGGAAATCCAAATACACGACATCTACTGGTTCCCCTTTATCCACCCTGCTCGTTACATCCTCAAAGAACTCCAGCAAATTTGTCAAACATGATTTCCCTTTCATAAAACCATGCTGACTCTGCTTGACTATATTATGATTTTCTAAATGTCCTGCTACCACTTCCTTAATGATGGACTCCAGCATTTTCCCAATGACAGATGTTAGGCTAACTGGTCGATAGTTGCCTGCTTTCTGTCTCCCTCCTTTCTTAAATAGGGGCATTACATTTGCAGTTTTCCAGTCTGCTGGGACCTCTCCAGAATCCAGGGAATTTTGGTAGATTACAACCAATGCATCCACTATCTCTGCAGCCACCTCTTTTAAGACTCTAGGATGCAAGCCATCGGGTCCAGGGGACTTGTCCACCTTTAGTCCCATTAGTTTGTCTAGTACTTTCTCTCTAGCGATAGTGATTGTTTTAAGTTCCCCCCCCCACCCCAATAGCCCCTTGATTATCCATTATTGGGATGCTTTTAGTGTCTTCTACCGTGAAGACCGATACAAAATATTTGTTCAAAGTCTCCGCCATTTCCCTGTTTCCCATTATTAATTCCCCAGACTCATCCTCTAGGGGACCAACGTTTACTTTAGCTACTCTCTTCCTTTTTATATACCTGTAGAAGCTCTTACTGTCTGTTTTTATATTTCTTGCTAGCTTACTCTCATAAACTATCTTCTCTATCATTTTTTTAGTCATCCTTTGCAGGTTTTAAAAAATTTCCCAATCCTCTGGCCTTCCACTATTCTTCACAACATTGTATGCTTTTGTTTTCAATTTGATACCATCCTTTACTTCCTTAGTTAACCACGGATGGTTCATCCTTCTCTTAGAGTCTTTCTTTTTCACTGGACTATATCTTTGCTGAGAGTTATGAAATATCTCCTTAAATGTTTGCCACTGCTTTTCTGCAGTCTTACCTGGTTATATATTTTCCCAGTCCACTTTAACCAAGTCTGCCTTCATACCTTTGTAATTACCTTTATTTAAGTTCAGGACACTAGTTTGAGACCCAACTTTCTCACCCTCAAACTGAATTTGAAATTCTACCATGCTATGATCACTCTTCCCAAGAGGATCCTTCACTTCGAGATCATTAATTAATCCATGATGCGGAGATGCCGGTGTTGGACTGGGGTGGACAAAAATGAGAAGTCGCACAACACCAGGTTATAGTCCAACAGTTTTATTTAAAATTACGAGCTTTCGGAGCTGCTGCTCCTTCGTCAGGTAGAGGTATTTTGCTTTCATTTAAATATTAAATGGGTAAGTCAGAGGTAGAAATGAAAACTTGTAGTAGTTACAAGCTTAACTATCTCTCCTCAAGTAGCAGATAGTCTCATCTACAAAAGCAAAATACTGCGGACGTTGGAAATCTGAAATAAAAACAGAAAATGCTGGAAACACTCAGCAGGCCAGGCAGCGTCCATGGAGAGAGAAACAGAGTCAACGTTTCAGGTCTGAGACCCTTCGTCAGAACTGGAAAAAGTTAGAGATGTCACGGGTTTTAAGCAGGTGCAGAGGTAGGGAAAGGGGGGGTGGGGGAGGGGAGGAAAGAACAAAAGGGAAGGTCTGTGATAGGAGGAAGGCAGGAGAGATTAAAAGACAAAAGGGATGATGGTGCGAGGCCAAAGGAGATGGTAATGGGACAAGTAAAGAAACAAAGGTCTGGAGGAGGAGTAAATGGGAATAGCAGAATCATCGACAACAGCTGCCGTCTGAATAAATGGGGGCCGAGGCTATGATCTGAAATGGTTGAACTCAGTGTTGAGTCCAGAAGGCTGTAACGTGCCTCAGGGCAGCAGGTAGTCTCATCTGCTGCACTAAGGGTTATTTTCCAGACCCTCAGCCCGCCTTGACTTGGTGTAGCTGGGTCCTGGTCTAATATCCAGGCCTTGCACCGCACTCCCAACCATCTTAAGCTGGGAATGTGCCAGAAAGGCCAGGGATTGCAGGGCCCCCCCAGTCTCTAGGCTTGAACGGTCGATGTAGCTGTGTTGCTACCGTGGCCCACGGAATCCCACCCCAGTAAGGATTGAATCGCTCCCACACAGCGAGGAGGAAACCCAGACAGGAACAGAACCAATCCGAAGCCAAGGGCGGGGAGGGTCAATCAGCATCTTGCATGTTCCTCTCCCTGCCTCTAGTGTGCAGCGAGCTCACCATGGGACAGATGTGCAGCTCCTCACTGCACATTGCCAGAAGACTCTCATTTACACCTTCCATCGGCTGATAGCAAGGGCACCCATTTGCAAAATGAAATGATATTTCTCTAAATCTCTCGACCGATTATCGGTCTGCATTTTAATACTGAGCGCTCAGAAATAAAGCAATTTGAAAAGGCATCTGGAGGTGATCCTGTGGGCAATCAGGTCCTCTCACAAACCCAACTTAATGATGCTGGCGGGTCGAAGCTACAGAAGCCCCTCCCCACAGTGGGAAGCCCCTCCCCAGGTCCATTGCTAATTGTGGAGAGGCCTGAGTTTGATTTCAAAGCTGATTGGTGTCTGCAGTTCAATAATGAACAAGGACACAGTGTCCCATCTCTCTGCTTGTCCCCTGGACACTCGCACACAGCTGATCTCCCCGAGAAGCTGAGGCAAGCAGAATATTTCCACAAGGGTTTTTATATCCGAATGTGTTAAAGAGCCGAGTGTGCGCGTTGGTTAATTGGTTCCCCTCCACTGGCTGCTAATAGGGCCAAGGGCTCGGAACAGAATAGAAACATTGGTTCCTTGTTAAACACAATTTTAATTATTGCTTGTTCATTTCAGTTTGTTTTTTGATTTTTATTTCACTTTGTGAGGGATGTGAATGGAAGTATTTGGGTCAACAGAACTGAGGAGGCTTTACCATTTGCCTCTGGTCTGTAGAATGGGTCACTGAATGTTCTCCAGACTAAAGGGCTGAGTAACAATGGGGTGGAAATTGGGATGTGTCAGTGGGACAGCCCGCACCCAATCTGAGTGGCTGTCAGGCCACTGCTACATTCATCAGGGCTGTTTTTTAGACATTCCTTGTGGGGCCATTGTCTAAAGACCTCTTTTTCTTTAATTTGTTAATAGGATGTGGGCGTCATTGGCAAGGCCAGTATTTATTGCCCAGCATTAATTGCCCTTGAGAAAGTGGTGGTGAGCTGCCTTCTTGAACCATGAAGGGCAGCTCAGAGTCAACCACATTGCTGTGGGTCTGGAGTCACATATAGACCAGACCGGGTAAGGACGGCAGATTTCCTTCTCTAAAGGACATTAGTGAACCAGATGGGTTTTTACGACAATCCAGTAGTTTCATGGCCACCATTACTGATATTGGCTTTTTATTCCAGATTTATTTAATTAACTGAATTTAAATTCCCCAGCTGCTGTGGTGGGATTTGAACTCATGGATTCTGGATTACTAGCCCAGTAACATAACCACTAGGCTATCGTTCCCCGGTTAACTCCGGGAAGTTAGTTTCTGGTCATCGGAGAAGGTGTCAGTTTTCCTCCAGACCCTCACACCACCCCCACCCCACCTTGGGATTCTTCAGTGGCCGCCAACGAAAGGAGAAAAGCCCCTCCCCCAGTCACTGCCCCTCCCCCGGGTCACTGCCCCGCCCCCCCAGTCACTGCCCCTCCCCCCCAGTCACTGCCCCTCCCCCGGGTCACTGCCCCTCCCCCCCAGTCACTGCCCCACCCCCAGTCACTGCCCCACCCCCAGTCACTGCCCCTCCCCCCGTCACTGCCCCACCCCCAGTCACTGCCCCACCCCCCAGTCACTGCCCCTCCCCCCAGTCACTGCCCCTCCCCCAGTCACTGCCCCTCCCCCCAGTCACTGCCCCTCCCCCCAGGTCACTGCCCCTCCCCCCAGTCACTGCCCCTCCCCCCAGTCACTGCCCCTCCCCCCGTCACTGCCCCACCCCCGGTCACTGCCCCACCCCCGGTCACTGCCCCTCCCCGACTGCCCCACCCCCGGTCACTGCCCCACCCCCCGGTCACTGCCCCACCCCCGGTCACTGCCCCACCCCCCAGGTCACTGCCCCACCCCCGGTCACTGCCCCACCCCCGGTCACTGCCCCACCCCCGGTCACTGCCCCACCCCCGGTCACTGCCCACCCCCGGTCACTGCCCCACCCCCGGTCACTGCCCCACCCCCGGTCACTGCCCCACCCCGGTCACTGCCCCTCCCCTGGGTCACTGCCCCTCCCCCGGTCACTGCCCCACCCCCGGTCACTGCCCCACCCCCGGTCACTGCCCCTCCCCTGGGTCACTGCCCCTCCCCCGGTCACTGCCCCACCCCCGGTCACTGCCCCACCCCCGGTCACTGCCCCTCCCCTGGGTCACTGCCCCTCCCCCGGTCACTGCCCCACCCCCGGTCACTGCCCCACCCCCGGTCACTGCCCCTCCCCTGGGTCACTGCCCCTCCCCTGGGTCACTGCCCCTCCCCCGGTCACTACCCCACCCCCGGTCACTGCCCCTCCCCTGGGTCACTGCCCCTCCCCCGGTCACTGCCCCTCCCCCGGTCACTGCCCCTCCCCCACCCCCGGGTCACTGCCTCTCCCCTGGGTCACTGCCCCTCCCCCGGTCACTGCCCCACCCCCGGTCACTGCCCCTCCCCTGGGTCACTGCCCCTCCCCCGGGTCACTGCCCCACCCCCGGTCACTGCCCCTCCCCCGGTCACTGCCCCACCCCCGGTCACTGCCCCTCTCCCACCCCCGGGTCACTGCCCCTCCCCCGGTCACTGCCCCACCCCCCGGTCACTACCCCACCCCCGGTCACTGCCCCTCCCCCACCCCCGGGTCACTGCCCCTCCTGGGCTGCCAGTGGGGCGTGCGGCCCGAATCCATCACCTTCAATGCTCGATCTGCCAGCGGCAGCGATACAGGCACCGGTGGCTCATGGATAAAATGTTAATCAGGCCCGAGGCCCAATTGCGGGCCAGGCTCAGTGTCTGCTGTCCTCATTTCATGTTCCTGCACCATTTAAAATTAGAAATGACTCGGAGTGTGATAATGAACTTGGTCATCATGCTCCTGCCAATTCTCAAGTGGCTTAACTTAAGAGAGGAATCACCGTGGTGAATCAAGACTCATGGCACCATCTCCGACTAACTCATTCTCACAACCTCAGCCTCAGCCGCCCACACACGGTGATGTCAGTTACACTCTCCCCTCTGCCTCCGAAGGTTGTGGGTTCATTGCCATTCTGTACTTGGGCTGGGAATCTAGGCTGACACTCAGGTACACTACTCAGTGAGTGCTGGCTGCCTTCCCCCTCATCGTATGGCTTGTGGGAGCCCATAAACACCTCTGCTGTACAGGACTAACCCTTCTGTCGGCTGGGAGAGAGTTGGTTATGCCCATTGGGAGGAGCGTTCACGTTGCGACTTGTGAAACAGTTAATCAGCCCGTGAATGCTTCGACTAATTAACACCGTTCTCCATGGGGAGAGCGTGAAGATACGGAAACAACAACTGATCTAGTAACAGCCCCAGAACGCTCCACTCGAGGGAAGGGCAGGTTTATACCAACACCGTGGACCTGCAGCTCAATCCAAACACGACATGAAGAATGCACAGGGTGAAAGCGAATCTTGCTCGAAGCAACACATGGCGAGTCTGTACACTGAAGCCTTGATAGAGCTGGGTCTCCCAGCTTATCCTGCCTCCAACATTCTTTGTGATGTCTAACAGCCAGGCTCCAGGGTCCGGGGTTATGAATGGCTGTCCCTTTCACTCTAGTCTGGCAAACAAGAAGCTTGTATTTCTGCCTCTCTTAAATAATTCCCTCCCCATAGCCCTGTATCAATCCCAAACTAATCCCTCTGCCCTGCTCTCTCCCCATAGCCCTGTATCAATCCCAAACTAATCCCACTGCCCCGCTCTCTCCCCATAGCCCTGTATCAATCCCAAACTAATCCCTCTGCCCTGCTCTCTCCCCATAGCCCTGTATCAATCCCAAACTAATCCCACTGCCCCGCTCTCTCCCCATAGCCCTGTATCAATCCCAAACTAATCCCTCTGCCCTGCTCTCTCCCCATAGCCCTGTATTAATCCCAAACTAATCCCACTGCCCCGCTCTCTCCCCATAGCCCTGTATCAATCCCCAAACTAATCCCATTGCCCCGCTCTCTCCCCATAGCCCTGTATCAATCCCAAACTAATCCCACTGCCCCGCTCTCTCCCCATAGCCCTGTATCAATCCCCAAACTAATCCCATTGCCCCGCTCTCTCCCCATAGCCCTGTATCAATCCCAAACTAATCCCACTGCCCCGCTCTCTCCCCATAGCCCTGTATCAATCCCAAACTAATCCCACTGTCCCGCTCTCTCCCCATAGCCCTGTATCAATCTCAAACTAATCCCACTGCCCCGCTCTCTCCCCATAGCCCTGTATCAATCCCAAACTAATAAGAACATAAGAACATAAGAAATAGGAGCAGGAGTCGGCCAATTGGCCCCTCGAGCCTGCTCCGCCATTCAATAAGATCATGGCTGATCTGATCCTAACCGCCAATCTACTATCACAGAACCATCTCCTGAACCTAACAGAATTGGACACACGAAATAGGAGCAGGATCAGGCTACACGGCCCCTAGGCCCGCTACGCTACCCACAGGGCCATGACCGATCCGAACCTAGACTCATGTCCAAATTCCTGCCCGCTCCCCGTAACCCTTAATTCCCTTTACTTCTAGGAAACTGTCTATTTCTGTTTTAAATTTATGTAATGATTTAGCTTCTACAGCTTTTTGGGGCAGCATATTCCATGGACCTACCACCCTCTGAGTGAAGTAGTTCCTTCTCATCTCAGTTTTGAAAGAGCAGCCCCTTATTCTAAGACTATGCCCCCTAGTTCTAGTTTCACCCATCATCGGGAACATCCTCCCCGCATCCACCCGATCCAACCCCTTCACAATCTTATATGTTTCAATAAGATCGCCTCTCATTCTTCTGAACTCCAATGAGTAGAGTCCCAATCTACCCAACCTCTCCACATATGTCCATCCCCTCATCCCCGGATTAACCGAGTGAACCTTCTTTGTACTGACTCGAGAGCAAATATGTCTTTTCTTAAGTATGGACACCAAAACTGTATGCAGTATTCCAGGTGCAGTCTCACCAATACCTTGTACAACTGAAGCAATACTTTCCTATTTTTATATTCTATCCCCTTAGCAATGAAAGCCAACATTCCATTGGCCTTCTTAATCACTTGCTGCACCTGCATACTAACCTTTTGAGTTTCGTGCACCAGGACCCCCAGATCCCTTTGTACTTCAGTACTTTCCAGTTTCTTGCCATTTAGATAATAACTTGCTCTACTATTTTTCCTGCCAAAGTGCATAACCTCACACTTTCCAGTGTTGTATTCCATCTGCCAAATCTCTGCCCACTTACTTAGCTTGTCTATGTCCCCTTGCAGATTTTTTATGTCCTCCTCACTCACTACTTTCCCTCCCATCTTAGTATCATCTGCAAACTTTGATATGTTACACTCGGTCCCCTCCTCCAAATCGTTAATATAGATTGTAAAGAGTTGGGGACCCAGCACTGACCCCTGCGGAACACCACTAGTTACTGATTGCCAGTCTGAGAATGAACCATTTATCCCAACTCTCTGCCTTCTGTTAGATAGCCAATCCTCTATCCATGCCAGAATATTACCCCCAATCCCATGATTTTTTATCTTAAGCAATAATCTTTTGTGTGGCACCTTGTCAAATGCCTTTTGGAAGTCTAAATACACCACATCCACTGGTCCCCCTTTATCCACCCTATGTGTTACTTCCTCAAAGAACTCCAGCAAATTTGTCAAGCATGACTTCCCCTTCATAAAACCATGCTGACTTTGTCCTATTAAATTATGATTATCCAAATGTCCCGTTACTGTCTCCTTAATAATGGACTCCAAAATTTTACCTACCACAGATGTTAGGCTAACCGGTCTATAGTTTCCAGCCTTCTGTCTACTGCCCTTTTTAAATAAGGGTGTTACATTAGCAGTTTTCCAGTCTGCTGGGATCTTTGCTGAGTCCAGGGAGTTTTGGAAAATTATTACCAATGCATCCACAATCCCTACCGCCACTTCCCTCAAGACCCTAGGATGTAAGCCATCAGGTCCAGGTGATTTATCCGCCTTGAGTCCCATTATTTTACCGAGTACCACTTCCTTAGTGATTTTGATCGTGTTTAGCTCCTCCCCCCCTATAGCCCCCTATTTGTCCAGTGTTGGGATATTCTTAGTGTCCTCTACTGTAAAGACTGATACAAAATATTCATTCAGTGTATTTGCCATCTCCATATTTCCCACCATTAATTTCCCGGTCTCATCCTCTAAGGGACCAACATTTACTTTAGCCACCCTTTTTCTTTTTATATAACTATAAAAACTCTTACTATCTGTTTTTATATTTTTTGCTAATTTACTTTCATAATCTATTTTCCCTTTCTTAATCAATCTTTTTGTTATTTTTTGTTGTCTTTTAAAGTTTTCCCAATCCTCTATCCTCCCACTAGATTTGGCTACCTTATATGCCCTTGTTTTTAGTCGAATACTATCCTTAATTTCTTTACTTAGCCACGGATGACTGTCTTTTCTTTTACACCCTTTTCTTCTCAGTGGAATATATATTTTTTGGAAGTTGTAAAATAACTCCTTAAATGTACACCACTGATCATGTATCGTCTTACTCTTTTAATCTATTTTCCCAATCCACTCTACTAAATTCCACTCGCATACCTTCATAGTCTCCTTTATTCAAGCTTAGCACGCTTGTTTGAGATCCAACCTTCTCACCCTCTAATTGAATATGGAATTCAACCATGTTATGGTCACTCATTCCAAGGGGATCCTTTACTAGGACATTTTTAATTAATCCTGTCTCGTTACACAGGACCAGATCTAAGGTTGCTTGCCCCCTGGTCAGTTCAGTTACATACTGCTCAAGAAACCCATCCCTAATACACTCAATGAACTCATCCTCAAGGCAGCCCTGCCCAATTTGATTTGTCCAATTAATATGATAGTTAAAATCTCCCATAATTATAGATGTTCCCTTATTACAAGCCTCAACTATTTCCCGATTGATACTCCGTCCAACAGAGTTGCAACTATTCGGAGGCCTATAGACTACGCCCACTAGTGTTCTTTTCCCCTTATTATTCCTTATCTCCACCCAAACTGTTTCATTATCCTGATCTTTTGACCCAATATCATTTCTCTGTATTACAGTGATTCCTTTCTTTATTAACATAGCCACCCCACCTCCCCTTCCTTCCTGCCTGTCCTTCCTGATCGTTAAATAACCTGGTATGTTTAATTCCCAGGCATTGTCACCCTGCAGCCATGTTTCTGTAATGGCCACAAGATCATACCCATATGTAGTTATTTGTGCCATTAACTCGTCTATTTTGTTACGAATGCTACGTGCATTCAGATAGAGAACTTTCAAATATGTTTTGTGACACTTAGTTCCTGCTTTTGCCCTTTTTATTACTTTACCTTTTACTCCATACCTTCTGCCCCTTCCTGACACACACTGCCCCGCTCACTCCCCATAGCCCTGTATCAATCCCAAACTAATCCCACTGCCCCGCTCTCTCCCCATAGCCCTGTGTCAATCCGAAACTAATCCCACTGCTCCACCCTTTCCCCATAGCCTTGTATCAATCCCAAACTAATCCCACTGCCTCTCTCTCTCCCCATAGCCCTGTATCAATCCCAAACTAATCCCACTGCCTCTCTCTCTCCCCATAGCCTTGTATCAATCCCAAACTAATCCCACTGCCTCTCTCTTTCCCCATAGCCCTGTATCAATCCCAAACTAATCACACTGCCCTGCTCTCTCCCCATAGACCTGTATCAATCCCAAACTAATCCCACTGCCCCACTCTTTCCCCATAGCCCTGTATCAATCCCAAACTAATCACACTGCCCCACTCTTTCCCCATAGCCCTGTATCAATCCCAAACTAATCCTACTGCCCCGCTCTCTCCCCATAGCCCTGTATCAATCCCAAACTAATCCCACTGCCCCGCTCTCTCCCCATAGCCCTGTATCAACCCCAAACTAATCCCACTGCCCCGCTCTCTCCCCATAGCCCTGTATCAATCCCAAACTAATCCCACTGCCCCGCTCTCCCCATAGCCCTGTATCAATCCCAAACTAATCCCACTGCCCCGCTCTCTTTCCCCATAGCCCTGTATCAATCCCAAACTAATCACACTGCCCTGCTCTCTCCCCATAGACCTGTATCAATCCCAAACTAATCCCACTGCCCCACTCTTTCCCCATAGCCCTGTATCAATCCCAAACTAATCCCACTGCCCCGCTCTCTCCCCATAGCCCTGTATCAATACCAAACTAATCCCACGGCCCCACTCTCTCCCCATAGCCTTGTATTAATCCCAAACTAATCCCACTGCCCCGCTCTCCCCATAGCCCTGTATCAATCTCAAACTATTCCCACTGCCCCGCTCTCTCCCCATAGCCCTGTATCAATCCCAAACTAATCCCACTGCCCCGCTCTCCCCATAGCCCTGTATCAATCTCAAACTATTCCCACTGTCCCTGCCCTCTCCCCATAGCCCTGTATCAATCTCAAACTAATCCCACTGCCCCGCTCTCTCCCCATAGCCCTGTATCAATCTCAAACTAATCCCACTGCCCCGCTCTCTCCCCATAGCCCTGTATCAATCTCAAACTAATCCCACTGCCCCGCTCTCTCCCCATAGCCCTGTATCAATCTCAAACTAATCGCACTGCCCCGCTCTCTCCCCATAGCCCTGTATCAATCCCCAAACTAATCCCACTGCTCCGCTCTCTCCCCATAGCCAAGAGTGAGAGCAGGGAAATATTAGAACAGGTCAGCGCTGAGTTGGAGGCCTAATGTAATGCCAACACGTAGCTGGCTTCAAAGTTCCTGAATTGTTAACTTGAGGTGAAAACCCCATTTTTATGCAGAAATCCAATTGTTACACATAATTTTAGGATCTAGATACCTCAGTTTTTGCGTTTGCTGAAGTTTCTCAATGAACGTCCATCAGCAACAAAGCAAGCTCGGAGCCTTAGTGCCCCCCTTGCGCTGCCCAAATGCTGCCCCATGTCCAGTTTTGGACTTGGCAAAAGGTGGTAACCTCCCGCCCAGAATTCATTGTAAACCACAAGACAATGAGAGGGATGGGCAGCAGGAGAAGAAATGAACAGATTTTAATATTCATTCACCGCAGAGGTAGCTCACTTCTGTCCTTCGGATGAGACGTTAAACCGAGGCCCCGTCTGCTCTCTTGTGTGGACGTAAAAGATCACACGGTACTATTTGGAAGAAGAGCAGGGGAGTTCTCCCCGGTGTCCTGGGGCCAATATTGATCCCTCAATCAACATCACTAAAACAGATTATCTGGTCATTATCACATTGTTGTTTGTGGGAGCTTGCTGTGCACAAATTAGCTGTTGCGTTTCCTACATTACAACAGTGACCACACTTCAAAAAGTACTTCATTGGCTGTAAAGCTCTTTGGGACATCCCGTGGTTGTGAAAGGCGCTGTATAAATGCAAGTCTTTCTTTCTCTCAAGTCTTTCAGTGTACCGAGTAACCTAGTGCCAAACTAAATATTTGCCAAGCAAATATTTCCTTACAATTAGGGAGCTCGTCTTTCCCTGGAGAGCCAGAATTGGCAGCTTCACTGAAGCTCTAATCCCAACCCGACGCTCCTGTCTCCAACACGCGCCCACCTTCAGCTCCCTGGCTAAAGGCAGAAAGAATCTCGGAAACATTGACAAACAACGTGTTGAAAGGGCGATGATCCGCACTCACTAATTAGAATTTTCTTTCTCACTCAGAATTCCAGCTGATGTGGCTATGTGGATCCACGCTAAATGCATCGATTGTTCAGCAGCCCCCAGAATATCTTTCTCCAGTATATTCCTAAATTAAAGCAGAGTTTTATCACCAGATTTTATTCTTTGCCTTTAAAAATATACTGAAAAAACCAGATTATTGGTGCTTCAGCAAGTGTCACACCTCGTGTCACACCTCGAGTCACACCTCATGTCACACCTCATGCTACACCTCGTGTCACACCTCGTGTCACAGCTCGTGTCACACCTCGAGTCACACCTTGTGCTACACCTCGAGTCACACCTCGTGTCACACCTTGTGTCACACCTCGTGTCACACCTCGTGTCACACCTCATGCTATACCTCGTCACACCTTGTGTCACACCTCGTGTCACACCTCGTGCTACATATCGTGTCACACCTCGTGTCACAGCTCGTGTCACACCTCGAGTCACACCTTGTGCTACACCTCGAGTCACACCTCGTGTCACACCTTGTGTCAAACCTCGTGTCACACCTCGTGTCACACCTCATGCTATACCTCGTCACACCTTGTGTCACACCTCGTGTCACACCTCGTGCTATACCTCGTCACACCTCGTGTCACACCTCGTGCTACACCTCATGTCACACCTCGTGCTTCACCTCGTCACAGCTCATGTCACACCTCGTGCTACACCTCGTCACAGCTCATGTCACACCTCGTGTCACACCTCGAGTCACACCTCGTGCTACACCTCGTGTCACACCTCGAGTCACACCTCGTGTCACACCTTGTGTCACATGTTATTTCACACCTTGTGTCGCAACTCGTGTCACACCTCGTGTCACATCTCGTGTCACACCTCGTGTCACACCTCGTGCTACACTTCGTGTCATACCTCCTGTCACACCTCGTGTCACACCTCATGTCACACCTCGTGCCACATGTCATGTCAAACCTTGTGTCACATCTTGTGTCACACCTCATGTCACACCTCGTGCTACACCTCGTGTCACACCTCCTGTCACATCTCGTGTCACACCTCGTGTCACACCTCATGCTACACCTCATGTCACACCTCCTGTCACACCTCGTGTCACACCTTGTGTCACACCTCATGTCACACCTCATGCTGCACCTCGTGTCACACTTTGTGTCACACCTCGTGTCACACCTCGAGTCACACCTCGTGTCACACCTCGTGTCACATGTCGTGTCACAACTGGTCACATGTTGTGTCACACCTCGAGACACGCCTTGTGTCACACCTCGTGTCACATGTCATGTCACACCTCGTGTCACACCTCATGTCACATGTTGTGTCACACCTCGAGTCACACCTCATGTCACATGTCGTGCCACACCTCATCTCACATTTTGTGCTACACCTCGAGTTACACCTCGAGTCACACCTCATGTCACACCTCGAGTCACCCCTCATGCTACACCTCGTGTTACACCTCGAGTCACCACTCGTGTCACACCTCGTGTCACACCTCGTGTCACATGTCGTGTCACACCTTGAGTCACACCTCATGTCACACCTCGAGTCACTCCTCATGCTACACCTCATGTCAGACCTCGAGTTACCACTCGTGTCACACCTCATGTCACACCTCGTGTCACATGTCATGTCATACCTTGAGTCACACCTCGTGTCACACCTCCTGTCACCCCTCGTGTCACACCTCGTGTCACACCTCCTGTCACCCCTCATGCTACACCTCGTGTCAGACCTCGAGTCACCACTCGTGTCACACCTCGTGTCACACCTCGTGTCACATGTCGTGTCACACCTTGAGTCACACCTCATGTCACACCTCGAGTCACCCCTCATGCTACACCTCGTGTCAGACCTCGAGTTACCACTCGTGTCACACCTCGTGTCACACCTCGTGTCACATGTCATGTCACACCTTGAGTCACACCTCATGTCACACCTCCTGTCACCCCTTGTGTCACACCTTGTGTCACACCTCGTGTCACACCTCCTGTCACCCCTCATGCTACACCTCGTGTCAGACCTCGAGTCACCACTCGTGTCACACCTCGTGTCACACCTCGTGTCACATGTCGTGTCACACCTCAAGTCACACCTCATGTCACACCTCGAGTCACCCCTCATGCTACACCTCATGTCAGACCTCAAGTCACCACTTGTGTCACACCTCGTGTCACACCTCGTGTCACATGTCATGTCACACCTTGAGTCACACCTCGTGTCACACCTCATGTCATTCCTCGTGTCACACCTCGTGTCACACCTCGTGTCACACCTCCTGTCACCCCTCATGCTACACCTCATGTCAGACCTCGAGTCACCACTCGTGTCACATCTCGTGTCACACCTCATGTCACATGTCATGTCACACCTCGAGTCACACCTCGTGTCACACCTCCTGTCACCCCTCATGTCACACCTCGTGTCACACCTCCTGTCACCCCTCATGCTACACCTCGTGTCAGATGTCATGTCACACCTCGAGTCACACCTCGTGTCACACCTCCTGTCACCCCTCATGTCACACCTCGTGTCACACCTCGTGTCACACCCCCTGTCACCCCTCATGCTACACCTCGTGTCAGACCTTGAGTCACCACTCGTGTCACACCTCGTGTCACACCTCATGTCACATGTCGTGTCACACCTCATGTCACATGTCGTGTCACACCTCATGTCACACCTCGAGTCACACCTTGTGCTACACCACGAGTCACACCTCGAGTCACCCATCGTGTCACACCTTGAGTCACACCTCATGTCACACCTCGAGTCACCCCTCGTGTCACACCTCATGTCACACCTCGTGTCACACCTCCTGTCACACCTCCTGTCACCCCTCGTGTCACACCTCGAGTCACACCTCGTGTCACACCTCGAGTCACACCTCGTGTCACACCTCGAGTCACCCCTCGTGTCACACCTCCTGTCACCCCTCATGTCACACCTCATGTCACACCTCCTGTCACCCCTCATGCTACACCTCATGTCAGATGTCATGTCACACCTCGAGTCACACCTCGTGTCACACCTCCTGTCACCCCTCATGTCACACCTCGTGTCACACCTCGTGTCACACCTCCTGTCACCCCTCATGCTACACCTCGTGTCAGACCTTGAGTCACCACTCGTGTCACACCTCGTGTCACACCTCATGTCACATGTCGTGTCACACCTTATGTCACATGTCGTGTCACACCTCATGTCACACCTCGAGTCACACCTTGTGCTACACCACGAGTCACACCTCGAGTCACCCATCGTGTCACACCTTGAGTCACACCTCATGTCACACCTCGAGTCACCCCTCGTGTCACACCTCATGTCACACCTCGTGTCACACCTCCTGTCACACCTCCTGTCACCCCTCGTGTCACACCTCGAGTCACACCTCGTGTCACACCTCGAGTCACACCTCGTGTCACACCTCGAGTCACCCCTCGTGTCACACCTCATGTCACACCTCATGTCACACCTCGAGTCACACCTCGTGTCACACCTCGAGTCACCCCTCGTGCTACACCTCGTGTCACACCTCAAGCCATCCCTCATGTCACACCTCGAGTCACCTCATGTCACACCTCATGTCACACCTCGTGCTACACCTCGTGCTACACCTTGTGTCACACCTCGAGTCATCCCTCATGTTACACCTTGTGTCACACCTCGTGTTATGACTGGTGTTACAGCAGGTTTAAGTGATGGTAGCTGCTTCCCTAAGAACATTAGAAATTGGAGCAGCAGTCGGCCATTTGGCCTCTCGAGCCTGCTCCACCATTCAATAAGATCATGGCTGATCATTGACCTCAACTCCACTTTCCCGCCCGATCCCCATATCCCTTGATTCCCCGAGAGTCCAAAAATCTATCTCTCTCTGCCTTGAATATACTCAAAGACT
Source organism: Squalus acanthias (assembly GCA_030390025.1). Classification (NCBI taxonomy): domain Eukaryota; kingdom Metazoa; phylum Chordata; class Chondrichthyes; order Squaliformes; family Squalidae; genus Squalus; species Squalus acanthias. The sequence goes on from JASTWF010000078.1 coordinate 288,256, forward strand.
CAGCATTAACAACCCTCTGAGGCACAGAATTCCAAAGATTCACCACCCTCTGAGTGAAGAAATTTCTCCTCATCTCAGTCCTAAACGGCTGACCCCTTGTCCTGAGACTGTGACCCCCGGTTCCAGACTCTCCAGTTCCAATCAGATTCTTCACTCCATCCACTCTTCTGTTTTGCATGGAGTACATCGCTTTGATTAGGGTGAATCAGTTACTAACTGTACACATTCATTTCCAGTGTTATTGCAGCATCTTCTGCCCCTGGGGTTTATCTGATTAGGGATGAGTTATTAATTCATGTGTAGCTGTGCTGAAGGAGGTCCGTACAATTTCGATACTTCTCCTTTCATTGCCTTTGCTACGTGATTCTTGGCGTTACGACAAACTATTTCAGGCATTTAGGGAGTCGTAGAAGTGCAGGACCAGCTGCCTTACTGGACAAATGTGAGAAGTCGCACAACACCAGGTTATAGTCCAACAGCTTTATTTGAAATCACAAGCTTTTGGAGCGCTGCTCCTTCGTCAGGGCTCCGAAAGCTTGTGATTTCAAATAAAGCTGTTGGACTATAACCTGGTGTTGTGCGACTTCTCACATTTGTCCACCCCAGTCCAACACCGGCATCTCCACATCATGGTTACTGTACAAAGGCATCTGAGGTTATCCATTGGGCCTCAATAATCCAGGAGGAGCTGGGAAGCCCCATCCTGTTGGGCTGAGAGTGCAAGATTCCTGAGTCAATGGGCCACAGGGTGGAATGGGGACAGGTCAGCTCTGCAAACCCCTCATTCTGCTGACCTGGGTCCGAGTTTGGCCAGTGTCAGCGTCTGTGCTTCGACGACGGAGGATACGACTCATGTATCAGCCACAACACGGGTAGTTTATATTCTGTAAACAGCTCTCGTTACACATCACATTACTTAGCCCATTGAAGTTTCAGGCACACCAGAGAGAGAGTAAAACAAAGAGGGAAAAGCTGTAAATGTCGAGAGGTCCGAAATAAAAACAGATTGAATTCTGGAGATGCCAGCTTCAGTTGTGGGCATCGTGCCAATGGATGGCAATGTTACCCCCCAGACAAGACAGAAAATGGTGTACCGGGAAATGATAACCAAATCAAGACCCACGACCTTGCACATCAGATTTTAGCACCTGTCACTCACAGCAAATTGTGTCTGATTAACTTGATTGAATTGTTTGCCGAGGTAACAGAGAAAGTTGATCAAGGTAATGCAGTAGATGTTGGATATATGGACTTTCGGAAGGCCCGTGACAAAGTGCCACACAGGAGGCTTGTTAAGCAGATGGAAGCCCGTGGAATTAAGGGGAGAGTGGGGGTATGGATACGGAATTGGCTCAGTGACAGGAGGCAGAGGGTGGTGGAGGGATGGATGTTTTTCAGGCTGGGAGCTGGTTTACAGTGGTGTTCCGCAAGGGTCAGTTTTGGGTCCATTACTCTTTTCAATTTATAGAAACGTCCTTGACTCGGGTGTAGGGAGCAGCATTATAAAGTTTGCAGATGATATGAAACTTGGCAAAGTAATAGATAGTGATGAGGAGAGTTATAGGCTTCAGGATGACAGACAGGATGGTGAAATGGGCAGGAGCATGGCAGATGGTGAAATGGGCAGAAGCACGGCAGATGGAGTTGAAATGATGCACTTTGGGAGGACTATTATGGAAAGACAGTACACTATAAACGGCACAGTTTTGAAAAGTGTAGATGAGCAGAGAGACCTTGGTGTCCATATACACAAATCCTTAAAGGTGGCGGGGCAAGCTGATAAGGTGGTTAGAAATTGGGTTTATAAATAGAGGCATATAACATAAAAGCAAAGAGATGATGCTCGAACTTTATAAATCACTGGTTAGGCCTCAGCTGGAGTATTGTGGACAATTCTGGGCCCCACACTTCAGGAAAGATGTAAAGGCCTTAGAAAGGGTGCAGAGGAGATTTCCCAGGATGTTACCAGGGATGAGGGACTTCAGTTATGAGGAGAGGTTGGAAAAGTTAGGACTGTCTTCCTTGGAACAGAGAAGGTTAAGAGGTGACCCAATAGAGGTTTTCCAGATTGTGTAGAGAGAGAAAAACTATTCCCTCTGGCGAGTGAGACAATAACCAGAAGTCAGAGATTCAAAATCTTCGGAAAAAGATCTAGTGGGGAGAGGAGAAATTTTTTCCACTAAGAGCTGTCGGGATCTGGAACGCTTTGCCTGAAAAGGTGGTGGAAGCTGATTCCATAAATCATTTTTAAAAGGGAGTTGGACGGGTCCTTGAGGATGAGGAACTTGCAGGGTTACGGACAAAAAGCAGGGATGAGAGACTAAACACGACTGCTCTTTCAAAGAGCCAGCAAAGGCAAGACGAGCCAAATGGCCTCCTCCTGCGCTGTAAGTTTATATGAATCTATCTGGTGAAATGTTCCCTCGCACGGGGTTGCTTCGAAGGTGAAAAGTGCGGCAGGCCTGTTTCTTTGATTAGGCTCGATTCTCACTGGCAACATGGCAGCCGTGCGACGGGCCTGCGCTTCTACATCTGCAAGAGATAAAGAGAGAAAAAAAACTCTGCTGTGTTTTGAAGTAGCTGGAAATGTCAGGCTGTGCATGTCTCAGTGCGATAAGGCAGAACTCAATTTATAATTTATCTCACTGCCCAAGAAAGTCCAGAGCATTTGCAGCCCTTGTGATGTGGTTAGGATGTGGGAGGGTGGGACAGCTTTCCTCCTTCACCTGCACACAACCTTTAACCTTCGTGACGCTATCCCGATTCTCACAAAGACTCTGGTAATGAAGAGGGGAATGTGGCTTTTAGACACCAGCCATGGAGCTCAGACACAGCCTATTCTCCCTGGAGTGACCTGGATCAGGAGGAATTCCATTCCACTCAATGCCTCATCTCCAGTTTGCAATGGGCTCCGTTACCCTGCGGTTGGAGTTGGGGTCAGAGCACTCCACTCCTTGCCCTTACCCATCTATGCTTTTGCCTCAGGGACCCATCCTGGAATATCCCGGTTCTGCAGTCACTTTTGTTGCAGGATGAAATCAACAAATCCACAGCGATGACAAAGAACAGTGGGAAAGCAAGAATCCGGAGAAATAAGGATCGGATGGTTTGAGTTTGGATGGAGGCCTTTCAGGTCAGAGGTTAGGTATTCTGTGGTGAGTGTCTCACCTCCTGACTCCCCAAAGCCTTTCCACCATCTACAAGGCACAAGTAAGGAGTGTGATGGAATACTCTCCACTTGTCTGGATGAGCACAGCTCCAACAACACTCGAAGCTCAACACCATCCAGGACAAAGCAGCCCGCTTGATTGGCACCCCATCCACTGCCTTAAACATTCACTCCCTCCACCACCGGCGTACCGTGGCTGCAGTGTGTACCATCTACAAGATGCACTGCAGCAACTCGCCAAGGCTTCTTCAGCAGCACCTCCCAAACCCGCGACCTCTACCACCTAGAAGGACAAGGGCAGCAGGCGCATGGGAACACCACCACCTCCAAGTTCCCCTCCAAGTCACACACCATCCTGACTTAGAAGTATATCGGCCGATCCTTCATCGTCGCTGGGTCAAAATCCTGGAACTCCCTCCCTAACAGCACTGTGGGAGTACCTTCACCACACGGACTGCAGCGGTTCAAGAAGGTGGCTCACCACCACCTTCTCAAGGGCAATTAGGGATGGGCAATAAATGCCGGCCTTGCCAGCGACGCCCACATCCCAGGAATGAATTTAAAAAAAGCCCACTGCCAGGCTGGAGGTGGAAGCTGGGGAATCGCCTGAAATGTGAGGGCCATTGGGGAGGTGGTGAATGAACCTTTCCCCAATGGTTGGGGAGGGATTATGGAGATCAGCGACGGGAAACAAGATCAAACAAACCTACCAACCCGTTCAGCCCAGGAAAGGTAGCGAGCTGCCTTCCCCCTCCTCCTGGGTTCCTGTTTATATCCTCCCAGCCCGTGCACGACATCCATCGCAGCTGCTGGCAAAGCAGGACGGTGACTGATTTACTTTCCAGCGATTGTTAAATCCCCCTTCAATCAAACATCTATCTGTGTCCTCATTCAACTCCCGTCCCCCACACTGAGTCACCCCAGGGAATGGGAGGAGTCCTCACCATCTCCCAGCCGCTTGCCAAATTGTGAGCTGATTGTTTCAAGCCGTTCCCTGTGGGAGAGACCCTTGAGAAGAGGATCGCAGTCAAGAGAAAAGTGCCCGATAGATCATTTCCAGTAAGTGCCAACTGCGGAGGATTGGCTCTGGTCAGATTCACGGCACTGAATCAAAGGGAATCAAACAGCGTTTCAGTAACATATTACAGACTGGGAATAAATAATATCGAGATAGGCGGCGAATCTCAGTGACTGATGAGATACTGGCTGTGGACACAATACTCAGTGACCAGGGAGCTAACTGCTCCATATCAAACCCGTGCTGTACCTGCCCTGGGAGTGTTTGATGGGACAGTGTAGAGGGAGCTTTACTCTGTATCAAACCCGTGCTGTACCTGCCCTGGGAGTGGTTGATGGGACAGTGTAGAGGGAGCTTTACTCTGTATCTAACCCGTGCTGTACCTGCCCTGGGAGTGTTTGATGGTCATGATGCGGAGATGCCGGTGTTGGACTGGGGTGGACAAAATTGAGAGGTCGCACAACACCAGGTTATAGTCCAACAGTTTTATTTGAAATCACAAGCTTTCGGAGCTATCGATTGCTCCTTCCTGAGGTGAAGTAAATTAGATACAGTATCTAATTTACTTCACCTGAGGAAGGAGCAATCGATAGCTCCGAAAGCTTGTGATTTCAAATAAAACTGTTGGACTATAACCTGGTGTTGTGCGACCTCTCAGTGTTTGATGGGACAGTGTAGAGGGAGCTTTACTCTGTAACTAACCCGTGCTGTACCTACCCTGGGAGTGTTTGATGGGACAGTGTAGAGGGAGCTTTACTCTGTAACTAACCCGTGCTGTACCTACCCTGGAAGTGTTTGATGGGACAGTGTAGAGGGAGCTTTACTCTGTAACTAACGCGTGCTGTACCTGCCCTGGGAGCGTTTGATGGGACAGTGTAGAGGGAGCTTTACTCTGTAACTAACCCGTGCTGTACCTACCCTGGGAGTGTTTGATGGGACAGTGTAGAGGGAGCTTTACCCTGTATCTAACCCGTGCTGTACCTGCCCTGGGAGTGTTTGATGGGACAGTGCAGAGGGAGCTTTACTCTGTATCTAACCCGAACTGTACCTGCCCTGGGAGTGTTTGATGGGACAGTGTAGAGGGAGCTTTACTCTGTATCTAACCCGTGCTGTACCTGCCCTGGGAGTGTTTGATGGGACAGTGTAGAGGGAGCTTTACTCTGTATCTAACCCGTGCTGTACCTGCCCTGGGAGTGTTTGATGGGACAGTGTAGAGGGAGCTTTACTCTGTAACTAACCCGTGCTGTACCTACCCTGGGAGTGTTTGATGGGACAGTGTAGAGGGAGCTTTACCCTGTATCTAACCCGTGCTGTACCTGCCCTGGGAATGTTTGATTGGGCAGAGAAGAGGGAGCTTTACTCTGTATCTAACCCGAACTGTACCTGCCCTGGGAGTGTTTGATGGGACAGTGTAGAGGGAGCTTTACTCTGTATCTAACCCGTGCTGTACCTGCCCTGGGAGTGTTTGATGGGACAGTGTAGAGGGAGCTTTACTCTGTATCTAACCCGTGCTGTACCTGCCCTGGGAGTGTTTGATGGGACAGTGTAGAGGGAGCTTTACTCTGTATCTAACCCGTGCTGTATCTGCCCTGGGAGTGTTTGATGGGAGGAACAGATTTACGTCCCACTCCAGAGACTTGAGCACAAAAATCTAGGCCGACATTCCCAGTGCGGTACTGAGGGAGTGCTGCACTGTCGGAGGTGCCGTCTTTAAGATGAAACATTAAACCGAGGCCCTGTCTGCTCTCTCAGGTGGATGTAAAAGACCTCATGGCACTATTTCAGGAAGAGCAGGGGAGTTCTCCCCAGTGTCCTGGGGCCAATATTTATCCTTCAACCAACATCACTAAAACAGATTATCTGGTCATTATCACATTGCTGTTTGTGGGATCTTGCTGTGTGCAAATTGGCTGCTGTGTTTTCCACATTACAACAGTGACTACACTTCAAAAAAGTATTTCATCGGCTGTAAAGCACTTTGGGACGTCTGGTAGATGTGAAAGGCGCTTTAAAAATACATATCTATCGATCTATCTATCTATCATTCTATCTATTGATCTATCTATCTATCTATTTCTCTATCTCTCTATCTCTCTATCTATCTCTCTATCTATCTATCTATCGATCTATCTTTCTTTCTTTCTTTCCTGCACTGCCCTGCTCAACCATGGAGAATCGATGACTATACCCTGAATAAACAGTGACTCTGTACAGTTACACAGTGATCCTTACCCTGAATAAACAGTGACTCTGTACAGTTACACAATGAGTGACCCTTACCCTGAATAAACAGTGACTCTGTACAGTTACACAGTGAGTGTCCCTTACCCTGAATAAACAGTGACTCTGTACAGTTACACAGTGAGTGACCCTTACCCTGAATAAACAGTGACTCTGTACAGTTACACAGTGAGTGTCCCTTACCCTGAATAAACAGTGGCTCTGTACAGTTACACAGTGAGTGTCACTTACCCTGAATAATCAGTGACTCTGTACAGTTACACAGTTGGTGAATCTTACCCTGAATAAACAGTGACTCTGTACAGTTACACAATGAGTGACCCTTACCCTGAATAAACAGTGGCTCTGTACAGTTACACAGTGAGTGTCCCTTACCCTGAATAAACAGTGACTCTGTACAGTTACACAGTGAGTGACTCTTACCCTGAATAAACAGTGACTCTGTACAGTTACACAGTGAGTGACTCTTACCCTGAATAAACAGTGACTCTGTACAGTTACACAGTGAGTGACCCTTACCCTGAATAAACAGTGACTCTGTACAGTTACAGTGAGTGACCCTTACCCAGAATAAACAGTGACTCTGTACAGTTACACAGTGAGTGACCCTTACCCTGAATAAACAGTGACTCTGTACAGTTACACAGTGAGTGACTCTTACCCTGAATAAACAGTGACTCTGTACAGTTACACAGTGAGTGACCCTTACCCTGAATGAACAGTGACTCTGTACAGTTACAGTGAGTGATCCTTACCCTGAATAAACAGTGACTCTGTACAGTTACACAGTGAGTGAATCTTACCCTGAATAAACAGTGACTCTGTACAGTTACACAGTGAGTGATCCTTACCCTGAATAAACAGTGACTCTGTACAGTTACACAGTGAGTGTCCCTTACCCTGAATAAACAGTGGCTCTGTACAGTTACACAGTGAGTGTCCCTTACCCTGAATAAACAGTGGCTCTGTACAGTTACACAGTGAGTGACTCTTACCCTGAATAAACAGTGACTCTGTACAGTTACACAGTGAGTGACTCTTACCCTGAATAAACAGTGACTCTGTACAGTTACACAGCGAGTGACCCTTACCCTGAATAAACAGTGACTCTGTACAGTTACACAGTGAGTGACCCTTACCCTGAATAAACAGTGACTCTGTACAGTTACACAGTGAGTGACTCTTACCCTGAATAAACAGTGACTCTGTACAGTTACACAGTTGGTGACCCTTACCCTGAATAAACAATGACTCTGTACAGTTACACAGTGAGTGATCCTTACCCTGAATAAACAGTGACTCTGTACAGTTACACAGTGAGTGATCCTTACCCTGAATAAACAGTGACTCTGTACAGTTACACAGTGAGTGACTCTTACCCTGAATAAACAGTGACTCTGTACAGTTACACAGTGAGTGTCCCTTACCCTGAATAAACAGTGACTCTGTACTGTTACACAGTGAGTGACCCTTACCCTGAATAAACACTGACTCTGTACAGTTACACAGTGTGTGACCCTTACCCTGAATAAACAGTGACTCTGTACAGTTACACAGTGAGTGACCCTTACCCTGAATAAACAGTGACTCTGTACAGTTACACAGTGAGTGACCCTTACCCTGAATAATCAGTGACTCTGTACAGTTACACAGTTGGTGAATCTTACCCTGAATAAACAGTGACTCTGTACAGTTACACAATGAGTGACCCTTACCCTGAATAAACAGTGGCTCTGTACAGTTACACAGTGAGTGTCCCTTACCCTGAATAAACAGTGACTCTGTACAGTTACACAGTGAGTGACTCTTACCCTGAATAAACAGTGACTCTGTACAGTTAGTGAGTGACCCTTACCCTGAATAAACAGCGACTCTGTACAGTTACACAGTGAGTGACTCTTACCCTGAATAAACAGTGACTCTATACAGTTACACAGTGAGTGACCCTTACCCTGAATAAACAGTGACTCTGTACAGTTACAGTGAGTGACCCTTACCCAGAATAAACAGTGACTCTGTACAGTTACACAGTGAGTGACCCTTACCCTGAATAAACAGTGACTCTGTACAGTTACAGTGAGTGACCCTTACCCTGAATAAACAGTGACTCTGTACAGTTACACAGTGAGTGACTCTTACCCTGAATAAACAGTGACTCTGTACAGTTACACAGCGAGTGACCCTTACCCTGAATAAACAGTGACTCTGTACAGTTACACAGTGAGTGACCCTTACCCTGAATAAACAGTGACTCTGTACAGTTACACAGTGAGTGATCCTTAGCCTGAATAAACAGTGACTCTGTACAGTTACACAGTGAGTGACCCTTACCCTGAATAAACAGTGACTCTGTACAGTTACACAGTGAGTGTCCCTTACCCTGAATAAACAGTGACTCTGTACAGTTACACAGTTAGTGACCCTCACCCTGAATAAACAGTGACTCTGTACAGTTACACAGTGTGTGATCCTTACCCTGAATAAACAGAGACTCTGTACAGTTACACAGTGAGTGACTCTTACCCTGAATAAACAGTGACTCTGTACAGTTACACAGTGAGTGACCCTTACCCTGAATAAACAGTGACTCTGTACAGTTACACAGTGAGTGACCCTTACTCTGAATAAACAGTGACTCTGTACAGTTACACAGTGAGTGACCCTTACCCTGAATAAACAGTGACTCTGTACAGTTACAGCGAGTGACCCTTACTCTGAATAAACAGTGACTCTGTACAATTACACAGTGAGTGACCCTTACCCTGAATAAACAGTGACTCTGTACAGTTACACAGTGAGTGACTCTTACCCTGAATAAACAGTGACTCTGTACAGTTACACAGTGAGTGACCCTTACCCTGAATAAACAGTGACTCTGTACAGTTACACAGTGAGTGTCCCTTACCCTGAATAAACAGTGACGCTGTACAGTTACACAGTGAGTGACTCTTACCCTGAATAAACAGTGACTCTGTACAGTTACAGTGAGTGACCCTTACCCTGAATAAACAGTGACTCTGTACAGTTACACAGTGAGTGACCCTTACCCTGAATAAACAGTGACTCTGTACAGTTACACAGTGAGTGACCCTTACCCTGAATAAACAGTGACTCTGTACAGTTACACAGTGAGTGTCCCTTACCCTGAATAAACAGTGACGCTGTACAGTTACACAGTGAGTGACTCTTACCCTGAATAAACAGTGACTCTGTACAGTTACAGCCCATTCCCACGATCCCACACTATTTAAATAATCTGAGATTACATTTCCAAATATGCCCCCCATGGTTCAATAGCCTGCAGAAGAATGAGTGCCTTGTCGAAGTGGCGGTTTGTAATCAGCATCCATGAAATTGGATCCTCTCGGAGTCGGCACTTTCTGGAGGGGAGGGAGAAGAATGGAAATTAAAAACAGGCGTCTTGTGTTGTGGTTTGTTGGTGCAGAGGACACCAGGCAGGCCATGTGACACCAAACCTCCTTCTGGCCTCTTATTACCTGATTTTATCAAATGTTAATAGACAAGACCAACTCAACTCCCTCCAGCTCCATTCCATCAGTGTTAGAACAGCAGCCTCAACACTGGGACCTTATCTGAGGCACAAATTCACAACACAGCACACCTGTTGGTGTTAGATAAGAGTCCTGAACATTCACCCAGAGCCAGACTGGCGACACCTGTTACACGCAGTCCCGACACATACCAATTACACGTTGCAGTTCGCTCCGACTGCAGCCAGTGTCACTCAGGTCATTGGCAGCACGCTGTGACTGATAATGTTATATTAATGTTATAACCGTAAAGAGGCTGGTCTCTGTGATCGGCAGGTGTGGCTGGGTAAACTCTTTCTCGCTGGCAAGGGGGGAAAACATTTGAGATTGGAAGTTAGTGCCGATCTCTTGCTGGATGTTGCAGATTGTTGGTACATGGGCACGCCAGCCCGCAGAGCCCAGCCCCCAGATCCCAGCCCGCAGAGCCAAGAGCCCAGCCCCCAGATCCCAGCCCGCAGAGACCAGAGCCCAGCCCCCAGCCCCCAGAGCCCAGAGCCCAGAGCCCAGCCCGCAGAGCCCAGCCCCCAGAGCTCAGAGCCCAGCCCCCAGAGACCAGAGCCCAGCCCCCAGAGCCCAGCCCCCAGAGACCAGAGCCCAGCCCCCAGAGCCCAGCCCCCAGAGCTCAGAGCCCAGCCCCCAGAGACCAGAGCCCAGCCCCCAGAGCCCAGCCCCCAGAGCTCAGAGCCCAGCCCCCAGAGCCCAGCCCGCAGAGACCAGAGCCCAGCCCCCAGCCCCCAGAGCCCAGAGCCCAGAGCCCAGCCCGCAGAGCCCAGCCCCCAGAGCTCAGAGCCCAGCCCCCAGAGACCAGAGCCCAGCCCCCAGAGCCCAGCCCCCAGAGACCAGAGCCCAGCCCCCAGAGCCCAGCCCCCAGAGCTCAGAGCCCAGCCCCCAGAGCCCAGCCCCCAGAGCTCAGAGCCCAGCCCCCAGAGCCCAGCCCGCAGAGCCCAGAGCCCAGCCCCCAGAGCCCAGAGCCCAGAGCCCAGAGCCCAGCCCCCAGAGCCCAGCCCCCAGAGCTCAGAGCCCAGCCCCCAGAGCCCAGAGCCCAGCCCCCAGAGCCCAGAGCCCAGAGCCCAGAGCCCAGCCCCCAGAGCCCAGCCCCCAGAGCTCAGAGCCCAGCCCCCAGAGCCCAGAGCCCAGAGCCCAGAGCCCAGCCCCCAGAGCCCAGAGCCCAGCCCCCAGAGCCCAGAGCCCAGCCCCCAGAGCCCAGAGCCCAGCCCCCAGAGCCCAGAGCCCAGCCCCCAGAGCCCAGAGCCCAGCCCCCAGAGCCCAGAGCCCAGCCCCCAGAGCCCAGAGCCCAGAGCCCAGAGCCCAGCCCCCAGAGCCCAGAGCCCAGCCCCCAGAGCCCAGAGCCCAGCCCCCAGAGCC
>JASTWF010000078.1:309599-337099 GCA_030390025.1 Squalus acanthias
ATGGGCACTTCAAGGAAGCTCTGTCCTTCACATTCATAGCCCAGGTCAATTGTAGACACAGAATGCTTCTCGTAATAGATTCCATTTGGAGTCCAGTGTTTCGGTTGGTGTTGGTTCTATACAGTTGATGCATAACAGTGTGTACGGAGACCGACCAATCAACACCTGGGACTCAGTATCATCCTATTTTTTCCATCCCTCCTTCCTCCACCCCACCATTGGCGGGCGTGCCTTCAGCTGCCGAGGCCCTAAGCTCTGGAATTCCCTCCCTAAACCTCTCCACCGCTCTCTTCTTCTTTAAGAACAAAATTTGTCGTTCTAATTTTAATTCAGGCTATCAATAAACAAATAACTAAATAAAGAAGACTAGCGATGGCAGTGCAGGCTGTGTGTCGGGACTGTAGTGTGTGGGAGTTTGTGGACAGCGAGGCTGTCCCAGATTCCCACATCTACAGGAAATGTCTCTGCCTTCAGTCACTCCGGCTCAGAGTCACTGAGCTGGAGTGTGAGTTAGAGACACTCCGAAACATCAGGGAGGGGGAGGAATTTCTGGACAGTTTTATCCAGGACACAGTCACACCCCAGAGGAAAGCACAGGTTCAGGAAAGAGAGAGTGTGACTGTCAGGGAGCCGGGTAGTGGGGAATTAGGAGAGGTTGAGAAGGAGGTCCCGCAGACACTGGTCCTGTCCAACAGGTGCAATGTACTCGCTACCTGTGAGGACAAGGGGAAAGACTGCGGGGAGGACAGCCACAATGCAGACCAAGGCACCGAGGCTCAGAAGGCTGTCCAAATGTGGGTGGGAGGGGGGCGGAACAGCACTATAGAAATGTGGTAGTGATAGGAGTTCTATAATTAGGGGGATAGATAGCGTCCTCTGCAGCCGTGAATGAGAATCCCGAAGGGTGTGTTGCCTACCCAGTGCCAGGGGAAGGGATACCTGCAGGTGGTTGGAGAGGAATTTGGAAAGGGAGGGGGTAAATCCAGTTGTTGTGGTCTTATCGGAACAAACGACATAGGTAGGAACAGGGAGGAGGTCTTGCTGAGGGAGTAGCAGGCGTTAGGAGCTAAATTAAGAAACAGGATCTCGAGGGTAATAATCTCTAGGTTATTGCCCGAACCATGTGCAAATTGGCGCAGAAACAGTCAGATCAGGAGAATTAACACCTGGCTAAAGGGCTGGTGTGGGAAGGAGGGGTTCCTTTTCATGGGACACTGGCACCAGTAGAGGGACAGGAAGGAGCTGCACCGATGGGACGGGCTCCACCTGAACCGGGATGGGACCCGTGTCCTAGCGGAAAGGGTAAATAGGGAGGTGGCAAAGGCTTAAACTAGTAAGACGGGGCGAGGGATCTACAAGAAATGAAACCAGCCTAAATATAAACAAAACAGGAAAGGAGAGCACAGGAAAGAGTGAAGTAAGGGAGGACATTGAGGGCCAGGGAATAAATAATTATAGAACAGGAGAGTAAAAAGATGGTTAAAAATAAAGTGAGAGGAACTGCTGTTAAAAATGAGTTAAACTGTCCAGCAATGCACAGTGTCCGTAATAAAACAGGGGAACTGGAGGCAATCATACGTTGCGAGAAACCAGATATGGAGGTGGAGTAGCTGTATTTATTAGGGATAATATAACGGCAGTAGAAAAAAGTGACGCAGATATCAGCAAGACAGAAATAGAATCCATGTGGATAGAGATAAAAGATAATAAAGGATCAATCACACTAATAGGTGTAGTCTACAGACCGCCTAATAGTGGAAGGGGGGTAGAGGAAGAAATATGCAGACAAATTAGGGAAATGAGTAAAAGACATAGAATAATAATCATGGGGGATTTCAATAACCCGATATTAATTGGACAGAAGAGGTAGGTAAAGGGGATAAGGGAATGGAGATCCTACAATGTGTACAGGACTCCTTTCTAACCCAATCTGTAAAAAGCCCAACAATGGACACACTTCACACTTCGAGCCACCTTTTGTTTCTTAACCTGTCCCATTACCATCTCGTCTTGTCTTGAGCATCTCTTAATGTCTCTACACACCATAGTTATCCCCCCAGCCTCCCCCTTGCATTTTTATCTGTTTCATTTCCTGCTTTTTTCTCAGTTCTGTCGAAGGGTTTCGACCTGAAACATTAACTCTGTTTCTCTCTCCGCGGATGTTGCCTGGCCTGCTGAGTTTTTCCAGCGTTTTCTGTTGTTGTTTCAATTTTCCAGCATCCGCAGTATTTTGCTATCGGAATGGCAGATTCGCTATTGGATCTAGTAATGGGGAATGAACCAGAGCAGATAAAAGAAGTAAAGATATCATAGAATCATAGAAATTTACAGCACAGAAGGAGACCATTCGGCCCATCTTGTCCGTGCCGGCCAATGAAGAGCTATCCAGCCTAATCCCACTTTCCAGCACTTGGTCCGTATCCTGGTAGGTTACGGCACTTCAAGTGCACATCCAAGTACTTTTTAAACGTGATGAGGGTCTCTGCCTCTACCACCCTTTCAGGCAGTGAGTTCCAGACCCCCACCACCCTCTGGGTGAAAAAAGTTCTCCTCAACTCCCCTCTAAACCTTCTACCAATTACTTTAAATCTGTGCGCCCTGGTTATTGACCTCACTGCTGAGGGAAGTAGGGGGAAAAATTCAGTATCGCCCCGTTTGGGGCACCATTATCGGCCGTGCGCAAAGTTTAGCGCCTGGCGCTAATTATCACCTCCGACTGCAAACTTGACTTTCATCGCCTGTAGAGGTGATTGCAGTGCTAATCAGGCGCTACACACCTGTCTTAAGGCGCAAAGGCCGAGGAGCGAGGCGCTACCTCAGAGCGCGGGCGCAGCGCAGGTGATGTCAGTTAGCGAGGGAACACAGACACACTGGCGCCGGACAGTTCTTAAAGGGGAGGGTCGATCTTGCTCTCCAGCCACACCCTGCTCATTGGAGCCTTGAATCTCGGCCTGGAGAGACCTGTGCCTAAATCTTCCAGCCAAGGACTATGGAGAGGGTGAGAGAACGAGCTCAGCGCTTCACCGAGCGGGCCTTGGATGCTCTGGTTGGCGCAGTGGAGCGCAGACGATGTATGCTGTTCCCTGAGAGTGGCAGGAGGCCTTTGCCGCGCGAGTACAGAAGAGTGTGGAGGGAGGTGGCTCAGAGCGTCTCCTCCAGGAGCATGGTGCCCAGGACCCATACTCAATGTCGAAAAAAGTTCAACGACCTCACTCGGGTCGTCAGGGTGAGTGGCTTTTTTTCAAAACCTCTCCATCCCTCCATCTCACTCTATGGCCAGAGGGTCTTAAAACCCCAATGCCCAACACTCATCCAACACCTATGGCCCTTTCATGAAACACAGATGCACATTCCACACTTTGCATACAGTAAGGGCTATTCAACTATGGGAGGCACATCAGGCAAGACCATGGCTGCATACATTAAGGGCTATTCAATTATGGGAGGCACATCAGGCAAGACCATGGCTGTATATCTACTCAGACGCCGTCCTTTTTCTTGCAGGCCAAGCTATCTCATAATAGGAGACAGCAGCAACGGACGGGTGGAGGGCCGCCTCAGCTGCAACCCCTCAGCGATGTTGAGGCGCGCGTCCACAGGATTGTGGCAAGCCAGGTGATCGGTCCCGTCGCCACTGGAGAGGCCGACCCCGTTCTGGGCAGCAATGGTAAGGTCATTACCTTTTTGTCCTCTCTCCTTCCACTTGTCCCTCACAACACCAGCCTTTGACACTTTCAATCCAACTTACTAAATCGCTGCACTCATTCCTTCCTTACTGCCCCCCTGTCCTGATGCTAAAGCCACTCTTGTACCTCCCTGCTTTCAGATGGTGATTCATCAGCTGAGGAGACGGGCCCTCAAGCTGCCAGTGGGAGTGAAGCTGCAGGCGAGGAGGAAGAGGAAACCGGAGCCTCAGCGCCACCCTCTCCCGAGGAAGCCCATGCCCACACTGGGAACATGCCTTCCCTGGAGGGGAGCAGGGGGGAAGGGTCTGATGAAGGTGAAGCTCCAGGACCCAGCGGGCTGCAGCAACGTCATGGGGGTAGGGAAGCTCGGGGGCCTTCTCCCCGGAGAGAGAGTATGCCAGCGAGTCCTGCTGCACTGGACGCAGAGGAGGAGCGGCTCATCGCTGAAATGAACACCCAGGCAGTGGACATGCACACTCAGCTCATGGGTGCAGTGGGAAGGGTGCCCGAATGCATTGAATCACTGGCAAGGAGTGTGGAGCACTTCGCTGTAGCACAGGCGGATGCCACACTAAAGCTTAGTGCTGCAATTCAGTCACTGGCTGCCATGACCCCATCTCAGACTGCTCTCATGCAGACTCAGATTGAGGTCACGCAAGCACTGACTGCTGCCATCCTCGATGGTTCGTACACATTTCCCCGGGGCTCTCACCGCGCCGCAGCAGGCCAGCAATCTGTGCTCCAGCAGATTGCTCCGGATGCTGAAGTGCTGCCCCGTGGGAGTGCCAGTGTGTCGGTCGAACAGGGAGTTGCTGTCCTCTCTCAAGATGACAGCATTCCTGCTGCCACCACTGTCACTTCTCCACTGCACTTGCCACTGCCTGTAGCCCAGACTGCTGCCGCCCATGCAGAGTTGGTGCAGTCTGCAGCCGGGCCCTCCAGGCCCAGAGCTGGTCGAGGCCGTCCTTCAAGGGCATCTGCAGTCTCAGGTTCTGACAATCAGCAGCCTTCCACCAGCCTTGCTGTAGCCACTGGGGTCCCATTATGGAGGAGCAGTAGGGTGGGCAGGGGGGAAGTGCGCAAGGGAAGGAGATCACCCTCGAAGGGCAAAAAGTAGGAGGTGTGACAAAATGTTGGTCAATTTTTTATTAAAGGCCGAGGTTTGTGTTCAAACTTTTGTTTAGTGTTTTCGACATTATCTCCAGGTTGTGAGAACCAGTTATATTAATGACTGTTTTTTTGTGTTTCTTTCTATTAGTTTGTCATGAAGCAATGACACACACAGAGTTTGTAAAATAAATAAGTTGTTGTATTCAAAATGTACATGTTTGGTCTTTGGAATCATTGCTGCCTTGGCCGGCTTAGGGGTTGCGGGTTGGTTTCATTCATGTTGTTCTCCATGGCAGAAGCCATTTCCTAAGTAGGGGCCTAGAAGCGGCTTGTTATCAGCCGTTGACGGACGGCCCTTCCAGTTTCAACATTGTGGGCCTCCCTCCCGCCTTGGTGCTGCTGCTGATCATCCTCCTCCTCTTCCTCCTCCTCTTCCTCCTCCTCCTCCAGTGGTTCTCCAAGGCCTGGTGGCATTGGCTGGGTCCTGAGGATTGCCAGGTTATGCAGCATGCAGCACACAACTATGAAGAGGGAGACTCGCTCAGGCGAGTACTGCAGGGCTCCTCCTGAGTGGTCCAGACAGCGGAACCGTTGCTTGAGCACGCCGATTGTCTGCTCAACGATGTTCCTGGTGGCGATATGGCTCTCGTTGTACCGCAGCTCAGCAGGGGTGTAGGGTTACGGAGCAGTGTCATCAGCCAGGTGCAGAGTGGATAACCCTTGTCCCCGAGGAGCCAACCACTTGGGTGATGCGGTGCCTGGAAAAGTTCTGCCACAGCAGTCTGGTGCAGGATGAATGCATCGTGGCTGCTGCCAGGATAGCGGGCATTGACAGCGAGTATCAGCTGTCTGTGGTCACAGACTAACTGGACATTTAAGGAGTGGAACCCCTTGCGGTTTCGGAAAACCTCTGCATTCTCATGCGGTGCACGCAATGCCACATGCGTGCAGTCAATGGCGCCCTGCACCATGGGGAAGCCCGCTATCCTAGCAAAGCCCAATGCGCGTTCATGCTGTTTGGCCCGAGTCATCGGGAAAGAGATGTACTGTTGTCTCCTTTTATAGAGGGCATTTGTGACCTGACGGATGCAGCAATGCACCGCGAACTGGGAGATATTGGCGATGTCCCCAGTAGCTGCTTGAAAGGAGCCGCTGGCATAAAAGTTCAGAGCCACTGTGACCTTCACTGCCACCGACAGAGACGTCCTGGTCCTGAGTTGAGGCTGCAGATCTGGCTGCAGCAGGTGGCAGAGCTCAGTGACCACCTCCTTGCTGAAGCGCAGCCTTCGCAGACACTGCTCCTCAGACATATTAATGTAGGAGAATTGTTGGCGAAATACCCTGGGAGGGTAAGGTCTCCTGTACAGAGGCCTGTTGGCCCTCCTCCGTCTGGCCATGATTGCCACTCTCTCTATGCGTCTCTGTGGCCTCCGATTCTGCTGGCGCAGGACGACACCCCGAATCAGTGCAGCCCCCATAGTCTCTTGACAATCAAAGTAATGAAGGTCAAAAACCAAAGTACCTGCAAAGTGATGCTCAGTAGCCAAAACTACTTCACACAGCATTGACTCTATGCAGAAGTCTCTCCTCTCTCTCAGAATCTCTCTCTCTGTCAGAACGAGTGGTGCAAAAATGTCTACCACAGAAAAAGCCAGGAAGAGGCCGCGTTTAAATAGTGCCCCCCCAGCCCCACAGCGACTGGGAAACTTTCCAGTCTACCTGTCGTTGCTTGCGCCAGGTAGAAAGGAGGGGGGCGCCACTCAATATCCGGTCTGGGGCACCACAAGGGGGTTGCACGCTCGAATGACGTCAAGATCTGCGTGCGCAGGAGATCGGGGCGGTATTGTTTAGCGCTGCCGCAAAATGTCTGGTCAATTTTGCGAGCGGCGCAGACATCGCCGCGCCCGGGCGCTAGTTGCTTTGCGCCCCATTAGCGCCCTCTTAAGGCGCTAATGGGAGGCACAAACCAACTGAATTTTTCCCCTATAGTTCCTTCCTAGCCACTCTATCCAGGCCCCTCATAATTTTATACACCTTAATTAAATCTCCCCTCAGCCTCCTCTGTTCCAAAGAAAACAACATCAGCCTATCCAATCTTTCCTCGTAGCTAAAATTCCCCAGCCCAGGCAACATCCTCGTAAATCTCCTCTGTACCCCCTCTAGTGCAATCACATCTTTCCTGTAATGTGGTGACCAGAACTGCACGCAGTATTCTAGCTGTGGCCTAGCCAGTGTTTTATACAGTTCAAGCATAACCTCCCTGCTCTTGTATTCTATGCCTCGGCTAATAAAGGCAAGTATCCCGTATGCCTTCTTAACCACCCTATCCACCTGTCCTGCTACCTTCAGCGATCTGTGGACATGCACTCCAAGGTCCCTCTGATCTTCTGCACTTCTCAGTGTCCTACCATTTATAGTGTATTCCCTTGCCTTGTTAGCGCTCCCCAATGCATTACCTCACACTTCTCCAGATTGAATTCCATTTGCCACTGTTCTGCCCACCTGACCAGTCCATTGATATCTTCCTGCAGTCTGCAGCTTTCTTCTTCATTATCAACCACACGGCCAATTTTTGTATCACCTGCAAACTTCTTAATCATACTTCCTACATTCAAGTCTAAATCATTGATATATATCACAAAAAGCAAAGGACCCAGTACTGAGTCCTGCGGAACCCCACTGGAAACAGCCTTCCTGTCACAAAAACAACCTTTGACCATTACCCTCTGCTTCCTGTCTCCGAGTCAATTTTGGATCCAACTTGCCACTTTGCCCTGGATCCCATGGGCTTTTACTTTCGTGACCAGTCTGCCATGTGTGACCTTATCAAATGCCTTGCTAAAATCCATATAGACTACATCAAACGCACTACTCTCATCTACCCTCCTTCTTACCTCCTCAAAAAATTCAATCAAGTTAGTCAGACACGACCTTCCCTTCACAAATCCGTGCTGACTATTCTTGATTAATCCGTGTCTTTCTAAATGAAGATTTATCCTGTCCCTCAGAATTTTTTCCAATAATTTTCCCACCACCGAGGTTAGGCTGACTGGCCTGTAATTACTTGGTCTATCCTTTTCTCCCTTTTTAAACAAGGGTATCACATTAGCAGTCCTCCAGTCCTCTGGCACCACACCTGTAGCCAGGGAGGATTGGAAAATGATGGTCAGAGCCTCTGCTATTTCCTCTCTTACTTCTCTTAACAGTCTGGGATACATTTCATCCGGGCCTGGGGATTTATCCACTTTCAAAGATGCTAAACCCCTTAATACTTCCTCTCTCACTATGTTTATTTAATCTAATATTTCACACTCCTCCTCCCTGATTGCAATGTCTGCATCGCCCCTCTCTTTTGTGAAAACAGACGCAAAGTATTCATTAAGAACCATACCCATGTCTTCCGTCTCCACACACAGATTACCTTAATGGTCCCTAATAGGCCCTTATCTTTCTTTCGTTATCCTCTTTCTCGTAATGTATTTATAAAACATCTTCGGGTTTTCCTTGATTTGACCTGCCAATATCTTTTCATGCTTTCTCTTTGCTTTCCTAATTTCCTTTTTAATTTCACCCCTGCACTTTCTATACTCCTGTAGAGTTTCTGCAGTATTGAGTCCTCGGTATCTGTCATAAGCCTCCCTTTTTTTCTTTATCCTACCCTGTATGCCTCCTAACATCCAGGGGGCTCTGGATTTGTGAGTCCCGCCCTTTTTGTTTAAGGGAACATTCTTGCGCTGAGCCCTCACTATCACCTCCTTGAATGTGTCCCACTGCTCTGACACTGAGTTACCTTCAAGTAGCTGCTTCCAGTCCACTTTGGCTAAACCACATCTCAGCTTCGTAAAATTGGCTTTTCCCCAATTGAGAACTTTTATTCCTGGTCTATATTTGCCCTTTTCCATAACTACGTTAAATCTAACAGAATTATGATCACTAGCACCAAAATGCTCCCCCACTGATACCCCTTTCACCTGCCCAGCTTCATTCCCTAAAACTAAGTCCAGAACTGCGCCCTCCCTTGTTGGGCTTGCCATGTACTGGCTAAAAAAGTTCTCCTGGATGCATTTTAGGAATTCTGCACCCTCTATACCCTTCACACTAAATTTATCCCAATTAATATTGGGGTTGTTGAAATCCCCGGCTATTACTGCCCTATAGTTTTTGCACTTCTCTGAAATTTGTCTACATATTTGCTCTTCTAGCTCTCTCTGACT
Organism: Squalus acanthias; assembly: GCA_030390025.1. Classification (NCBI taxonomy): domain Eukaryota; kingdom Metazoa; phylum Chordata; class Chondrichthyes; order Squaliformes; family Squalidae; genus Squalus; species Squalus acanthias. Next base: position 318,610 of record JASTWF010000078.1, read on the forward strand.
GTTTGGGGGTCTAGAGTACACTCCCAGCAGTGTGATTGCCCCTTTTTTATTCTTCGGTTCAACCCGTATGGCCTCATTGGATGATCTTCTAACCTATCATCCCTCCTCACAGCTGTAATTGATTCTTTAATCAATATTGCGACCCCCCCTCCTTTTTTATCCCCCTCTCTATCTCGTCTGAAAACCCTGTAACCAGGAATGTTGAGCTGCCATTCCTGCCCTTCTTTCAGCACGTCTCAGTAATAGCGATAATATCATACTCCCACGTGTCTATCTGTGCTCTCAGCTCATCTGCTTTATTCCCTAGACTCCTTGCATTGCAATATATACCATTAAGCACTGACAAACTCCCTTGTGTCTATTTTCCAGCCTTTGTTTCCTCTGCCTTCCAGACTCGCTCACTAATTTTCTGCCCTCCAATTCCAGCTTTGATTCTCTCCCTTCTGAAAATACTCTCAGGTTCCCATCCCCCTGCCAAGCTAGTTTAAACCCTCCCCAACAGCACCAGCAACCCCACCCCCCCCGGCAAGAATATTGGTCCCGGCTCTGTTGAAGTGCAACCCGTCCGGCCTGTACAGGTCTCACCTCCCCCTAGAACCGGTCCCAATGCCCCAGGAATCTGAAGCCCTCCCTCCTGCACCATCGCCAGCCATGCATTCATCTGTTCTATCCTCCTATTTCTGTACTCACTAGCAAGTGGCACTGGGAGTAATCCAGAGATTACTACCTTTGAGGTCCTGCTTTTTAATCTCTTTCCAGCTCCCTAAAATCTGCCTGCAGGACCTCATCCCTCTTTCTGCCTATGTCGTTGGTACCGATATGGACCACAACCTCTGGCTGTTCACTCTCCCCCCTCAGAGTATTCTGCAGCCGCTCAGTGACATCTTTGACCCTGGCACCAGGGAGGCAACATACCATCCTGGAGTCACGTCTGCGGCCGCAGAAACGCCTGTCTGCTCCCCTAACTATCGAATCCCCTACCACTATTGCTCTCCCACTCTTCTTCCTCCCCTGTGCAGCTCAGCCACCCGTGGTGCCGTGGACTTGGCTCTGGCTGCACTCCCCAGAGGAACCATCGCCTCCACCAGTACTCAGAACAGATTACTGGTTGGAGAGCGCGATGCACTCCGGGGACTCCTGCACTACCTGCCTGGCCCTCCTCTTCTGTCTGGCGGTCACCCATTCCCTCTCTGCCTGCATACTCTTAAGCTGTGGGGTGACCACCTCCTGAAACGTGCTATCCATGAAGTTCTCAGCCTCGTGGATGCACTGTAGTGAGTCCAGCTGCCGCTCAAGCTCCGAAACCCGGAGCTCGAGTTGCTGCAGTTGGCGACACTTCCTGCACACGTGGTCGTCCAGGCCGCAAGAACCGTCCAAGATTTCCCACATGGCACAGGATGAGCAAATCACGGGACTGAGCTGCCCTGCCCTGCCTCTATATAATAGACTATGAACTACCTTGACAGAAATAAACCTAAAAACTTACCAGCTACTCAACAATCAACTCTCCCCCTCTATTAATAGACTATGAACTACTTAGCAGAAATAAACTTAAAACTTAACAAAAAAACTTAACAGAAAATACCCACCAGCTACTCACCAATCAGTTCCCTTGTGCCGACGTCACTCCTGAATTCTGATGTTTTATGCTCCGCTCCTGGGGGGAGAAATTCAGTATTCGCCCCGTTTGGGGCGCGATTATCGGCCGGGCGCAAACTTTAGCGCCTGGCGCTAATTATCGCCTCCGACTGCAAACTTGGCTTCTATCGCCCCTCAAGGTGATCGGAGCGCTAAATCAGGCGCTACACACCTGTCTTAAGGCGCTAACGCCGAGTAGCGAGGCACTACCTCAGAGCGCTGGCGAAGCTCATGTGATGTCAGTCAGCAATGGAACACACACACAATGGCGCCGGCCAGTTCTTAAAGGGGAGGGTCGATCTTGCTTTCCATCCACATCCTGCTCATTGCAGCCTTGAATCTCGGCCTGGAGAGACCTGTACATCAAATCTGTTGGAAAGGACAATGGAGAGGACCAGGGAAAGAGCTCAGAGTGCAGCCCCCACAGTCTCTTCTAAATCGATACAAGGAAGGGCAAATCAAAATGAACCTGCAAAGTGCTGCTCAGTACCTAAAACTCCTTCACACAGTGTTGAATCTCTCCAGAAGTCTCTCTCTCTCTCTCAGAATGTGTGGTGCAAAAATGTCACCAACAATAAAAGGCAGGAAGCGGTCGCCTTTAAATAGCGCTCCCCCAGTCCCTTCCTGACTGCAAAACGCTCCCCTCAACCTGTCGTTGCTAGCGGCAGGCGGTAAGACAGGGGGCGCCACTCAATATCCGGTCCGGGGCGCTACCGGGGCGTTGCACACTCGACTGACGTCACGATCTGCCGGCGCAGGAGATCATGGCGGTAGTGTTTAGCGCCGCCGCAAAATGTCTAGTTAATTTCGTGAGCGGCGCAAACATCACCGTGCATGGGTGCTAGTTGCTTTGCGCCCCATTAGCGCCCTCTTAAGGTGCTAACGGGAGGCGCAAACCAACTGAATTTTTCCCCCCTGGTGTCTCCAATCAGGGAAACATTTGGAAATAGTGATCATAATACAATATGCTTTAAGATGATGGTTGAGAAGGACAGGGTAATAGATTGGAGAAAAGCCAATTTTGAGGGGCTGAGAATAGAACTTGGGAAAATAAAATGTACAACAACATTGGCAACGAATGATGTAGAACAGCAATGGGAAACATTTAAAACGGTGTTGAACAGAGTCCAGGAAAAATATATTCCGCTAAAAAACAAGAACAGACTAATGAGACACCGTGGATGAATAAAGACATAGGAGAAAAATTGAGGGTAAGGTAAGAGGCATGCATGAAGTACATGGACAGCAGGGGCAAGCAAGACAAGGGAGAATACGAAGAGATTAGGAGAGAAGTCAAACAAACAATTGGGAAGGCAAAGAGGAACTATGAAATTAAATGATCAAGAAACATAAAACAAAATAGTAAAATACTCTACAGCTATGTGAATAAAAAAGGAAAGTCGGGATGGGAATAGGGCCACTAAGGGATGGGCAAGATGAAATCACAGGCAGCGATAGCGAAATGGCAGGAATGTTAAATAATCACTTTGCTTCAGTATTTATTAGGGAGATGGATCAGGTGGACATGACATTGGAAGATGAGATTAGAAGATGAGATTAGAAATGATATAACCGCATGTAAAATAAAAAGAGGACAAATATCAAATAAACTAATCAAGCTCAAAGAGGATAAAACCCCTGGTCCGGATGGATTGTATCTGCGCATTTTAAAAGAATCTAGGGAAGAGATAGCGGAGGCACTATTACACATTTAATAATTCATTAGAAAACGGTGTAGTGCCAGAGGACTGGCAGATAGCTAGCGTTATACCTCTATTTAAGAGAGATAGAACATGTCCAGGGAACTATAGACCAGTCAGCTTAACAACGCTAGTAGGAAAAATAGTGAAAACCTGACTAAAGGAGAAAATAGAAGAACATCTGGCTTCAAGACAGAATGCGGAGATGCCGGTGTTGGACTGGGGTGGACAAAATTGAGAGGTCGCACAACACCAGGTTATAGTCCAACAGTTTTATTTGAAATCACAAGCTTTCGGAGCTATCGATCGCCCTTTCTTCAGGTGAAGTAGAAGGAGCTACTTTACCTGATGAAGGAGCAGCGCTCCGAAAGCTTGTGATTTCAAATAAAACTGTTGGACTATAACCTGGTGTTGTGCGACCTCTCAATTCAAGACAGAAAGCAGAGAGTAGGGGTAAAGGGTAACTATTCACAGTGGCAGAAGGTGGGACGTGGTGTTCCACAAGGATCAGTGCTGGGACCACTGTTGTTCACAATTTACATTGACGATTTAGACTTTGGAATCAAAAACAGAATTTCTAAATTTGCGGACGACACCAAATTTCAGGGGATAGTCAATACTGAGGAGGACAACAACAAATTACAGGAGGACATTAATAAACTTGCAGAATGGACATATAATTGGCAAATGAAGTTCAACACAGATAAATGTGAGGTATTACATTTTGGTAGGAAGAATAGGGAGGTCACTTATTACTTGGAGGGTGCGAGTCTAGGTGGGGTAGAGGAACAAAGGGATCTCGGAGTACAAATACACAAATCACTAAAAGTAGCGACAGGTTAGCAAGGCCATAAAAAAAGCAAACCAAGCACTAGGGTTTATTTCTAGAGGGATAGAATTGAAAAGTAGGGAAGTTATGCTAAATCTGTATCGAATCTTGGTTAGACCACACTCTGGAGTACTGCGTACAGTTCTGGTCGCCATTCATAAAAAGGATAGAGAGGCACTGGAGAGGGTGCAGAGAAGATTTACAAGGATGATACCAGAAATGCGAGGGTATACATATCAGGAAAGGATGAACAGGCTGGGTCTCTTTTCTCTTGAAAAAAGGCTGAGGGGTGACCTAATAGAGGTCTTTAAAATTTTGAAAGGTTTTGATAGAGTGGATACAGAGAGAGAATGTTTCCACTTGTGGGGAAGAGCATAACTAGAGGCCATCAATATAAGATAGTCACCAAGAAATCCAATAGGGAATTCAGGAGAATCTTCTTTATCCAGAGTGGTGAGAATGTGGAACTCGCTACCACAGGGAGTGGTTGAAGCGAATAGTATGGATGCATTTAAGGGGAGGCTAGATAAGCAAATGCGGGAGAAGGGAATAGAGGGTTATGCTGATAGAGTTAGATGAGGAAAGACGGGAGGAGGCTCGAGTGGAGCATAAACACCGGCATGGACTGGTTGGGCCGAATGACCTGTTTCTGTGCCGTATATCCGATGTAATCCTGTGTAATTGAAACCTGCCTCTTTGACCAAGCTTTTGCCCTAATGTCTCCTGATGTGGCTCGGTGTCAATTTCTGTCTGATAATCGCTCCTGTGCAGCGCCGCGGGACATTTTACTACATTAAAGGTGCTATATAAATGCAAGTTGTTGTTGTTGTCGAATAGCCATGGCTGAAATTGTGAGCGGAGGTTCAGGATGATGGACTTGCTTCTTTGGAAAAGAGCAGCTTTCATGCCGCTCTCACTGAAGTTTTCAGTCGGATTTCGGAAATCCAGGCAAATTGTTCGCTGCGTTAAGAGTTCAAATCCCAGCAGAGAGAAGGGAAAAAGGAGGAAATTAGGAAAAAGAAAGTATAAGTTGGGAACAACTTCATCCAAAGGGTAACAGAATTGTGGAATAAGTTCACAGATAAGGAAATTGTAGCATAGTATAAGAACAAGAAGACTTGTATAGCGCCTTTCACCACCTCAGGATCCCAAACACTTTACAGCCAATGAAATGCTTTTGAAGTGTAGTCACTGTTCTAGTGTTCCTGAATCTGGATTTCCCTGATATTCCCGAATACAGATTTTCCCGTGTTCCTGATTCTGGGTTTCCCCGTGTTCCTGAATCCGATTGCTCCCGTGTCCCTGAATACGGCTCCCCGCTCCCCCCCGAGGTCCCGGCCCTCCGGAGACTGGAGTTATACTGCACTGTGGGATGGCCACGTCGGTTGCGAAGCCCCAATGGCTGGCAGTTTGTGGCATGCTGTGGGGATCTGGCCGAGCTTACACCGTGAGCTGGAGAGCGCGTCAGTGCCAGGCACACAGTGCAGTGTAGACATTGTGTCAGTTGGGTTCTGTACAAAGACGTAGCAACAATCAACTTCAGTCAGTACAAACTTCTGACATAAACAGCACGAAGCGTAGCATCAAAAGCTTCATACTCAGTGGCTGGTATTGTTCTCCCACTGTCAGGTGAAGCAACCTCTTCAATTATTTACACACTGAGGCAGCAAAGTCTTCAGGGTAGCAAGTCTGTCTCATCACGGGCTGGTAGCTGGGAGGATGAATGCGGATTGCTGGTGGAGAGCACACAATATCCTGCAGGGAGCGGCCTTTCTACTTTACTGGGCAGTGTTGGGTTGAAGTGATGTTTCCTCGCATTACACGATGTGTAGCTGCCCACTCGCATGGGGTAACAACCCATCCCGAAGCTACATGTTCCAGCAAAACATCTGGGGGGCAAGCATTAACCGACTCAGAGAATGGTCCGGCACTGGAACAGAATATTCCTCACACCAGCTGCCACTGCTGCATTTCTCCACATGAACCTCCGACTTTAATACCCCCCTGCTGCTTGCTTGCTGCAAATTTTAATATTCTTTGTTTTCAGTTACTTTTCAAAGAATTTCTGTCTCCAACAAAGGTCTGCAGCACAGAGAGTGGGAGCGGATGTTGGACAATGCAATAATTCTACGCTTACAGCACGGGTTAGATACAGAGTAAAGCTCCCTCTACACTGTCCCATCAAACACTCCCAGGGCAGGTACAGCACGGGTTAGATACAGAGTAAAGCTCCCTCTACACTGTCCCATCAAACACTCCCAGGGCAGGTACAGCACGGGTTAGATACAGAGTGAAGCTCCCTCTGCAGTGTCCCATCAAACACTCCCAGGGCAGGTACAGCACGGGTTAGATACAGAGTAAAGCTCCCTCTGCACTGTCCCATCAAACACTCCCAGGGCAGGTACAGCATGGGTTAGATACAGAGTAAAGCTCCCTCTGCACTGTCCCATCAAACACTCCCAGGGCAGGTACAGCACGGGTTAGATACAGAGTAAAGCTCCCTCTACACTGCCCCATCAAACACTCCCAGGGCAGGTACAGCACGGGTTAGATACAGAGTAAAGCTCCCTCTACACTGTCCCATCAAACACTCCCGGGGCAGGTACAGCACGGGTTAGATACAGAGTAAAGCTCCCTCTACACTGTCCCATCAAACACTCCCGGGGCAGGTACAGCATGGGTTAGATACAGAGTAAAGTTCCCTCTACACTGTCCATTCAAACACTCCCAGGGCAGGTACAGCACAGGTTAGATACAGAGTAAAGCTCCCTCTACACTGTCCCATCAAACACTCCCAGGGCAGGTACAGCACGGGTTAGATACAGAGTAAAGCTCCCCCTACACTGTCCCATCAAACACTCCCGGCAGCTTAGAGATTAAAACGGTTAGTGGGCATCCCCATAGATCAGTACTCTGCACGGTGTGGTACTGAGGCACACAGACCAGGATTGTCTCAAGTTCCATTTGTGGGATGATGTCTGTGCTGTGTAATTGGCCTCAGGAGCATGGGTTAGGGAAGGTGGGTGGAATACTCAGACTGGGCTCCGGCTCCTCTCCCATGGTATGAAGGTGAATGTGTGGAGCTGAGTTGGACACTGGCCGAGCTGGGCTGTGATGCCTCCGAGGCGGAATGACGCTCGCTGCTGAATGGCGAACCCCCAAGAACGGTCAGCTTGGTGAAGCGATTGGTTCCTGTGGAACCCGTGTCTCAGCTCAAGGCAGCACCTGTGGGAGACGAGGGGCGGAGGGGACAGGGAGGGGGTGAGGACGAGAGAAATTTCCCCATCGGCCGTGGGAGATGAATGCCCTGTGTAAGCGGCTGCTGATTACGGTGTTCAGTCACTCGGAGACCCCGCCTCACTCAGGCTTGTCTGGCCGACTCGCCAGGAGGCTTGATTTAGCCAAGCCTTGAGATGGGAACTAATTCAGTGGGTAGATTTGCTGTGGGACTTCTCCCAGAGAGACATTAATCATTCTTTAACCGGCACACACCTTAGGTGAACATTTGCAGAGAGTCCGGCCCTGCCATTGAAGGAACTGAAAATTTCAAATCAGATCTGACAAAAACAAAGGGTGGGAATCCCCGAACACCTGGAGCCAGGTGTACTGGAAACATTGCGGAGAAAACCAGGGATTAATCGTCCTCTGTTTCTTCAAGCTTCTGTTGCTGTGGTGGCTCATCAAAAGCAGTTTTCACAACATGACGGATTTTTCTACGTCTCCGTGGCAACGTATGAACAAGTTGTACATATTGATAAAGTAGAGGCAATAAAACAAGCAGAGTGATTGATGATGGCCTTCACTTTCAGGAGCATTCAGGGCCCTGGGCAAAGTTGTGGAATGCAGAGTGGTTGAGAGTTGCTTGTTGCCATGGTGCTGCCTGGGCCCAGGTCTGGCCAAAGCCTGCCTCTGTTGGGAGGCTCCCTGCACCTCACTTACTGTCCCGGACACCTCGGCGCCCGATTTTCAGTCTCTGTCTCCACCGTAAACCCGTGCGCTCCTCTCTCTTTGTTGATGTTACTATGATCAGCTCTCCTCTGAAATCTCCTCTCTTGCTCATCTAAAGCTCCAAATGTGACATCTAATATTCCTCCTCCGTGTTGGAAGCAAGACTCATCACAATAGTACACAGAAATAGAAATTACAACACGGAAAGAGGCCATTCGGCATAACCGATGCATGTTTACCCTCCACACTGGCAGAGTGCGAATCACATTTACCCGCCCTGTTCCCAGATCCCTTCAACTCTTTTTCTTTTAGCCACCTATCCAATCTAACCCTGAATGTTGACACAGTTTTTGCCTTAACCACTAACCCTGGGAGTGAATCCCACAGCCTCACAACTCTCCGTCTGAAGAAGTCTTTCGACCAGAAGCTGATTCTAGTGAGTACGCTAGAACCTTGAGTGAGATCCATTATTTCAGCACAGGCTGGAGATCCAGCCTGGGACCTCCCTGCTCAAAGTACCCCAGTACCTCACTGACGCTCTGATACTGAGAAACACGACTGACAAACAGCTTTGGGAAAATGTGTTGGAGCACGCATCACTTCAGTCAGTGTCTAGTGTGATTATAGCCAATTACCTCAGAAACTGAGAAGTGTAAATGTTGTTTTTTAATTATTGTTTTCAAGTAATCATCTTCACTGACGCGATTTGTAAACAGGTTATTTCTGTTTTAATACTGTTAGAGATTGAGAGGCTTTGTATGACAGGTACATTAAACAGCAGAATAAATAGCAGCATATCTGAAGGATCTGTGAATAGTCCACCCGTTCCTGGTTAGATACAGAGTAAAGCTCCCTCTACACTGTCCCATCAAACACTCCCAGGGCAGGTACAGCACGGGTGAGATACAGAGTAAAGCTCCCTCTACACTGTCCCATCAAACACTCCCAGGGCATGTACAGCACGGGATAGATACAGAGTAAAGCTCCCTCTACACAGTCCCATCAAACACTCTCAGGGCAGGTACAGCACAGGTTAGATACAGAATTAAACTCCCTCTACGCTGTCCCATCAAACACTCCCAGGGCAGGTACAACACGGATTAGATACAGAGTAAAGCTGCCTCTACACTGTCCCATCAAACACTCCCAGAGCAGGTACAGCACGGGTTAGATACAGAGTAAAGCTCCCTCTACACTGTCCTATCAAACACTGAGAGGTCGCACAACACCAGGTTATAGTCCAACAGTTTTATTTGAAATCACAAGCTTTCGGAGCTATCGATCGCCCCTTCCTCAGGTGAAGTAGTTGTGCGACCTCTCAATTTTGTCCACCCCAGTCCAACACCGGCATCTCCGCATCACTATCAAACACTCCCAGGGCAGGTACAGCACGGGTTAGATACAGAGTAAAGCTCCCTCTACACTGTCCCATCAAACACTCTGTGGTGTCGATAGTGGTCATGATGCGGAGATGCCGGTGTTGGACTGGGGTGGACAAAATTGAGAGGTCGCACAACACCAGGTTATAGTCCAACAGTTTTATTTTAAATCACAAGCTTTCGGAGTTACAACTCCTTCACCCGACGAAGGAGTTGTAACTCCGAAGCTTGTGATTTAAAATAAAACTGTTGGACTATAACCTGGTGTTGTGCGACCTCCCCATCAAACACTCCCAGGGCAGGTACAGCACGGGTTAGATACAGAGTAAAGCTCCCTCTAAACTGTACCATCAAACACTCCCAGGGCAGGTACAGCACGGGTTAGATACAGAGTAAAGCTCCCTCTACACCAGACTTGTGCAGTCACACAGAACAGGGTGTGAGGATAGAAGTAAATTATGGCTGGTGTCTGTGATTGATGACCCTGAATCTCTTGTCTCGTTTTTATAATTCACCTGTGTTACCAGACCCCTCCTCCCATCCCCCACCTCTCTGAGCTCCTCTGCAGAGTAGCTGCAGGTTTAACATTGCGCTCGCTCCTTGAACAACTCGAGCAAGAACTACACAGGGTAATTATTACATAAGAGCCAAAAATATATTGACACAATCGATGAGCAACCAGAGCCTTCTTCGCGCAATTAGCAGTGGGAAGATTTGCATTAGTCTGAGCAGCGCTCACCTCCCCCTGCCCTGGGTGAGAGCTGCACTTCATAATTCCTTTATTATGACTCCAGGCAGAAATGATAGTTGAATATTCGAGGATGAGGGAATGGAGCAGGGGGAGGGGGGAGGGGGAGGGGGGAGGGGATGGGATTTGAAATCGAGCCTCTCCTGAGGAATGGCGAACGCTCCTGTCTGCCAACCGCCATGTGTCGGCACCAGCTACCACTTGTTTCATCCAAGGGAGAATCTACCACGAAGGTTGGGTGATTTCTCCGTGGGATGACCGCGCTTGCTAAGCCTCATCTGTCGTGGGTAAACCGTGCGCTAAAGCATCACTGGGCCAACACAGGACCTTTGCATAGGAGTGTGGCTGGGGGGAGAGGTGCCGACAATGAGCTCTGTGTTCTGTTGCGTGCGGATTTCTCTGCTCGTCTCCTGGACGTGCTGGCTCTCGCTGGGGTCAGGTGTTGGGTGGGAGTGGGGGGGGATGGGGTGGGCAGGGACCCCCTATGTGGGGAGTAATCGCGACCTCGCCCCCCCCCCTGAAAGGGATCCAACACATTGACGCCTCGTGAGTTACGTGGGAGATTGCAGGCCAAGATCCAGCAGCCCCCCTATAAAGGGAGCAGATGACCACGTTTTCTAGGGGGTGTTTTGTGAGCCCCTCCATCCCAGAAAGAAAGTAAGAACGAACTTGCATTTCTACAGCGCCTTTCACCCCCTCAGGACGTCTCAAAGCGCTTTACAGCCAATGAAGTACTTTTGAAGTGTAGTCACTGTTGTAATGTAGGAAACGCAGCAGCCAATTTGCGCACAGCAAGCTCCCACAAACAGCAATGTGATAATGACCAGATCATCTGTTTTAGTGATGTTGGTTGAGGGATAAATATTGGCCCCAGGACACCGGGGAGAACTCCCCTGCTTTTCTTCGAAATAGTGGCCCTGGGATCCTTTACATTGACTTGAGAGAGCAGACGGGGCCTCGGTTTAACGTCTCATCCGAAAGACGGCACCTCCGACAGTGCAGCACTCCCTCAGCACCGCACTGGGCTTGCCACTCTCACTGTAATACTCTGTGTATACCACCCCCTCACCGTTAACACGCTGTGTGTTTATCCCTCATCACTTCTGACTCTCTCATTAACAGATAAACCTAATTACCAGCGTTGGTGTTTTATTAATTTCTAGAGTGGAGCAACAGCCTATTCCCCGGACTTTCCAACAGTGTTGGCTGCTTCAACGGGAAGTGGCGTTGAGCGTTCTGCCTTCTGTTTGCCAGAGATGATTGGAGAGTAATTAAGGCTGGTGGTTGAGGAGGAGCAGGTGCAGTGAGTGGGTAATGTGAAATGATTTACGCGGCGTGATATGATTCATATCTCTGATCGCTACCAGATTCAGTTAGGAGTTTTATTGTGGCCTCTGGCAGTTTTTGTTGGGCAGTGTTATTTGCAATTTCCACCGAATCAAAACTGTTCAGTAATGCTAAATTATTTAATAGGTCAGTGGAACAGAACAGCGAGCTGCGACAAAGGAACGTGGCAGCGTCGGACTCGTAGCATTGAAGCAAAGATGCCGCGGGAAATGCAGAGAGGAGGAGGAGGAGGAAGAGGAGTGAAATGGAGGCTCCTCGACTGCGCTGGGGTGTTGAGAGAGAATCACTGAACACCGCTTCACATTCACCACCATCGTTGCAGAAATGGACTCCTTATAAAATTCTATTTTGCACAATTGAAGTCTGGGGTGTCTCCCTCTCCCGACTGAGGGCTGGGTGGGAGGTACATTCCCCAGTGTGGAACTGAGCCAGAGAGAAGGTCCACCCCAGGTTCGATGACTGCTCTGCGCTCAGCGTGTGGACCGCCGTCAAAGCGAGGAGGCGGCTAGGGTATGGCCGAGGGCCTGAGGAAATGGAACCCGTTTCAATTGAGGGACGTCAGTTATGTGGAGAGACTGGAGAAGCTGGGATTGTTCCCCTTAGAGCAGAGAAGGTTAAGGGGAGATTTAATAGAGGTGTTCAAAAACATGAAGGGTTTAGATAGATTGGATAGGGAGAAACTGTTTCCAGTGGCAGGAGGGTCGGTAACCAGAGGACACAGATTGAAGGTAATTGGTAAATGAACCAGAGGCAGGGGGTGAGATGAGGAGAATTGTCTTTAAACAGCGAGTTGTTGTGATCTGGAACGCAGTGCTGAAAGCCGGTGGAAGCAGATTCAATCGTAACTTTCAAAGGGGAATTCGATGAATACTTGAAAACGAAAAATTAGCAGGGCTCTGGGGAAAGAGCAGGGGGGAGTGGGACTAGTTGGAGAGCTGGGGGGGGGTGGGGTGGAGACGCGCCGGACGCCATATTGGTAAAGAGCCGGCACAGGCACGAAGGGCCGAATGGCCTCCTCCTGTGCTGTATCATTCTATGACCGTGTGGCTGAAAAATCCGGCTCCTTAGCGCCGTTATTTGGGCGCTATGAGTGCCGTTTTGGCTCCAAAATGGTGTCCGCGGTGTGCGCGCACACTTCTGGTGCGAGACGCGCCGGACGCCATGTTGGTAAAGGCGTTCGCGTGTGCAGTGAGCGTCTGCCGGAAGTATGCAGAGCAGGCAGATCACAACGTCAATCCACGTGTAACGCTGATTTGACGCCAGCGCTGCCATTTTGGAGTTCAACGCTCCAGCTAATGACCTGTCTTAACCTCCCACAGCTGAACACGTGTTCGGCAGCAGGAAGGACCCCCTCCGCCCAGCGCTGTTTAAAGGGATCAACAACTATTTACACGTCAGTTGCTGGTTGGTTTCTACTGGCGGTTGCTCCGATTCTATCAGCGCTTGGTGCTTTCTATAGTTGTTTAAAGTTGCTAAAGTCCACAGGGAGGGGTGTGGCAGGTGCTGACTTCAAGGCTTCTGCATAAACCACTTGCTGCCAGCCATGGGTGCAGTGGTAGGCATTCCCCATGGAATACAGCATGACTGGGAGAATGAACAGAGGGCACACAGAGCAGGACAAGCTACTGGAAGAGGGAGGAGGAGGAGGGGGAGAAGGGCTCGCAGCAGGAGGCCATATCTGCCCAGGGTGTTCAGGGAACAATTCTCCAACCTGAATCTCAGCGAGGAACAGTGTGTGAGATGCCTGCGCTTCAGTAAGGACGTCCTCACTGAAATCTGTCACCTGCTGCAGCCACAACTGCAACCTCAGAGCAGGGCGAGGACCACACTGCCAGTGGCTGTGAAGGTGACCGTGGCCATGATCTTTTATGCGTCTGGCTCCTTCCAGGCTGGAGCTGGAGATATTGGCAACACCACGCAGTTTGCCGTCCAGTGATACATAGGGACGGTCACTGATGCTCTCTATTCCAAGAGAGCTGACTACATTTCATTCTCTCTGGCCAGAGAGCAGCAGGCGGAGCGAGCACGTGGCTTCACAAGGATTGCAGGCTTTCCCATGGTGCAGGGTCTCATTGACTGCACGCACATCGCTTTGTGGGCGCCGCATGTCAACTTTGAGATGTACCACAACAGAAAGGGATTCCACTCCTTCCACGTGCGGCTGGTGTGCGCCCATCGGCAGCGAACCATGCAGGTCAATGCCCGGTATCCTGGCAGTAGTCATCATGCCTTCATTCTGCAGCAGTCCGCTGTGCCCGCTGCATTTCAGCCACCACGGCAAACCAGAGGATGGCCACTGGAAACAAGGGCTCTCCCTTGACGACATGGCTCATGACTCTGGTGCGCGACCCACACACACTTGGACCGCGTGCGTACAACGACAGCCATGCTGCCACACGAAAGAGCACACCATTGGTGTGCTGAAACAACGCTTCCGCTGCCTGGACTGCTCTGAAGGAGCCCTACAGTACTCGGCAGAGCGCGTGTCAAGATTAGTGGTGGTTTGCATGCTCCACAACCTCGCCATCTTGAGGGTACAGCCCTTGACATCAGCTATACGGCAACCAGCTGAGGAGAAGCCCCTTTCTGCCTGGGCCGTCCGTGAATGACTTATCTGACTGCGATACCAGTAAATGCAAGCCCATTTCCCCATTCACCAACAACCCCAAACCTTCCCTTCCCTGACCATCACAGCGTCCTCTTGGCCACAATGCTGAAATAAAACCAAACACAAAAAAACATTCCAAACCAAACTTATAAATTGAACCATGCCATAATGCATACAACCATCAACTAATCACCCTTGTGCATTCCCATAGTGCCGGTCTTCCATGTGCCTTTGCCTATCCTAGTGCTCCTACGCAGTGCTACCCCAGTGGCTGCAGCATGACTGGTGGAAGGCTGCTGACTTCCAGTGGAGGAGACTGCAGATGGCCTTGCAGGATGACCTCGAGCAGCTCTCTGGGCCTAGTAGGCCCGGCTTTAGACTGCACCACCGCGGCATGGGCGGCAGCAGTCTGGGCTGGCTGGCTGACGGGTAACAGCAAGGGCACTGGTGGAGTGGCAGTGGTGCGAAGTCGAATGCTGTCATCCTGAGAGAGAACAACAGGGTCGGCCTCCACACAGCCATTGCCATTTCCCCGGGGCAGCGCCTCAGCAATCCTAGTAATCTGATGGAGTTTAGACTGCTGTGACACCCTGCAAGCCCCTTTCAACACTGGTAAACCCAGCCATGATGGCAGCAGTCTGTGCTTTCATGGCAGCAATCTGCGTTTTCATGGCAACAAGCCGAACTTGCATGACTTCAGTCTGAGCTGCCACTGCAGCACTCTGACGTTGGGTGGCTTCTGCTTGTGCTGCAATGGAAGCTGAGACTTCGGCCATCAGACATGGCATGATGGTTGGGTCCACAAGTACATAAATGGATCTGCCCACCCCTTCCACACTGGAAATGATGGGCTCCAAGCTCTGCCCAAAGCCCTGTGCGAGGCTGGAGCTGGACTCCTCCATGCTCCTTGACATTGCACTCCGGCTTTCTGGCAGGCCTGCCAACGCACCAAGCATTTCATTGTGCAAACCCATCAGCGTTCTTCTGTAAAACAAAAGCAAAATACTGCGGATGCTGGCAATCTGAAATAGAAACAGAAAATGCTGGAAATACTCAGCAGGTCAGGCAGCATCTGTGGAGAGAGAAACAGAGTTAACCTTTCAGGTCGATGACCTTTCGTCAGAACGCAGTGCTGCAGAGGAAGCTCAGAGTTCTGTCATGCAAGGTCAGAAGCCTTCTTCTGTAGCCTGATCTGAGTCCTGTGAAGCAGAACCCGTGTGCGACCTCGCCCTCTGGCGAGCTGGTACCTGCGCTATCCTTGCCACCTGCCCTGACTTCAGTCCACTCGTGCCCGGTGTCTCGCCACATGCAGATCCCGCGTCTAAGCTATCCTCTAAAATACGGGCAGTGTCAGTATCTGAGCTGGTGGCTGCGAGTGTGAAATCGAGTGACAGTGTGTCTTCATCATCACTGTCTACTTGCTCTTCCACCACTGCCTGGGCAGGTTGCAATCCTTGGGTATCTGAAAGGAGAAGGGCCCAAGGGTAGGGTTGTGGTGAGGGGAGGGTGGGAAGTATGAGGAGCATGCTTACACCATCTGCAGCTTGTAAATCAGAAGAGATTGTAGGGTGAGGGGGAAGTGGGATGTGAGAAGGAGGATTAGGTATGAGGATATCGTCATCTTCGATGGTTTCAGCCCCGCCCCTGGTCACGGCCTCAGCAATGGCCATTCCAATAATGGCCAGCACCGTCTCCTCCATGGGAGTGAGGACATGCAGGCGCACCTGTCTTCCTGTGGGTAGCTCCTGCTGCATCCGGTTGTGCGCCACCTTGTCCTGCAAGAGAGAGGGAAGTGTGTCAGTGAGTGTGGTGCAATGTGTTCGGGTGATGCGGTTGTCACGGTTGAATAGCTGGCAGTATGTGCGAGCTGTGTGATGTGGGTGTGAGGCTTGCAAAAGTGCTAACTGTGTGAGGTTGAGGTGAAGCTATGCAAGTTAGGTATGAGTCCTGATTGATAGAGATTGTTGGAAGGTGAGTGATGGGGGTTTGGTGCATTGAGCAGTGTCTGAGGCTAGGGGTGCAGTTGGTGGGAGACGGCATTTGAAGATACATTCACTGACCTTGACCACTCGTGTGAGGTCATTGAACTTTTTGTGGTACTGCTTCCAAATCCTCGGGGCTTGACTCCTGGCATTGACCGCCACGGCTATCGGCTCTCACTGCCTTCGCAAAGTTTGTCTGGAGGGCCTCCTGGCCCCTTGTGGATAGAGCACATCCTCCTCCACCAAGGCCTCTAGTGCAGTGTCCGAGAACCTTGGAGCAGGCTCTCTCCCCTGTTGCACCATTATTCAGTCTATCCCAGGTCAGAATGTCTTCCTCAATGACTTCCAGCATCTGCCCCAGCCACAATGCACCTCCCCTTTAAGAGGTGCAGGCTGGCTTTAAGTGGTTATAGCCTCTTGCAATTTTGCACCCCCTCATCAGGCGTGCAGCCACTCAACAGCGTGCATAGCACTGACCTGTACGCTGCAATCATTTAAATTAGCAGGCAACACGAGGTTGCCATGCTGCCTTCATCGGAAGTACAGGGCCTTGGTGAGACCACACCTGGAGTACTGTGCACAGTTTTGGTCTCCTTATCTAAGGAAGGATATACTTGCCTTGGAGGCGGTGCAACGAAGGTTCACTAGATTGATTGCTGGTATGAGAGGGCTGTCCTATGAGGAGAGATTGAGTAGATTGGGCCGATACTCTCTGGAGTTTAGAAGAATGAGAGGTGATCTCATTGAAACATATAAGATTCTGAGGGGAATTGACAGGGTAGATGCTGAGAGGTTGTTTCCCCTGGCTGGAGTGTCTAGAACTAGGGGGCATAGTCTCAGGATAAGGGGTCGGCCATTTAGGACCGAGATGAGGAGGAATTTCTTCACTCAGAGGGTTGTGAATCTTTGGAATTTTCTGCCCCAGAGGGCTGTGGAGGCTCAGTCTTTGAGTATATTCAAGGCTGAGATCGATAGATTTTTGGACTCTAGGGGAATCAAGGGATATGGAGATCAGACGGGAAAGTGGAGCTGAGGTCGATAATCAGCCATGATCTTATTGAATGGCGGAGCAGGCTCGAGGGGCCGAATGGCCGACTCCTGCTCCTATTTCTTATGTTCTTATGTTCTTAATCCCGCATCACGATCCCCGCACCCATTTTAGCCCCATATGAATTCCTACACCAGCGACCCTCAGAGCCTCTCTGATTGTGAAAACCAGTCAAATGCTGAATTCTGCGTTGTTTTCGCCCTGTGGGCACAAGCGCACTGGGAACTGCATCGAGACTGCACCACACTCATTTCACTCTGCGCACTTTACAGCCCACAGGGAATGTTTACGCCATCAGCCCGGACTGGACTGGACTGGACTGGACTGGACAGCGTTTTAAACCAGTGCCCCACACAGTCACCTTTAGTCCTCTGCAGTAAGTGGAAGTTAGATTTGATGTTTCTCCCTGTCAGTGCACTCTGGAGGCTGACGCTGCCCCTCACTCTGTCAGGACCTGTCGTGCCAGGAATGGGCGGATGGGCTCAGCTGAGTCAGCTTTCAGATAATTGTATTGAACAAGTTTCACTGAGGACCAGAACTTGATAGTTACAGAAACGACAACACAGGCCAATATCGACTTAGATTATTTTTAAAAGAATATTACATCACGAACAACCAGCAAGTGATTTGAAATGAATGCCATCCATCATCTGTCGGCGAGCCTGGCTGAACAGGCAGAACATCGTGGAGCCGGCTCCCACTGTCAGAGGGACTCACCATGCCTCCCGTCCCAGTCAAGCCCCCACACTAACCTCATTCATCAAAGGCACCATCGTGCTACGGGTCTGGCTACGGTGCCGTATCGGTTCTGTTACTGGACTAATAATCCACGGAATGTGAGTTCAAATCCCACCACGCCAGTTTGAGATTTTGAAATCAGTTTTTAAAATATCTGGAAATAAAACTGGTCTCAGTAAAAGTGACCATGAAGCTGTCAGATTGTCGTAAAAACCCAACCGGTTCACTGATGTCGTTTAGGGAAGGAAACCCGCCGTCCTTCCCCGGTCTGGGCCGATATGTGACTCCAGTCCCCGCACCCAACGTGATTGGCTCTTAACTGCCCTCTGAATTGGCTGAGTGAAGGGCCCAATCCCACAGTTGGGGACAAGAGGGAAGAGCTCAAGTCCATGATTCCAACCCAACTGGAGTGAAAATAGTGGGAGAGAAGAGAAGGTAAATCCAGACCCTGTGATGATAAGCTTTGTAGATTGTCGGAGAGAGGAGGAGGGTACCACCCGTCCAGGGAAAGAAGGAGTGACAGTA
>JASTWF010000078.1:342099-377099 GCA_030390025.1 Squalus acanthias
ATTTGCACACAGCAAGATCCACAAACAGCATACAAGATCATCAACCAGTTAATCTGTTACTGGAGATGTTGGCTCAGGGAGGAACATTGGCCAGGACAGTCCTGAGAGGGAAGGTGGGGCCTCAGTTTAACATCTCATCCAAAAGCCAGCACCTCCGACAGTGCAGCGCTCCCTCAGTACTGCCCCTCCGACAGTGCGGCGCTCCCTCAGTACTGCACCTCCGACAGTGCGGCGCTCCCTCAGTACTGCACCTCCGACAGTGCGGCGCTCCCTCAGTACTGCCCCTCCGACAGTGCGGCACTCCCTCAGTACTGCCCCTCCGACAGTGCAGCACTCGCTCAGTACTGCCCCTCCGACAGTGCGGCACTCCCTCAGTACTGCCCCTCCGACAGTGCAGCGCTCCCTCAGTACTGCCCCTCCGACAGTGCAGCGCTCCCTCAGTACTGGCCCTCCGACAGTGCAGCACTCGCTCAGTACTGCCCCTCCGACAGTGCGGCACTCCCTCAGTACTGCCCCTCCGACAGTGCAGCACTCGCTCAGTCCTGCCCCTCCGACAGTGCGGCGCTTCCTCAGTACTGCCCCTCCGACAGTGCAGCACTCGCTCAGTACTGCCCTTCCGACAGTGCGGCACTCCCTCAGTACTGCCCCTCCGACAGTGCAGCACTCGCTCAGTACTGCACCTCCGACAGTGCAGCACTCGCTCAGTACTGCACCTCCGACAGTGCAGCACTCCCTCAGTACTGCCCCTCCGACAGTGCAGCGCTCCCTCAGTACTGCCCCTCCGACAGTGCGGCGCTCCCTCAGTACTGCACCTCCGACAGTGCAGCACTCCCTCAGTACTGTCCCTCCGACAGTGCAGCGCTCCCTCAGTACTGCCCCTCCGACAGTGCGGCGCTCCCTCAGTAGTGACCCTCCGACAGTGCGGCGCTCCCTCAGTACTGACCCTCCGACAGTGCGGCGCTCCCTCAGTACTGACCCTCCGACAGTGCCGCGCTCCCTCAGTACTGCCCCTCTGACAGTGCAGCACTCCCTCAGTACTGCCCCTCCGACAGTGCAGCACTCCCTCAGTACTGCCCCTCCGACAGTGCAGCGCTCCCTCAGTACTGCCCCTCCGACAGTGCGGCGCTCCCTCAGTACTGCCCCTCTGACAGTGCAGCGCTCCCTCAGTACTGCCCCTCCGACAGTGCGGCGCTCCCTCAGTAGTGACCCTCCGACAGTGCGGCGCTCCCTCAGTACTGACCCTCCGACAGTGCGGCGCTCCCTCAGTACTGACCCTCCGACAGTGCCGCGCTCCCTCAGTACTGCCCCTCCGACAGTGCGGCGCTCCCTCAGTACTGACCCTCCGACAGTGCCGCGCTCCCTCAGTACTGACCCTCCGACAGTGCCGTGCTCCCTCAGTACTGCCCCTCCGACAGTGCGGCGCTCCCTCAGTACTGACCCTCCGACAGTGCCGCGCTCCCTCAGTACTGCCCCTCCGACAGTGCGGCGCTCCCTCAGTACTGTCCCTCCGACAGTCCCGCGCTCCCTCAGTACTGCCCCTCCGACAGTGCGGCGCTCCCTCAGTACTGACCCTCCGACAGTGCCGCGCTCCCTCAGTACTGACCCTCCGACAGTGCCGTGCTCCCTCAGTACTGCCCCTCCGACAGTGCGGCGCTCCTTCAGTACTGACCCTCCGACAGTGCCGCGCTCCCTCAGTACTGCACTGGGAGTGTCAGCCCAGATTTTTGTGCTCAAGTCTCTTGCTCAAGCAAGAGTGCTACCCACTGAGCCACGACTGACACAGTCGCAAAGCACGGCAGGGGCAGGTAACCAGGAGTTAGGTTTAAGGTATTGACTTGGATAGAGAACTGGTTGGCAGACAGAAAGCAAAGAGTTGGAATAAATGGGTCTTTTTCCGAGTGGCAGGCAGTGACTAGTGGGGTACCGCAGGGATTGGTCCTTGGACCCCAGCGATTCACAATATATATTAATGATCTAGACGAGGGAACTAGATGTAATATCTCCAAGTTTGCAGACGACACAAAACTGGGTGGGAGTGTGTGCTGTGAGGAGGATGCTGAGAAACTCCAGGATGATTTGGACAGGTTGGGTGATTGGGCAGAAGCGTGGCAGATGCAATATAACGTGGATAAATACGAGGTTATCCACTTTGGTGTCAAAAACAGGAAGGCAGATTATTATCTGAATGGCAATAGATTGGGAGAAGGGGAAGTGCAACGAGACCTGGGTGTCCTTGTGCACCAGTCGCTGAAGGTAAGCATGCAGGTGCAGCAGGCGGTTAAGAAGGCAAATGGTATGTTGGCCTTCATAGCGAGAGGATTCGAGTACAGGAGCAAGGATGTCTTGCTGCAGCTGTACCTGGCCTTGGTGAGACCACACCTTGAGTATTGTGTGCAGTTTTCGTCGCCTTATCTGAGGAAGGATGTTCTTGCCATGGAGGGAGTGCAGCGAAGATTCACCAGACTGATACCTGGGATGGCAGGAATGACGTATGAAGAGAGATTGGGTCGATTAGGCTTATACTCGCTGGCATTTAGAAGAATGAGAGGGGATCTCATTGAAACTTATTAAATTCTGACAGGACTGGACAGACTAGATGCAGGAAGGATGTTAACATAGAAACATAGAATCTAGGAGCAGGAGTAGGCCATTCGGCCCGTCGAGCCTGCTCTGCCATTCAATGAGATCATGGCTGATCATCCAAATTCAATACCCTGTCCCTGCTTCAATCCCCACAGTACACATATCCCACCCGAGCCCCGTAACCCCACGTATTTAATTCCCCCTAACATATCCCATCCTATCCTCATAACCCCACATATTTAATCCCCCCTAACACTAAGGGTCAATTTATCATAGCCAAATCAACCTAACCCGCACATTTTTGGACAGTGGGAGGAAACCGGAGCACCCGGAGGAAACCCACGCAGACACGGGGAGAATGTGCAAACTCCACACAGACAGTCACCCGAGGTCAGATTCGAACCCGGGTCTCTGGCGCTGTGAGGCACCAGTGCTAACCACTATGCCACCGTGTTCCTGATGGTCGGGGAGTCCAGAACCAGGGGTCACAGTCTAAGGATAAGGGGTAAGCCATTTAGGACAGAAATGAGGAGGAATTTCTTCACCCAGAGAGTGGTGAACCTGTGGAATTCTCTACCACAGAAGGCAGTAGAGGCCAATTCATTAAATATATTCAAGAAGGAGTTGGATATATTTCTTAAGGCTGAAGGGATCAAGGGATATGGGGAGAAGGCAGGGACAGGGTATTGAATTTGGATGATCAGCCATGATCTCATTGAATGGCGGAGCAGGCTCGAGGGGCCGAATGGCCTACTCCCGCTCCTATCTTCTATGTTTCTATGAATTTGGTTGTCCCCTGGAGTGCTGACAGTCCTGTCTGCAGCTCCTGCCGTGGCTCAGTGGGTACAGGGGACTGCCCGGTGTGGGTTTGAAGAACACCATTGCAGGAGTCCCAGCTTCAGCCAAGGCAGATTAGCAGCTCCGTGAGACTGTTCGGCAGATATTGGTGCAGGTATCGGGAAGGGGGAGGAAAGATTGCTCAGCGGCGGACGACTCGAGTCTCTGTCCCACAGACCTTCCCAAATCATTCATCCAAACCTCGCTCGCCACTGGCAAACAGGAACAAATCTCCGCCGCAGAAACGGCAGTGATTCCACTTGGAACACGTGCTGCAGTCACCCAGTGACAGTTGAAGGTGGATTAGAATGCAATGAGTCGATGATGTGGAGCGGGAGTGGCGAGGAGCTGGTTTGCCCCAATCAATCCCAGGCTTCGATCGCTCTGGTATCTGCACCGAGTGCAGACTAACGTGGAATTGAACAGGCAGTGAGAGCTGTACACACTGGGGCACAGGTCCTGGCCTGACCGTGGGGTCCCCAGGCAATGACCCAGGGGCAAAGGTTACAAATCTCATCAAACACCAATCTGCAGTGGAACAAGGAGAATTGCAGAAGATTCTTTTTTTTCAGTGATTCGCAACACTTGTTTCAGAGAATAACAATTGTGGAAAGACCTGTCCGATCAGAGGCATTTCAGTGTGTGGAGGAGAGCGCTCACCTCAGAGCAATGCAAGGTGCAAATAAAGACAGGAGCAAGTTACTGGTCCTCTGTGGTACTGGGGCACTCAAAGCAGAGGGCACCAGGCTGCTCTCTGATGAGGTGACGGTTGGGAGAGTAGAATAAGCCTGAACCCCCCTCTACCCTCCCCCACCCCGAGTGGAGAGGGAAAGAAAACCAGACAGAGTTCTGATCCCTGGCGGGCGATTTTAAGGAGCGGTGGGGATCGGGGGCTGAGGGGGTCGGGTTCCTGCAGTGCGGGCTCTGGGAGAGAGAAAGAATGAGAGAGAGAGAAAGAGAGAGAGAAAGAAGAAGGGAGAAGGAAAGAGTGAGAAAGAGGGAAAGGAACACAAAGAAAGAAAGAGCTTGCATTTCTACAGCACCTTTCACGATATCAGGACGTCCAACAGTGCTTTATGGCCAATGAAGTACTATTGGAGTATGATCACTGCTGTAATGTAGGCCTGACCCCCATCCCCCCCCCCCCGCCCAAAGTCTGACTCCCGCCTGCGGCAGTGACCTCATTCCCCCCCCGGCAGTGACCTCATTCCCCCCCGGCAGTGACCTCATTCCCCCCCGGGCAGTGACCTCATTCCCCCAGGCAGTGACCTCATTCCCTCCCGGCAGTGACCTCATTCCCACCGGGCAGTGACCTCATTCCCCCCGGGCAGTGACCTCATTCCCCCCGGGCAGTGACCTCATTCCCCCAGGCAGTGACCTCATTCCCCCCGGGCAGTGACCTCATTCCCCCCGGGCAGTGACCTCATTCCCCCAGGCAGTGACCTCATTGCCCCCCCCCCCCCCCCGCTCCCCCCCCCCCCCCCCCCCTGGCAGTTACCTCATTCCCCCCAGGCAGTGACCTCATTCCCCCCGGGCAGTGACCTCATTCCCCCCAGGCAGTTACCTCATTCCCCCCAGGCAGTGACCTCATTCCCCCCAGGCAGTGACCTCATTCCCCCCAGGCAGTGACCTCATTCCCCCCAGGCAGTGACCTCATTCCCCCCGGGCAGTGACCTCATTCCCCCCAGGCAGTGACCTCAGAACCCCCCCACCCCGCCCCCCCGGCAGTGACCTCATTCCCCCCAGGCAGTGACCTCATTCCCCCCAGGCAGTGACCTCATTCCCCCCGGGCAGTGACCTCATTCCCCCCGGGCAGTGACCTCATTCCCCCCGGGCAGTGACCTCATTCTCCCCGGGCAGTGACCTCATTCTCCCCGGGCAGTGACCTAACTCCCCCCGGGCAGTGACCTCATTCTCCCCGGGTAGTGACCTCATTCCCCCTGGGCAGTGACCTCATTCTCGGGTGTGCCATTTCCCCCTCAGCCCCCCACCCCCGATTGCCACTTTGTGTTAAATCCGTGGCCTTTATACCTTATGTCGATGCATGGAAAGTGCAAGGTAAGGAACAAGGGTAACGTAAATGGTCAGGGAACACATAGAGTTATGAAACACAAGTATTAAAGCACTGTTAAAATAAAGTAAAATGAACAGCTACTAAAGATGAAGTAAACTGCCTGTACAGCAAAGCACACCGCATCCAATATAAAAACTGGAGGCAATAATCCGTAGCGAGGAACCAGATGTAGTCGGAATAACTGAAACATGGCTACATAAAGAGCAGGACTGGCAACTAAATATTGCAGGTTATAACAAAATCAGAAAGGATAGGGAAGGAAGAAGGGGGTGGGGAAACTGTACTAATTAGAGATAAGGTAATGGCAGTAGAAAAAAAGGGACATAACTAACAGAAGGTTAGAAACAGAATCCATGTGGATTCAAGTAAAAGATAAGAAGGGATCGATCACGCTAATAGGGGTATAATACAGACCGCCTTAATCGTGGAAAGGAGGAGGAGGAAGAAATATGTAAACAAATCTGTGAAATGAGTAAAGGACATAGAATAATAATCATGGGAGATTTTAACTCCCCCACATAAACTGGCAAGAGGAGGCACTGCAAGGGGTTGAGGGAGTGGAGTTTTTACAATGTGTGCAGGGCTCCTTTCTCACCCAGTATGTAAAAAGTCCAAAAATGTGCGGGTTAGGTTGATTTGGCTATGATAAATTGACCCTTAGTGTTAGGGGGGGATTAAATATGTGGGGTTACGGGGATAGGATGGGATATGTTAGGGGGAATTAAATACGTGGGGTTACGGGGATAGGGTGGGATATGTGTCGGTGCAGGCTCGATGGGGATTCTGTGTGAGAGAGCAGGGACAGGGTACTGGATTTGGATGATCAGCCATGATCGTATTGAATGGTGGAGCAGGTTCGACGGGCTGAATGGCCTACTCCTGCTCCTAGTTTCTATGTTTCTATGTTTCTAAATGAACCAGAACAGATAAGAGAAGGAAGTGTAGGGGAACATCTAGGCAATAGTGATCATAACATAATAAGGTGTAAGATGAAGCTTGAGAAGGCCATCGATAAGACAAAGACCAAAGTAATAAATTGGATTTTAAGGGGATGAGAATGGAACTAGGGAAAATAAACTGACAAAGAAATAGAACAGCAGTGGGAAACATTTAAAAGAACAACATTTATATAGCGCCTTTAACATAGTAAAACATCCCAAGATTCATCACAGCAGCATTATCAGACAACATTTGACAGAGATAGGGAGGGGCGAGGCTGTGGGTGGATTTGAAAACAAAGATGAGAATTTTAAAATTGAGGTGATGCTGATCCGAGAGCCACATAAGGAGATATGAGGACAAACGACCAAACGCTTGGTCAGAGAGGTAGGCCGCAATTTTCAGAGGTACGAACAGGTGGAGGCGTGGGGGGGGGGGGGGAAGTGTCAGTTGTGCAAGTTTAAAACCCGCCCCCAACCCGACCCCCAACCCGACCCCCAACCCCGAACCTGACCCCCAACCCGATCCCAACCCGACCCCAACCCGACCCCAACCCGACCCCAACCCGACCCCCAACCCCGAACCTGACCCCCAACCCGATCCCAACCCGACCCCAACCCGACCCCAACCCGACCCCCAACCCGATCCCAACCCGACCCCAACCCGACCCCAACCCGACCCCAACCCGACCCCCAAACCCGAACCTGACCCCCAACCCGATCCCAACCCGACCCCAACCCGACCCCAACCCGATCCCCAACCCCGAACCTGACCCCCAACCCGATCCCAACCCGACCCAAACCCGACCCCAACCCGACCCCAACCCGACCCCAACCCGACCCCCAACCCGCCCCCAACCCGACCCCAACCCAATCCCAACCCGACCCCCAACCCGACCCCCAACCCGGCCCCCAACCCGACCCCAACCCGACCCCAACCCGACCCCAACCCGACCCCCAACCCAATCCCAACCCGACCCCAACCCGACCCCAACCCGACCCCAACCCGACCCCAACCCGACCCCAACCCGACCCCAACCCGACCCCCAACCCGACCCCAACCCGACTCCCAACCCGACCCCAACCCGACCCCCAACCCGACCCCCAACCCCGAACCTGACCCCCAACCCGATCCCAACCCGACCCCAACCCGAACCCAACCCGACCCCCAACCCCGAACCTGACCCCCAACCCGATCCCAACCCGACCCAAACACGACCCCAACCCGACCCCAACCCGACCCCAACCCGACCCCCAACCCGACCCCAACCCAATCCCAACCCGACCCCCAACCCGACCCCCAACCCGGCCCCCAACCCGCCCCCAACCCGACCCCCAACCCAATCCCAACCCGCCCCCAACCCAATCCCAACCCGACCCCTAACCCGACCCCCAACCCGGCCCCCAACCCGACTCCAACCCGACCCCAACCCGACCCCCAACCCGACCCCAACCCGACCCCAACCCGACCCCCAACCCCAAATCTGACCCCCAACCCGACCCCAACCCGACCCCCAACCCGACCCCAACCCGACCCCCAACCCGACCCCAACCCGACCCCCAACCCGACCCCCAACCTGACCCCTACCTGACCCCCAACCCGATCCCAACCCGACCCCCAACCCGACCCCAACCCGACCCCCAACCCGACCCCCAACCCGACCCCAACCCGACCCCCAACCTGACCCCTACCCGACCCCCAACCCGACCCCCAACCCGACCCCAACCCGACCCCAACCCGACCCCCAACCCGACCCCAACCCGACCCCCAACCCGACCCCAACCCGACCCCAACCCGACCCCCAACCCGACCCCAACCCGACCCCCAACCCAATCCCAACCCGACCCCAACCCGACCCCCAACCTGACCCCTACCCGACCCCCAACCCGACCCCCAACCCGACCCCAACCCGACCCCAACCCGACCTCCAACCCGACCTCAACCCGACCCCAACCCGACCCCCAACCCGACCCCAACCCGACCCCAACCCGACCCTAACCCGACCCCCAACCCGACCCCAACCCGACCCCCAACCCGATCCCAACCCGACCCCAACCCGACCCCCAACCTGACCCCAACCCGACCCCCAACCCGACCCCCAACCCGACCCCCAACCCGACCCCAACCCGATCCCAACCCGACCCCAACCCGACCCCAACCCGACCCCCAACCCGACCCCCAACCCGACCCCAACCCGACCCCAACCTGACCCCCAACCTGACCCCAACCCAATCCCAACCCGACCCCCAACCCGACCCCCAACCCGACCCCAACACGCCCCCAACACGACCCCAACACGACCCCCAACACGCCCCCAACACGACCCCAACCCGACCCCCAACCCGACCCCCAACCCGACCCCAACCCGATCCCAACCCGACCCCAACCCGACCCCCAACCCGACCCCCAACCCGACCCCAACCCGACCCCAACCTGACCCCCAACCTGACCCCAACCCAATCCCAACCCGACCCCCAACCCGACCCCCAACCCGACCCCAACACGCCCCCAACACGACCCCAACACGACCCCCAACACGACCCCAACCCGACCCCAACCCGACCCCAACACGACCCCAACCCGACCCCAACCCGACCCCAACCCGACCCCCAACCCGACCCCAACCCGATCCCAACCCGACCCCAACACGCCCCCAACCCGACCCCAACCCGACCCCAACCCGACCCCAACTCGACCCCAACACGCCCCCAACACGCCCCCAACCCGACCCCAACCCGACCCCAACCCGATCCTAACACGACCCCAACCCGACCCCAACCCGACCCCAACCCGACCCCCAACCCGACCCCAACACGCCCCCAACCCGACCCCAACCCGACCCCAACCCGACCCCCAACCCGACCCCAACCCGACCCCAACCCAACCCCCAACCCGCCCACTTTCACCTTACACACAGGCGGGACGGGGGTGGGGCTGGCTGCCAACACGCTGCCAAGAGGCGGGTTAGCAATTTAAATATGATAATGAGGCCTGAACATAAGAACATACGAATTAGGAGCAGGAGTCGGCCATACGGTCTTTCGAGCCTGCTCTGCCATTCAATAAGATCGTGGCTGATCTTCGACCTCAACTCCACTTTCCCGCCCGATCTCCATATCCCTCGATTCCTCTCGAGTACAAAAATCTATCGATCTCGAGCCTTGAATATACTCAAAGACTCAGCATTCACAGCCCTCTGGGGCAGAGAATTCCAAAGATTCACAACCCTCTGAGTGAAGAAAGTCCTCCTCATCTCGGTCTTAAATGGCCGACCCCTTATCCTGAGATTATGCCCCCCCTAGTTCTAGACACTCCAGCCAGGGGAAACAACCTCTCAGCATCTACCCCGTCAATCCCCCTCAGAAACTTGTAGGTTTCAATGAGATCACCTCTCATTCTTCTAAACTCCAGAGAGTAGAGGCCCAATCTACTCAATCTCTCATCATAGGACAGCCCTCTCATCCCAGGAATCAATCTAGTGAACCTTCGTTGCACTGCCTCCAAGGCAAGTATATCCTTCCTTAGATAAGGAGACCAAAACTGTGCACAGTACTCCAGGTGTGGTCTCACCAAGGCCCTGTACAATTGTAGCAAGACTTCCTTACTCTTATACTCCAACCCCCTTGCAATAAAGGCCAAAATACCATTTGCCTTCCTTATTGCTTGTTGTACCTGCATGCTAGCTTTCTGTGTTTCTTGCACGAGGACACCCAAGTCTCTCTGAACACCAACATTTGAAAGTTTCGCACCATTTAAAAAATATTCTGCTTTTCTATTCTTCCTACCAAGGTGAATATCCTTACATTTCCCTACATTATACTCCATCTGCCACCTTACTGCCCACTCACTCAGTCTATCTATATCCCTTTGCAGACTCTGTGTTCTCCTCACAGCTTACTGACCCACGTGGCTTTGTATCATCAGCAAACTTGGATACATTACACTCGGTCCCTTCATCAAGGTCATTAATATAGATTGTAAATAACTGAGGCCCCAACACTGATCCTTGCGGCACCCCACTAGTTACAGCCTGCCAACCTGAAAAAGATCCGTTTATCCCTACTCTCTGTTTTCTGTCCATTAACCAATCCTCTATACATGCTACTATATTACCCCAACCCCATGAGCCCTAATCTTGTGTAATAACCTTTTATGTGGCACCTTATCGAATGTCTTTTGGAAATCCAAATATTCTACATCCACTGGTTCCCCTTTATCAACCCTGCTAGTTACATCCTCAAAAAACTCTAATAAACTCTAAAAAGCCTCTACTCTGACCTACTTTGCAGGTTTTACTGCAGCCAGCCAGGGATCCCGGGGCTCGTGATTCCCGGTGGCTGCAATGAGGCGGCCTCAGCACCAGGGGAGCAATCCTTGTGGGCCGGGAGGAGCAGGAGTGCTTCCTCCCAGCCCCCCAAGCTCACCCACCATCAGCCCGCACCCCCCGGGATCGGGGATCGGACCCCCCACCGGGCCTGGAACGCCCTCCCCGCACTCCCCGGGATCACAACTCGGCACTGGGGTCGGGGATCGGACTCCACCCCCTCCCGGGCTTGGAGCATCCCCCACCCCCCAAACCATCCTGCCCTTTTGCCATCATGGTCCGCGTTGCCAGCACGACTGGAAGCCAGTCTGTCAATCAGGCTGACCTCCGGGCGGGGAACCCGCCCTTCACCTCGCCCACACGCTGTGGAGTTAAAACCTCCGGGTTTCCCACCGTCTCCCGGGCCCCCCTGCACCGTGCGAGTGGGACCCGGGAAAATATGTTTTAAGGTGTGTCTTAAAGGAGGAGAGAGAGGCGGAGAGGTTTAGGCAGGGAATTCCAGAGCTTAGGGCGCAGGCAACAGAAGACACGGCCGCTAATAGTGGAGCGATTAAAATCGGGGATGTGCAAGAGGTCAGAATTAGAAGAGCGCAGATATCTCAGGAGGTTGTGAGGCTGGAGGAGATTACAGAGATAGGGAGGGGCGAGGCCTTGAAGGGATTTGAAAACAAGGATGAGAATTTTAAAATCGAGGCGTTGCTTAACCGGGAGCCAATGTAGGTCAGCGAGCACAGGGGGTGATGGGTGAACGGGACTTGGTGCGAGTTAGATGGTGATCAATAGAGTCCAAGAGAAATATATTCCACTAAAAGGCAAGAACAAACCAACCAGTAATTACACATCATGGATGAATAAAGAAATAAGGGCAAAATGGAAACTAAAGAAACAGGCAGACACTGAGTACAGAGACAACAAAGGAGAGGATGACAAAAGGGAATACGAAAAGATTAGGAGAGAAGTCAAAAAATAATTAGGAGGGCAAAGAGAAACTGCGAAATTAAATTATCGGAATATAGAAAGAAATAGTGAAGTTTTCTACAGACACATAAATAACTAAAGAAAAATCGGGATCGGGATCGGGATCGGGATCGGGCCACTCAGGGACACACCATAAACTCACAGGGAATGACAGCGAAATGGCAGAAATATGAAATAATGACTTTCCTCGGTATTTACCAGGGAGACTAACAGGGTGGACATGACATTAGAAGAAGAGAACAAACAAGATATCAAGACGTATAAAAGAGGCAATGTTACATATATATAAATTCATTGGAAAATGAAATAGTGCAGAGGACTGGCGAACAGCTAAAGTGATTCCTATATATAACAAGGGAGATAGAACAAGTCCAGTGAATTATAGACCATTTAGCTTAACGTCAGTAGTAGGAAAAATAATGGAATCCTTACTCAAAGATGTAATAGAAAAAAATCTAGAAACTGAAAATATAATAGTCAGCACAGATTCCAAAAGGGAAGGTCCTGCTTGACCAACATTATTGAATTCTTTGAAGAAGTAACGGAAAGGGTAGATAAGGGTAATGTAGTAGATGTAATATATTTGGATTTCCAGAAGGTCTTCGATAAGGTACCGCAGAGTAGACACAGGACTAAGGTCAGAACACGTGGAGTCAGGGGACAAGTAGCAGAATGGAGAGCAAGCTGGCTACAGAACACAAAAGAGAGAGCAGGGGTTAAAGGTAGCTGCTCAGACTGGTGGAAGGTGGGAAGTGATGTTCCACAGGGATTGGTGCTGGGACCACTGTCGTTCACCATTTACATGAATGATTTGGACTCGGGAATCGGAAGTACGATTTCAAAATTTGCGCATGACACCAGATTGGGGGGTGTAGTTAATGCTGCGACAAAATACAGGAAAACATTAATAAACTTGCAGAATGGGTGTGTAATTGGCGAATGAACTTTAATATAGATGAGTGTGAGGTGGTACATTTTGTTAGGAAGAATAAGGAGGCCACAGACTGCTTGGAAAATAAGAGTCTGAATGGGGTAGAGCAGCAGAGGGATCGAGGGTACAGATACACAAATCACTAAAAGTAACGACGCAGGTTAATCAGGCCATAAACCAAGCACTGGGGTTTATTTCTAGAGGGATAGAACTGAAAAGCAGAGAAGTTATGTTAAACTTGTATCGAACCTTGGTTAGACCACACTTGGAGTATTGTGAACAGTTCTGGTCTCCATATTCTACAAATGATATAGAGGCACTGGAAAATATTTACTGGAATGATACCAGAACTATCAGGAAAGATCGAACAGGCTGGGGCTCTTTTCTCTAGAAAAGAGAAGACTGAGGGGTGACCTGATAGAGGTCTTTAAAATTACAAAAGTGCCCATAAATATAAGATAGACACTAATAAATCCAATAGGGAATCCAGAAGAAACTTCTTTACCCAGAGAGTGGGGAGAATGTGGAACTCGCTACCACAGGGAGTGGTTGAGGCGAATAGTATGGATGCATTTAAGGCAAAGCTAGATAAACACATGAGGGAGGAAGGAATAGAAGGCTACGTTGATAGGGTGAGATGAAGAGGGGTGGGAGGAGGCGCGTGTGGAGCATAAACACCGGCATGGACCAGTTGGGCCGAATGGCCTGTTTCTGTGCTGTAAATACATCGTAAAAAGTGGCCCCTTGGGAAACTGATGGCTGTACGGGTCATGCAGTCTTGTGTGGGTCAGCACATCAGGAGAGGAGAGGAGAGGAGATAAACAAATTTAAATCCTGAGACAGATTTTCAGGAATGTGGTGGGCAGGTGCGGCTGCGATGCAGAATTGAACGGATATGGCGGACAAATGGTTTAGCCATTCACCGCCAGATCTGGCTGGACCACATAAAGCACTATCGGGTCCTGCTCTCATCTGCCAAAATTGCTCACTATTCCAGAATCATTCTGGAATGCAAAGATAATCCAAGCTCCTATTCTCTACTGCTAACAGTCTTCTTAAACCCCTCTCCCCCGTCTCCCCCACCGTCACCTCCGATAACAAGTGTGAGGAGCTCATGGACTTCTTTGTCTCTAAGATTGAGACCATCTGTTCAGCTGTCTCTGCCACTTCCCTTCCTTCCCCTAGCCCACTGGGCCAAACTTCCTCTAAGGTTCCCCCCCCCGCCCTAGCCCTGAACTCACATCTTTCTCCAATTTCTCTCCGATCTCTTCTCATGACCTCTCCATGCTCATCCTTGTCCATGAGAACCACCTCCTGCTCCCTCGACCCTATTCCCACCAAACTGTTGACCACCCAACTTCCTTTTCTGGCTCCTATGTTAGCTGATATTGTTAACGGTTCTCTCTCCTCAGGTACTGTCCCCCTCTCCCCTCTCCTCAAAAAACCAATCCTTGACCCCTCCGTCCTTGAAAACTACCGCCCCATCTCCAACCTCCCTTTCCTCTCCAAAGTCCTTGAACGTGTTGTCGCCTCCCAAACCCGTGACCATCTTTCCCGCAACTCTAAGTTTGAATCCCTCCAATCAGGTTTCCGCCCCTGGCACAGTACCGAAACGGCTCTCATCAAAGTCACAAATGACATCTTTTGTGACTGTGACAAAGGGAAACTATCCCTCCTCGTCCTTCTTGACTTGTTTGCAGCCTTTGACACAGTTGACCACTCCATCCTTCAACGCCTCTCCACTGTTGTCCAGCTGGGAGGGACTGCACTCGATTGGTTCCATTCTTATCTATCTAATCGTAGCCAGAGAATCACCTGCAACGGCTTCTCTTCCCGCTCCCGCATCGTTACCTCTGGTGTCCCCCAAGGATCTATCCTTGGCCCCCTCGTATTTCTCATCCACATGCTGCCCCTTGGAGACATCATCTGAAAACACAGCGTCAGTTTCCACATGTACGCTGACGACACCCAGCTCTATCTCACTACTTCTTCTCTCGACTCCTCCACGGTGTCTAAATTGTCAGACTGCTTGTCCGACATACAGTTCTGGATGAGCAGAAATTTTCTCGAATTAAATATTGGGAAGACCGAAGCCATTGTTTTCGGTTCCTGCCACAAACTCCGTTCCCAAGCACCGACTCCATCCCTCTCCCTAACGCCTGTCTGAGGCTGAACCACACTGTTCGCAACCTTGGTGTCATATTTGACCCGGAAATGAGCTTCTGACCACATATCCGCAGCATAACAAAGACCCCCTATTTCCACCTCCGTAACATCGCCCGTCTCCGCCCTTGCCTCACCTCATCCGCTGCTGAAACCCTCATCCATGCCTTTGTTACCTCTAGACTTGACTATTCCAACGCACTCCTGGCTGGCCTCCCACATTCTACCCTACATAAACTTGAGGTCATCCAAAACTCGGCTGCCCGTGTCCTAACTCGCAGCAAGTTCCGTTCACCCATCACCCCCTGTGCTCGCTGACCTACATTGGCTCCCGGTTAAGCAGCGCCTCGATTTCAAAATTCTCATCCTTGTTTTCAAATCCCTCCATGGCCTCGCCCCTCCCTATCTCTGTAATCTCCTTCAGCCCCACAAAACCCCGAGATATCTGCACTCCTCTAATTCTGCCCTCTTGAGCATCCCTGATTATAATCGCTCCACCATTGGTGGCCGTGCCTTCTGCTGCCTGGGCCCTAAGCTCTGGAATTCCCTGCCTAATCCTCTCCGCCTCTCTTCCCTCCTTTAAGATGCTCCTTAAAACCTACCTCATTGACCAAGCTTTTGGTCACCTGCCCTAATTTCTCCTTATGTGGATCAGTGTCAATTTTTTTTGTCTTATAATACACCTGTGAAGCGCCTTGGGACATTTTACTACATTAAAGGCGCTATATAAATACCAGTAGTTGTTGTTGTTGTTGAGAGAGGGAGGGGGCTTTTGTTGTGCTGAATGCTCTCTTCGTGCTCCCAAAAAACCCAACATGAGGAAAGCTAGCTCACCTCCACCTCAGCACAAACTCCCGTCAACAGTCAGAGAAACTGAACCACTTAAAGTCCCCCCAATGGTTAATTCTGGTCCTCGGAATCTCTGCTGTGCTCCTGCACAATGCCCATCAATAACGCTCCCGCACCTTTCAGCACGGCCAACTCCATAACCCAGATGAATTGAGAGATAATCCATTATCCAGCAGTGAATGGAGCCGGTACATTAGCGACTGTGAATGTAAAAGGATTAGTGGTGGAGGCAGCAGAGGCTGGAGTGTATTAGAATTCAAAAGGTGTGATTATGAGTCTCTGGGGACCTTCAGAGTAACTCGAATTTACGCGGAAAATCCATGATTTTATCTACTTACAAACCTTAATTATTTTACCTTTAATCCATTTACCTCGACCACAACAGAGGCGGGAATGAGTTTCTGTTGGTGGCGCGTGGTTACCTTGACACTTTAGCCTCT
Source organism: Squalus acanthias (assembly GCA_030390025.1). Lineage (NCBI taxonomy): Eukaryota > Metazoa > Chordata > Chondrichthyes > Squaliformes > Squalidae > Squalus > Squalus acanthias. Next base: position 358,218 of record JASTWF010000078.1, read on the forward strand.
TTCAGATTCTCTCAAGGGCACAGCGGAGTGACCTTTTTTCTATTCGTTCCTGGGATGTGGGCGTCGCTGGCAAAGCCGGCATTTATTGCCCATCCCTAGTTGCCCTTGAGAAGGTGGTGGTGAGCCACTGCAGTCCGTGTGATGAAGATACTCCCACAGTGCTGTTAGGGAGGGAGTTCCAGGATTTTGACCCAGCGACGATGAAGGATCGGCGATATACTTCTGAGTCAGGATGGTGTGTGACTTGGAGGGGAACATGGAGGTGGTGGTGTTCCCATGCGCCTGCTGCCCTTGTCCTTCTAGGTGGAAGAGGTCGCGGGTTTGGAGGTGCTGCCGAAGAAGCCTTGGTGAGTTGCTGCAGTGCATCTTGTCGATGGTACACACTGCAGCCACGGTGCGCCGGTGGTGGAGGGAGCAGGTGTTTAGGCTACAGGATCGGAACTTGAACCCACAGCCGTCTAATTCGGAGGTGAGAGTGCGACCAGAGCCAAGGCTGGTGCCTTTAATGTAGAAAGAAATCCCAAGGTTCTTCACAGGGCTGTCATCAAAACAAAATGCGAGAGATCAACAATTTGTCGAGACATCTACTCCCAGAGCCCTCGGGAAAATGGATCCCACTCCTTCAGTCATTTCTAAATCCCCCACACCTGTAACCTGGGCCTCCGTCCACTCTGGACTCTCCGTGCAGTAACAGTGATGGGATGTTGGGCATCCCTGGCCCGTGTCCCACTGCACTCTCCGTGTAACTCCCTGTCTTCACGGGTCGGGGCCGTTTTCACCCGTTAACCGTCTCCTGCCAGGTCTGTGTCGGACCCCGAACGCTCAGCACTGGACGGAGAGTCTAAAGGGGTCGCGATGGTGAGAGTCTCTGTACATTTCACACCAGGGGCCTCCAGCTCTTTACTTTGTTGTTTCTGATTACAATAGTAAAGTTGTCAAGATGTCCTTGTGGTACCTGGAGGATTCTGAAGGATTTAATCATCGGTGACTGTTAAAGCTGCATTAAAAACCCAAGGACATCACATCTTAAGGAGCTGCAAATCTGCGATGATTTATACAACGGCCTCTCGTGAACTCAGCTTTCAAATGTTGCTGGATGGGCTCCGAAAAAGCTCTATTTCTGCACACCAGACATCCCTCACCCCGTCCCATCCCACCTCACCCCGTCCCACCCCGTCCCACCACCCTGTCCCACCCAACCCACCCCACCCCGTCCCATCCCACCCCAACCCACCTCACCCCACCCCGTCCCACCTCACCCTACCCCGTCCCACCCTGTCCCACCCAACCCCACCCCGTCCCACCCAACCCCACCCCACCCCGTCCCATCCCACCCCGTCCCACCCCACCTCACCCCACCTCACCCCACCCCATCCCACCTCACCCCACCCCATCCCACCCCATCCCACCTCACCCCACCCCATCCCACCCCACCCCATCCCACCCCACCCCATCCCATCCCACCCCATCCCGCCTCACCCCACCCCATCCCACCCCACCCCATCTCACCCCACCCCGTCCCACCCCATCCCACCCCATCCCACCCCATCCCACCCCGCCTCACCCCACCCCATCCCACCCCGCCCCACCCCACCTCACCCCACCCCATCCCACGCCGTCCCATCCCATCCCACCCCACCCCATCCCTTCCGATCCCACCCCACCTCACCCCATCCCATCCCATCCCATCCCACCCCACCACGTCCCACCCAATCCCATCCCACCCCACCCCATCCCATCCCATCCCACCCCACCGCATCCCATCCCATCCCATCCCACCCCACCACGTCCCACCCAATCCCATCCCACCTCACCCCAGCCCATCCCATCCCATCCCATCGCACCCCACCACGTCCCACCCAACCCCATCCCATCCCATCCCACCCCACCCCATCCCATCCCATCCCACCCCACCCCACCCCATCCCATCCCATCCCACCCCACCACGTCCCATCCCATCCCATCCCATCCCATCTCACCACACCCCATCCCACCCCACCCCATCCACCCCACCCCACCCCATCCCACCCCACCCCATTCCATCTCACCCCACCCCATCTCACTCCACCCCACCCCGTCCCACCCCATCCCACCCAATCCTGCCCCACCCCATCCCACCCCATCCCACCTCACTCCACCCCATCCCACCTCACCCCACCCCATCCCACCTCACCCAATCCCACCCCACCCCATCCACCCCACCCCACCCCGTCCCATCCCACCCCATCCCACCCAATCCCACCCCACCCCATCCCACCTCACCCCACCCCATCCCACCTCACCCCACCCCACCCCACCCCATCCCATCCCATCCCATCCCACCTCACCCCACCCCATCCCACCCTGTCCCCATCCCACCCCATCCCATCCCACCCCACCCCATCCCACCTCACCCCACCCTACTCCACCCCACCCCATCCCACCCCATCCCACCCAATCCTGCCCCACCCCATCCCACCCCATCCCACCTCACCCCACCCCATCCCACCTCACCCCACCCCATCCCACCTCACCCCACCCCACCCCACCCCGTCCCACCCCATCCCACCTCACCCCACCCCATCCCACCCAATCCCACCCCACCCCATCCCACCCCACCCCATCCACCCCACCCCACCCCGTCCCACCCCACCCCATCCCACCCAATCCCACCCCACCCCATCCCACCTCACCCCACCCCATCCCACCTCACCCCACCCCATCCCACCCAATCCCGCCCCACCCCATCCCACCCCACCCCATCCACCCCACCCCACCCCATCCCACCTCACCCCACCCCATCCCACCCAATCCCACCCCATCCCACCTCACCCCACCCCATCCTGCAGCGATGTCCTGGGACTGTGATGATTGACCTCCAACCACCACAACCATCTTCCTTTGTGCTATGTATAACTTCAGCCAGTGGAGCGTTTTCCCCCCGATTCCCATTGACTTCAGTTTTACTAGGGCTCCTTGATGCCACACTCGGTCAAATGCTGCCTTGATGCCAAGGGCAGTCACTCTCACCTCACCTCTGGAATTCAGTTCCTTTGTCCATGTTTGGACCAAGGCTGTAATGATATCTGGAGCCGAGTGGTCATGGCAGAACCCAAACTGGGCATCAGTGAGCAGGTTATTGGTGAGTAAGTGCCGCTTGAAAGCACTGTCGATGGCACCTTCCATCACTTTGCTGATGATTGAGAGTAGACTGATGGGGCGGGAATTGGCCGGGTTGGATTTGTCCTGCTTTTTGTGGATAGGACATACCTGGGCAGTTTTCTACATTGTCTGATAGCTGCCAGTGTTGTAGCTGTACTGGAACAGCTTGGCTAGAGGTGCGGCTAGTTCTGGAGCACAAGTCTTCAGCACGACAGCCGAGATGTTGTCAGGGCCCACAGCTCTTCGCTGTATCCAGTGCGCTCAGCCATTTCTTGATATCATGTGGAGTGAATCGAATTGGCTAAAGACTGGCTTCTGTGATGGTGGGGACCTCAGGAGGAGGCCGATATGGATCATCCACTCGGCACTTCTGGCTTAGATGGTTGTAAACGTTTCAGCCTTGTCTTTTGCACTCACGTGTTGGGCTCCACCATCATTGAGGATGGGGATATTCATGGAGCCTTCTCCTCCCGTTAGTTGTTTAATGGTCCACCACCATTCACGACTGGATGTGACAGGACTGCAGAGCTTTGATCTGATCTGTTGATTGTGGGATCACTTAGCCCTGTCTATAGCATGCTGCTTCCGCTTTTTAAGCATGCATGTAGTCCTGTGTTGCAGCTTCCCCAGGTTGGCACCTCATTTTTAGGTATGCCTGGTGCTGCTCCTGGCATGCTCTTCTACACTCCTTATTGAACCAGGGTTGGTCCCCTGACTTGATAGTAATGGTAGAGTGAGAGATATGCCGGGCCATGAGGTTACAGATTGTGGTGGAATACAATTCTGCTGCTATTGATGGCCCACAACGCCTCATGGATGCCCAGTTTTGAGCTGCTAGATCTGTTCTGAATCTATCCCATTTAGCACGGTGGTAGTGCCACACAGCACGATGGAGGGTGTCCTCAGTGTGAAGATGGGACTTTGTCTCCACAATGACTGCCAATCCACCTCCACCAACGTTAGCCCTCTCCCTACTTCTCCTTAAACTTTGGGGGAAAAATTCAGCTGCTTGCGCCTCCCGTTAGCGCCTTAAGAGGGCGCTAATGGGGCGTAAAGCAGCTAACGCCCGGGCGCAGCGCCGCCCACGCCTCCCGTAAAATTCAGCGGGAGGTTAGCGGCGGCGCCAGCCGGTAGCGCCCTGTGGCGCTGCGCCGCCGGCGATGACGTCATCGCCGTGCGCAGCACCCCGCTCGCGCTCCAGCCGCGCCCCCTGATTTACCGCCAGACGCTATGTCCGACGGGTTCAGGTAGGCGTACGTGCGGCCGGGGCGGCGATATTTAAAGGGGAGGTGGCAGGCGGCCATTTTTGTTGCTGGCCGCCTGCCAGCACCTGCCCCCGTTGCTGTCCCCGGCCCCCGTGAAGCCCCCCCACCGTGAAGTGCCGGCTGCGCTCCAAGAGCCCGGCACTTCTCTTGAGTGCCGGGCTCTTTTGCCGGCACTCCCGATCCCTGGGGGCCCAGCTGGGCCCCGGTTCACGCTGCGCAGGGTCCCTCCCCTTTAAGAAGGGGAGGAAGGCCTGCAATACCGCGGCGCGACGTGCCACAGCGCGTGGCGCTGCGGCACGTAGCGCCAGGATATTCCCTCGCAGCGCCCCAAGAGGGATGCGGGGTGCTTCCAGTGGCGCCCCGCTTCCCTCTTGGGGCGCAACCACTGAAGTTCCAGCGCGGGGCCGCTAATTTTTTCGGGGCGCTAAAAGTCGCGCCCCGGCGAGGTTAGCGCCCCAAGTGGGGCGCGACTCAATTTTTACCCCTTTGTGTTTTGTCAAAATTTTCTCTGAGATTAATAAAAAGTATATGCGTATGTACAAATGAGGGAGAAAGGGGGGGAAACAGAGATAGAGAGAGAGAGACAGACAGAGAGAGAAACGTCTGGTTGGTTGGTCTGGCTCCCCTGCTGTGACTACCTGAATACTCTAAAGGTCCTGGCACATGATCAAAGATTGATAAATCAAACCCTGCCTGATAGATTCCATCAGGTGTTATCAATATTGGAACAAAATTAAAGGGGACTTCGGTGCTTTTGTCACCTCCAGACTCGACTATTCCAACGTTCTCCTGGCCGGCCGCCCATCCTCCGGCCTCCAAAAACTTCAGCTGATCCAATACTCTGCTGCCCGTGTCCGATTCCGCAACAAGTCCCATCACTCTCGGGCTTGTTGACCGACATTGGCTCCCGGTCCCTCAACATCTCGAATTTAAAGATCTCATTCTCGTGTAAATCCCTTTGTGGCCTCGCCCCCCTCCCCGCCTCTTCCAGTCCAGGTGGGATGGGGTGGGGTGGGGTGGGGTGGGATGGGATGGGGTGAGGTGGGGTGAGGTGGGTTGGGGTGGGATGGGGTGAGGTGGGATGGGGTGAGGTGGGGTGGGGTGGGATGGGATGGGGTGGGGTGAGGTGGGATGGGGTGGGGTGAGGTGGGATGGGATGGGGTGGGGTGAGGTGGGGTGGGGTGGGATGGGATGGGGTGGGGTGAGGTGGGATGGGGTGGGATGGGGTGGGGTGAGGTGGGTTGCGGTGGGATGGGGTGAGGTGGGATGGGGTGAGGTGGGGTGGGGTGGGATGGGATGGGGTGGGGTGAGGTGGGATGGGGTGGGGTGGGATGGGGTGGGGTGAGGTGGGTTGGGGTGGGATGGGGTGAGGTGGGGTGGGGTGGGGTGGGGTTGGATGGGGTGGGATGGGGTGGGGTGAGGTGGGACGGGGTGGGGTGAGGTGGGGTGGGATGGGGTGGGATGGGGTGGGGTGGGGTGGGGTGAGGTGGGGTGGGACGGGGTGGGGTGAGATGGGTTGGGGTGGGATGGGTGGGGTGAGGTGGGACAGGGTGGGACGGGGTGGGATGGGGTGGGGTGAGGTGGGATGGGTTGGGGTGGGGTTGGGTGGGACGGGGTGGGGTTGGGTGGGACAGGGTGGGACGGGGTAGGGTGAGGTGGGACGGGGTGGGGTGGGGTGGGTTGGGGTGGGATGGGACGGGGTGGGGTGGGGTTGGGTGGGACAGGGTGGTGGGACGGGGTGGGACGGGGTGAGGTGGGATGGGACGGGGTGAGGGATGTCTGGTGTGCAGAAATAGAGCTTTTTCGGAGCCCATCCAGCAACATTTGAAAGCTGAGTTCACGAGAGGCCGTTGTATAAATCATCGCAGATTTGCAGCTCCTTAAGATGTGATGTCCTTGGGTTTTTAATGCAGCTTTAACAGTCACCGATGATTAAATCCTTCAGATTCCTCCAGGTACCACAAGGACATCTTGACAACTTTACTATTGTAATCAGAAACAACAAAGTAAAGAGCTGGAGGCCCCTGGTGTGAAATGTACAGAGACTCTCACCATCGCGACCCCTTTAGACTCTCCGTCCAGTGCTGAGCGTTCGGGGTCCGACACAGACCTGGCAGGAGACGGTTAACGGGTGAAAACGGCCCCGACCCGTGAAGACAGGGAGTTACACGGAGAGTGCAGTGGGACACGGGCCAGGGATGCCCAACATCCCATCACTGTTACTGCACGGAGAGTCCAGAGTGGACGGAGGCCCAGGTTACAGGTGTGGGGGATTTAGAAATGACTGAAGGAGTGGGATCCATTTTCCCGAGGGCTCTGGGAGTAGATGTCTCGATAAATTGTTGATCTCTCGCATTTTGTTTTGATGACAGCCCTGTGAAGAACCTTGGGATTTCTTTCTACATTAAAGGCACCAGCCTTGGCTCTGGTCGCACTCTCACCTCCGAATTAGACGGCTGTGGGTTCAAGTTCCGATCCTGTAGCCTAAACACCTGCTCCCTCCACCACCGGCGCACCGTGGCTGCAGTGTGTACCATCGACAAGATGCACTGCAGCAACTCACCAAGGCTTCTTCGACAGCACCTCCCAAACCCGCGACCTCTTCCACCTAGAAGGACAAGGGCAGCAGGCGCATGGGAACACCACCACCTCCAAGTTCCCCTCCAAGTCACACACCATCCTGACTCAGAAGTATATCGCCGATCCTTCATCGTCGCTGGGTCAAAATCCTGGAACTCCCTCCCTAACAGCACTGTGGGAGCACCTTCACCACACGGACTGCAGCGGCTCACCACCACCTTCTCAAGGGCAACTAGGAATGGGCAATAAATGCCGGCCTTGCCAGCGACGCCCACATCCCAAGAATGAATTAAACAAAAATTTGGCAGGAAATTGAGCGTTTAACATTATAATAAAGGTCCCACCTGCTCCGGAAAACTTAGCAAGCGGGAAAACAGGCAGAAATCAGGCTGACCTGAATTAGGCTCAATGTCACGGTGGGCTAGTCCCAGTCGTGGCTATTTTTGGACACTAAGTCGGCCCCATCCTGCTAATTTACGAATTTAATGGCACACACACCTACAGCAATCCCGCGCAGCCTGCAGCCTCCCTGCCCCTCTGCCCCTGTCGCAGGCCTGGACTGAGCCGCCGCTGATTTAACCATTTTAAACAGGATTGTCTTCAGCGGGGGTGGGGCGGGAGCGAGTTAAAAAGATCAACATTAAGAGGGGAGATCTGGTGAAAGCTCCCGCTCTAACAGTAGCCTGCCACTTTCTCTCTCTCTCATCAACCTGCTCTGTTTACTCTCAAAAAGGTTTATTTTCTCGTCCGGGAAATGAATCAGGCGCTGTGACCATTGGATCCCCACAGTCCCAGAGCGAGGAGCTTGTGGACAGATGCCGGAGTCAGACTCTGTGCCGAGTGGGTCGCTGTGAAGAACTGGGGGCCAACACTGGCACCTGGTGGCGAGGATGGTCTACAGCAGCCTGTAACCGGGGAGGGGCGAATTCCGGCCTCACTGTGTGACTGAAATCGCTCGTAGAATTATCAGCGAGAGTGAACAGAACTCTGACTGATGTGCCCCAGTCCTGCAATCCACTTCCCTCTCATTGACAGAAAGAAAGACTTGCATTTCTACAGCGCCTTTCACGACCACCGGACTGTCTCAAAGCGCTTTACAGCCAATGAAGTACTTTTTGAAGTGTGGTCACTGTTGTAATGTGGGAAACACGGCAGCCAATTTGCACACAGCAAGATCCCACGAACAGCGATGTGATAATGACCAGATCATCTGTTTTAGTGATGTTGATTGAAGGATAAATATTGGCTAGGACATCAGGGATAACTCCCCTGCGCTTCTTCAAATATGACTTCACCTGAAGAAGGGGCAATCGATAGCTCCGAAAGCTTGTGATTTCAAATAAAACTGTTGGACTATAACCTGGTGTTGTGCGACCTCTCAATCTTCTTCAAATATGCCATGGGATCTTTTATGTCTGCCTGAGAGAGACGACGGGGCCTCACTTTAACGTCTCATCCGAAAGACGGCATCTCCGACAGTGCGGCGCTCCCTCAGTACTGCCCCTCCGACAGTGCGGCGCTCCCTCAGTACTGCCCCTCCGACAGTGCGGCGCTCCCTCAGTACTGACACTCCGACAGTGCGGCGCTCCCTCAGTACTGACACTCCGACAGTGCAGCGCTCCCTCAGTACTGCCCTTCCGACAGTGCGGCGCTCCCTCAGTACTGCCCCTCCGACAGTGCGGCGCTCCCTCAGTACTGACACTCCGACAGTGCGGCACTCCCTCAGTACTGCCCCACCGACAGTGCAGCGCTCCCTCAGTACTGCCCCTCCGACAGTGCGGCGCTCCCTCAGTACTGACACTCCGACAGTGCGGCGCTCCCTCAGTACTGCCCCTCTGACAGTGCAGCTCTCCCTCAGTACTGACACTCCGACAGTGCGGCGCTCCCTCAGTACTGCCCCTCTGACAGTGCAGCTCTCCCTCAGTACTGACACTCCGACAGTGCAACTCTCCCTCAGTACTGCCCCTCCGACAGTGCGGCACTCCCTCAGTACTGCCCCTCCGACAGTGCGGCACTCCCTCAGTACTGCCCCTCCGACAGTGCGGCGCTCCCTCAGTACTGCACTGGAGTGTCAGCCTAGATTTTTGTGCTCAAGTCTCTGGAGTGGGATTTGAACCTGCAACCTCCTGACTCAGAGTCGAGAGAGAGGGTGCTACCCACTGATCCGCTGCTGACCCCTGACTGATCAGATCACTCCTTGCATTTCTTCAATATGAGGTAAAGCATTGACCCAGAAGGGGTGGCCTCAGTAAGTGAAGTTACAGGGTGTAACAGGGTACCTGTGACTCGCACGCAAACAGCTCGGGTGGACAGAGTTGGAAACCGCAATCAGCAATGCTCTTACCCTGAAGGGTGAAGGGATCGCAAAGTCTCTGTTTGAAGAATGGACTCAGTCGAGAATATTTTGTGGACTTTATGGGATTTTTCTGAGGGTATTTTCCCTGTGATGGGATCACCCTGTGCAGATATGTGAAAAACTGGTTTGTTAAAACTCCAGAGAACGCATGGCAGTTGGCTGTGACAAAAGAACTGTCAGTCATCCCGAATATGCAAAAGCACTTCTCACCTCCATCTCAGAAGAGAAGCAGAACAATCAGCATCTGCAGTATTTTGCTATTGTATCAGTGTTTAATTCACTGCCACCTCTCTTCTAGGAATGCCCACCCTGAAGAAGTTCTGCTCGTCTCTTCGATGGGATCTCCGTTTGGCTCTTCAACCTTGTTCTTTTATTCCCTCCTCCAGCCTCCAAACTTGCTTTTTCATCTGTTTCATTTCCTGCTTTTTTCTCAGTTCTGACGAAGGGTTTCGACCTGAAACGTTAACTCTGTTTCTCCCTCCATGGATGTTGCCTGGCCTGCTGAGTTTTTCCAGCGTTTTCTGTTGTTATTTCAGTTTTCCAGCATCCGCAGTATTTTGCTATTGAACCCACTAGGCCAGCCAGCCGGAGAGGAGCCAGTTTTTCCCAACACAAAAGACCGGGAGATGTCCCAGACTTAGGGCCATTGGTCCAATCATGGAGTACACATTGAGGATGACCCATCACTGATTAAACACCGGAGTGCTTAGAAACAAAAGGATTTCAAAGATTGGCGGGAAAGATAGGGGTAGCAAGACTCCTATAAAGATAGACTCTTTCCCACCATTCTCTCTCTCTCTCGCTCTCGCTCCAACAAGATCGACCTAACAAGAAGTACCAGAGAAGCTGAGCGGAGCGATCGAAACCGACTGCGTGTGGGGGTAAGCATGGTCTCGAGTGTCCCAAGCCGGTAACCAGATATCCCAGGCAAGTTGGGTGAGGTGTAAGGGGCTCAGGGTTTTTCTCAGAAGTGAGGTTTTTGGGCTATTCTGGGGTGGAAGCTTCGTTTGGTTCAGCCAGGCGAAGGGGCTTATGCGACTGGGTAATTCATTGGTAGGGGTGGAATTAGAGTCCACCATAGCAACAAGGGAATTACTGCTTGTCATAGTCCCCAGTTGTGTACTGTATGTATGTTATTTGTAACCTGGATTTTATTCTCCACAGAGACAGTGATTTCGTTTAGTAGTGCATGTTTTAGCCAGTGTATGTTAGACCAAATAAATATAAGTTTGATTTTTCACCGAAGCATTCCTGTCCGTGACTTATTTCATTTACACTCTGAATATTAATTCCCGGGTATAGAACTTTCGTAAGGCAGGGGCGATTCGAACCGTCCGTCTAGCAATTGGGCTCGGATCAAAAACCGCTTACATCTCTTGGCGACCGCGGCAGGACCTGGGTTAAAGGAATGTGAATCAGTCATGGACAGCGCTTCTGGCAAAAGATCCCAAATGGAGGAAAGGATTTCTTCATATGTGTTTAAGAAGGTTAACGTCACTGCGAAGTGGGTGCTAGGCTTGTTGCGTGCTGAGCGTCCGGTGGACGCAGCGGCAGAATGGACGGAGGGCAATTAGCATAGGCGCAGCATTGAAAAGGCGATATGGCTCATCTGTCTACAAAGACAAGTCCAACTGCTAGATAAGCAGGTTGCGACATTAGAGGCAGAGCTCAGGAAGTCCGAGGCACAGTCAGACGCAAGGGCTGTAGTAGGGAGCAGGTTATGCACGGAGCTAAGGGATGAGAAGCAGGGAAGAATAAGCCCGGAGAAAACCTTCCGTAATCATAAGGAGTTCCTGCGATGCCAGGTAACTGAGGCAAAGGGGAACGAGAGGGTGGTTAGGGAGGAGAACGCTCGCTTGTCGAGTGAGGTAAAGGTGCTGGGAGAGCAGTTGAAGGATATTCAGGTGGCATACAGAGTCCCCAGCACTGGAGGGTTTGATACGGGTAATCATGGTCCTGGCCAGGAGCAGATCCGGAATTTGACCGATGCTCTATCTAAGGCCAAAGGGATGGTCTGCTTGGTAGCTCCGGGAATGGCCCGGGTAGATGAGGAAGAGCAGGAGGGAGATAAGGAGGACTGTGAGGCAGAGGAGGACGCTCGACCACCGCCCGAAGTGCCGGGACCAGGACCCATGTGCCCTGTCCGGCAGCGGAAATACGGTGCGCCCGTAGACGGTCACGAGCAAGGAGCACTGCAGAGTGACTTCGTGGACCCGTATACGGCCCCCCAGCTGCGGGAAATGGCCTCTAACCTGACCAAACTGACCAGCACAGGGGACCCATCTCTCCATTTTACGGATGTGGAGCAGGTGGGGGGATCAATAAATGTAACGAAGCTGAGACAGACAAATTACTTCTATTTTCCCTGGATAGTAGGTTGTACCAGTCGCTCTCAGCGGGTAGCAAGAGGGGGCAGGGTACGTTAGAGGGGATAAAGGATGACATCCTAGAGGCTATGGGCCTCAATGATGGAAGTCCCTTCTCCCGAGTGGAAAGGACACTGCAGTCAGCTGGGGAGGCACCGCAGGCTTTCGCGGACAGGCTTTGGCCCGTCTACCGGAGTGCCTGTGCAGGGGTGCCCGACCGGGCGCAGCTGCAGGGGGAGCCTAGGGCTCATTGGCTGAGGACCCTGGTGGCAAACAGCCTGCCCAGGATCAAGGCCAAAGCAGAGGGGTGGTTCGATTCCAGGGATCCCCAGACCACAGAAGCGAGTGTGATCCGGCTGTTGACTCTCTCTTTTAAGAATGGTAGGGGTGAGGATGACAAACCAAAGGGCAGAGTACACGAGTTAAAGCCTAGTGGAGGCAACGTTAGAAGAGAGTGGCGCCAGGAAGGGGGTAGCTAAGAGAAGAAGCAGGGTTGTTATGGGTGCGGGAGTAAAGGGCACTGGAGGAAAGACTGCCCAGTCTCTGACAAAAGGAGCGGGAAAGGGGATCCTCCAGCGCCAGTGCAGAAAGCCGCAGCTGTGGCTGGAAGCAGCACTGATCCGTTCGCGGTATTAGTTGCTGCTCTCCACGCAGTCATTCCGGCAGGGCAGGGTAGGGTGGACGCGGCAGCGGGCAGCGGACTCCCATCCACCCCGAACAATCCCGACCCATGACTAGGGGCTTCTCAGCCCGTTTACCTGTGCCCACTAAGTTATGATGCTTGGAAGAGACCGTGCGTGAAGATGGGGGTGGAGAAGGTGCAAGGGACCTATCTGCTGGACACTGGAGCTTCAAGCACCATTGTCTATGCGGATAACCCGACCACATCACCTCTATCGAGCGGTGTCCCTCATAACTTAGTCGGGTTCACCGGGAACGAACAGGCTGGGTCTTTCTCCATCCCGCTCGCCATCGATCTGGGTACACTCTGTACGGAGTGGAAATGTGTCCTGATGCGGTGGGAGCGGGAGGGAATAGGCATTGTGGGGGCAGACTTCATACTGGCCCACAAGATATTGGTGGATTTCCGGAATCACTGTCTTTGGGGGGCAGTATGCACGGGAAAGGAGAAGGAGGTGGTAGTTATACCAGGGAAGCAAGGCAAGGGAACCGTGTGTACGATGAAGCCCAAGGGTAGTTATGACCTTGAACTTTTGGTCACTTCTACCCCGGCGGAGTACATAGCGGATGTGTGAGCCAACCTTGCGGCATTCGCTACACACAAGCACGACTGTGGGAGGGTAATAGGGGTGGAGGTCAGAGTAGAAGGAGACCCCATGGCCCGACCACAGAAACAGTACAACTTCTCCAGAGAGGCAGAGGCGGATTTAGAGACGGCATTGGGATCACTGGTTGAGCAGGGTGTGTTGAGACCCATAGCGACCCATGTGAACTCTCCGATTTGGCCAGTTAGGAAAACGGACAATTCGTGGAGAGCCACCGTGGACTATCGGGTTCTTAACAAGAACATCCCAGCCTATGCCCCCACCGTCGCAGCCGTAGCCGGCCTGATCGGGATTATCCCGGCATCTGCGAAAACATTCACGATGCTGGACATTTCGAACGGATTCTGGTCTATCCCTCTCAAAAGGGAGGACCAGTATAGGTTCGCATTCACTTTCAAGGGTCAGCAGTACACATGGACCTGCCTCCCCCAAGGGTTTCATAACAGTCCTTCTATTTTCCACCAATATATGGCCAACTGTTTAAAAGGGTTCAGCAGACCGCAGCGGCTTGTGCAGTACGTGGACGACCTGCTTCTGTTCTCCAACGAGGGGGAGGAGCATGGCCCCCTGCTGGCTGAGCTGCTGAGTCTGTTAAAGGAAGCTGGGTTCAAGGTTAATCCCAAGAAAGCACAGATCGGCCAGCAGGAAGTAAAATTCCTCAGGCTGACCATACATGCTGGCGAGAGGGCCATCGATGAGGCGAAAAGGAAGGCGGTACATGAGCTACCTGCCCCGACCACGGTAAGGGGGGTAAGATCTTTCCTGGGCATAACATCGATAGGAACCCAGGGGGATTTCTATATCCACAAGGTCAAGGCCCATTCTAAGACAGAACCCCGTGCGGAGGGCAATCAGCAGGCCGACATGCTGGCCAAAGAACGTGCTCGAACGGGCACGTTTTGGGATCCATATGGGTCGAGTCTGGCAGCAGCGATCAGAGACAGAGGTGGGACCCAAGGGAGTGCAGGGGTAGCATTGGCCCCGGACCTAAAGATGGTCCAGGCACGGGATCCTGCCCTAAAGACTGTTCTGGAGACGCTGACTAAGGGAGATAAGGTAGAGGGTCCATACGGAGTGGCAGGTATTACGGTAAAGGAAGGGATGGTTTTCAGAGGGGAACAGTGGGTAGTTCCGCAGCAGCACCGGAGAGAATTCCTTCAGTTGGCCCACGAGGGTCCAGGAGCGGGGCATCCCGGGCCGAAGACCACCTGACAACGGGTGGAACAGGCAGGGTGGTGGCTGCAACTGAGGGAGGACGTCCGCGACTTCTGCGCGGATTGCTTGGTGTGTGCTGCAAACAACCCTGACCCCCAGAAAAGGAAGGTATCCATGGGACACACTAGGAGAGTGGAGGGACCATGGCAGTCCATACAGGTCGATTATATCGGACCGTTGCCCACCGCGCAGGGGGGTTACAAGTACTGCCTGGTCCTGGTAGATGTGTTCTCTAAATGGGTAGAAGCCTTCCCATGCCGAACAGCCACAGCTTTGGGGACCGCAAGGATTCTAGTGAGAGAAGTGTTCTCTAGGTGGGGGCTACCACAGTATGTGGAGTCCGATCAGGGGAGTCACTTCACAGGGGCAGTCATGCAGGCGACTCTGAAGATGCTAGGTGTAGAGGGTAAATGGCACATCACACACAACTCGCAGTCATCAGGGATTGTGGAGCGGATGAATAGGACCATCAAGGAAAGGTTACAGAAGGAGACGGGAGACTCGCCTAGAAAATGGGCAGAGGTCTTGCCGTTAGTTCTGATGGGGGTCCGAGCCAGCCCGTCTAGAAGCACAGGGTATTCCCCGCATGAGCTCATGACTGGCAGGGTCATGAGAACGCCCAGCCATGTACTGGCCCCGGTTCTCACGGAAGGTCAGTTGAGAGAGGTGAACCGGGACAGGTTTGTTAAGAATTTGCTTGAGCATCTCAGACAGATCCATTGGCAGGCTGCCAGTAACATGGGGAAGCAACATCGTAGAAATCGTTTATTGCTTGAGCCTCAGAGGCACCACGAGTGGAAGGTCGGAGATCAAGTAATGGTTAGAAACCTCGCCAGGGTAGGGACATTTGAACCGCTATACATGGGACCGTACAGTATCGTGGATAGGGCTAGTCCGATGGTATATGCGATCAAAATGCCTCGACGCTCTAAGTGGTTCCATATCAATCAGTGCAAGCTTTTCAACCCTGGGGAAAGAGCTGATAAGAGGAGGAAACAGCAGAGAGTGGTGAGCTGCACTACAGGTGTGGGTCTCCAGCCCATAATCTGGGACAGTGAGCAGCCCACAGAGCGACCAGTCGTTCCGCCTGTGGGGGCAGGAGTGAGAAGGAGTGCCAGGATCCCACGGCCGAGGGTTCTGTGGACGCCTCCTTACACACCGGTGAACGAAGGAAGCCGGAGTCATAAGAGGCCCAGGGTCGAGGAGACCTAGTGTGGCCACCCGGAGACGGGTGGCGCTGTACATAACTTCTTTCTCTCCTGTCTGTTGCCTTAGCTTGTCTGTATAGTTTGGATTTACATGTATGTTGTGGATACCAAATGTAATCGTGTGTAGCTGCGTCTGGAAAGGTGAGGCATCACCCAAGGACAACGTTGCATTCTGTGTGTATTTCAGGGAACGCCTAAGAACAAGATGAAGTCAGCCATGGTAGTCCTGATCGTCATGATTGAAGCCAGCGCGAGTCCCAGGGGCGACACCGAGGAATCGGTTATCTTCGGCTGCACTGGCGAAGACGGACCGACCTTGACCACTGGAGGTGGCTCGAAGGATGGGGCGAGCATCTATCTCCACGAGGAAAGATGGCCTGGATGGCTGGGCTCGAATTCCACCCGGTATTCCAGCCATGACAAGTTCACCTATGGTGAAGCGTCCATCCCATGCCCGAGAATAGGGGTAACCACCTCCCGGGTTAGGGTAACAGAGGGTAAACGGGTGTGCCTTAGCTGTAGGGGATACATTCCACTGGGAAGGTGGTGGTGGCTCAGGAAACTGGGCACGGATACAGGGGACCAGACAGCTGACTGGGAAAGACTAAGTGATGACACGTACCGGACGATCACGGGTTCTCAGGGAGGAGTGAATGTGTGTTGGGATAAGTGGTGGGAATCCGAGGAAGGGATTTCTGTGTGTATGTGGGGGTCGGAAAAGATCTGCCCAGCGGGTGTGTCGATCGCGTTTAGCAGGCGATGGCAGGACTCCGGGGGTGGGATCGGTTGGGATCAGAGTGTGGACTCCTGTGTGATCCCAAAACCCCCGAACACCATCAACGCCACAGAGCTCATCTCATACACCAGGAAGCCTGCGCCCAGAGCCCCGACGGTACAGACGGCTGTAGATGGGTGTCCCACCACCACCAGGGGTCCAGGGAATGGCTTGGTGTTAATCCCGACTGACAAAGTGTTCTTTCAGAACGTGCTCTACGCCGTGGCATCTGTGATCCTGAACCTGACTGAAGTCCATCTGCCTGTGTGGTGTCCAAGGAAGACGGAGAAGCTTTATGAAGCTCTGTTAAAAGCGATGTTTCAGGAATTTTATGAACTGGACTATGGAAATGTAGAGAAAAAAACATTTATACACTTTAGAGCAAAAGACAGTAGAAGTGGGGGAGCAGATCAAGGGGATTGTCTCGCCACCATGGTGGGACATCGGTCTGAGTATAGAGATTCCTCCCTGGATCCGCATCTGTTCCCATGCATTAGTTATCATACAATTGTTGATTGTAAGCTACTTGTTCTACACCAGCTGCAGGCGATGGAGCCAGATGCTCCGAGCGCAGTGGCAAGGGGTGTTAGATCGATCCGGAAAGGTGTCATTGATTTATGTTGATGATGGTTTCTCCCTGCAAAAACTTGTAATGTACCAAGGTTCTGTAAGCAAGTGTATTGTATTGTGGTTATAGTTTTACACTCTGTATTGCGCGATGTGCGCTGTTGTATTGTTGTAAGGTGTTACCACCTGTCAATGCTGTACTGTGTGATGTGCACGGTGACTTTTTGGTAACGTCCTGTGGATCTTATTAATGTTCTGTATTTTGACTTGAAGTTTGTCGGTGGGAATTGGAACCCAGCGTTTGAATGTGTTCAGAAGCCGTTTCGCTGATGTTTTGACTCGGTAGAAGGGAACTATGACACGCAGTAAGGGGGTACAGTTCTGGGGTTTAAAACGTAAAATCAGGGAAACAGCTTCACTTGTGGGAGACTTTGGCCTTTGCTCTCTCGTCGAGTGATGCTTTGTGGAAAGAAAAGCATCAAACGGGGGACTGAAGAGATCGCAAAGTCTCTGTTTGAAGAATGGACTCAGTCGAGAATATTTTGTGGAGTTTATGGGATTTTTCTGAGGGTATTTTCCCTGTGATGGGATCACCCTGTGCAGATATGTGAAAAACTGGTTTGTTAAAACTCCAGAGAACGCATGGCAGTTGGCTGTGACAAAAGAACTGTCAGTCATCCCGAATATGCAAAAGCACTTCTCACCTCCATCTCAGAAGAGAAGCAGAACAATGAACCCACAAGGCCAGCCAGCCGGAGAGGAGTCAGTTTTTCCCAACACAAAAGACCGGGAGATGTCCCAGACTTAGGGCCATTGGTCCAATCACGGAGTACACATTGGTTTGATGATGGCCCATCACTGACTAAGCACCGGAGTGCTTAGAAACAAAAGGATTTTAAAGATTGAGTGGAGCCAGTTTTTCCCAACACAAAGACCAAAGTATGTCCCAGACTTAGGGCCATTGGTCCAATCACGGAATACTCAGGGGTCTGAGGATGGCCCATCACTGACTAAGCACCGGAGTGTTTAGAAACAAAAGGATTTCAAAGATTGGCGGGAAAGATAGGGGTAGCAAGACTCCTATAAAGATAGACCCTTTCCCACCATTCTCTCTCTCGCTCGCTCTCGCTGCAACAAGATCGACCTAACAAGAAGTACCAGAGGAGCCGCCGAGTGGAGCGATCGAGACCGACTGCGTGTGGGGGTAAGCATGGTCTCGAGTGTCCCAAGCCGGTAACCAGATATCCCAGGCGAGTTGGGTGAGGTGTAAGGGGCTCAGGGTTTTTCTCAGAAGTGAGGTTTTTGGGCTATTCCGGGGTGGGAGCTTCATTTGGTTCAGCCAGGCGAAGGGGCTTATGCGACTGGGTAATTCATTGGTAGGGGTGGAATTAGAGTCCACCATAGCAACAAGGGAATTACTGCTTGTCATAGTCCCCAGTTGTGTACTGTATGTATGTTGTTTGTAACCTGGATTTTATTCTCCACAGAGACAGTGATTTCGTTTAGTAGTGCATGTTTTAGCCAGTGTATGTTAGACCAAATAAATATGTTTGATTTTTCACCGAAGCATTCCTGTCCGTGACTTATTTCATTTACACTCTGAATAATAATTCCCGGGTATCGAACTTTCGTAAGGCGTGGGCGATTCGAACCGCCCGTCTCGCAATTGGGCTAGGATCAAAACCGCTTACAAGGGATGAGGGAGACCCACATCACAGACCAGGCAATGACTGTCTCCAACAAGCGAGAGTCTAACCACTTCCCCATGACATTCAATGACATTACCATCACTGAATCCCCCACTATCAACATCCTGGCGGTTACTATTGACCAGAAACTTAACTGGACCAGCCACATAAATACAGTGGCTACAAGAGCAGGTCAGAGGCTGGGTATTCTGCGGCGAGTGTCTCACCTCCTGACTCCCTAAAGCCTTTCCACCATCTACAAGGCACAAGTAAGGAGTGTGATGGAATACTCTCCACTTGCCTGGATGAGTGCAGCTCCAACAACACTCAAGAAGCTCGACCCCATCCAGGACAAAACAGCCCGCTTGATTGGCACCCCATCCACCACCTTAAACATTCACTCCCTCCACCACCGGCGCACCGTGGCTGCAGTGT
>JASTWF010000078.1:382099-412099 GCA_030390025.1 Squalus acanthias
ACTCCCAGGGCAGGTACAGCACGGGTTAGATACAGAGTAAAGCTCCCTCTACACTGTCCCATCAAACACTCCCAGGACAGGTACAGCACGGGTTAGATACAGAGTAAAGCTCCCTCTGCACTCGCCCATCAAACACTCCCAGGGCAGGTACAGCACGGGTTAGATACAGAGTAAAGCTCCCTCTACACTGCCCCATCAAACACTCCCAGGGCAGGTACAGCATGGGTTAGATACAGAGTAAAGCTCCCTCTACACTGTCCCATCAAACAGTCCCAGGGCAGGTACAGCACGGGTTAGATACAGAGTAAAGCTCCATCTACACTATCGCATCAAACACTCCCAGGGCAGGTACAGCACGTGTTAGATACAGAGTAAAGCTCCCTCTACACTGTCCCATCCAACACTCCCAGGGCAGGTACAGCACGGGTTAGATACAGAGTAAAGCTCCCTCTACACTGTCCCATCAAATACTCCCAGGGCAGGTACAGCACGGGTTAGATACAGAGTAAAGCTCCCTCTACACTGTCCCATCAAACACTCCCAGGGCAGGTACAGCACGGGGTTAGATACAGAGTAAAGCACCCTCTACACTGTCCCATCAAACACTCCCAGGGCAGGTACAGCATGGGTTAGATACAGAGTAAAGCTCCCTCTACACTGTCCCATCAAATACTCCCAGGGCAGGTACAGCACGGGGTTAGATACAGAGTAAAGCACCCTCTACACTGTCCCATCAAACACTCCCAGGGCAGGTACAGCATGGGTTAGATACAGAGTAAAGCTCCCTCTACACTGTCCCATCAAATACTCCCAGGGCAGGTACAGCACGGGGTTAGATACAGAGTAAAGCACCCTCTACACTGTCCCATCAAACACTCCCAGGGCAGGTACAGCATGGGTTAGATACAGAGTAAAGCTCCCTCTACACTGTCCCATCAAATACTCCCAGGGCAGGTACAGCACGGGGTTAGATACAGAGTAAAGCACCCTCTACACTGTCCCATCAAATACTCCCAGGGCAGGTACAGCACGGGTTAGATACAGAGTAAAGCTCCCTCTACACTGTCCCATCAAACTCTCCCAGGGCAGATACAGCACGGGTTAGATACAGAGTAAAGCCCCCTCTACACTGTCCCATCAAACACTCCCAGGGCAGGTACAGCACGGGTTAGATACAGAGTAATGCTCCCTCTACACTGTCCCATCAAACACTCCCAGGGCAGGTACAGCACGGGTTAGATACAGAGTAAAGCTCCCTCTACACTGTCCCATCAAACACTCCCAGGGCAGGTACAGCATGGGTTAGATACAGAGTAAAGCTCCCTCTACACTGTCCCATCAAACACTCCCAGGGCAGGTACAGCATGGCTAAGATACAGAGTAAAGCTCCCTCTACACTGTCCCATCAAACACTCCCAGGGCAGGTACAGCATGGCTAAGATACAGAGTAAAGCTCCCTCTACACTGTCCCGTCAAACACTCCCAGGGCAGGTACAGCACGGGTTAGGTAGTGACTTCAAGAAGATGTAAACAGGCTGGTAGAATGGGCGGAGACATGGCAGATGAAATTTAATGCAGAGAAATGTGATGTGATACATTTTGTTGGGAAGAATGAGGAGAGACAGTCCACACTAAATGCTACAATTTAAAGGGGTGCAATAACAGAGAGACCTTGGGGAGCTTGTGCACAAATATTTGAGGGTGATAGGACAGGTTAATAAAACACGTGGGATACTGGGCTTTATAAATCGAGGCAGAGAGTACAGAAGCCAGGAAGTTACGCTAAACCTTTATAAAACACTAGTTCGGCCCCAGCTGGAGAATTGTGTCCAATTCTGGGCCCCGCACTTTAGGAAGGACGTGAAGGCTTTGGAGAGGGTACAGAAGAGATTTACTAGAATGGTTCCGGGGATGAGGGATGACAGTTACGTGGATAGACTGGAGAAGCTGGGCTTGTTCTCCTTGGAGCAGAGAAGGGTAGTAGGGACAAACCAGGGAATTACAGGCCAGTGAGCCTAACATCAGTGGGAAATTATTGGAAAAAATTCTGAGGGACAGAATTAGTCTCCACTTGGAGAGGCAAGGATTAATCAGGGATAGTCAGCATGGCTTTGTCAGGGGAGATCATGTCTAACCGATTTGATTGAATTTTTCGAGGGGGTGACTAGGTGTGTGGATGAGGGTAGTGCAGTTGATGTAGTCTACATGGACTTCAGTAAGGCTTTTGACAAAGTCCCACATGGGAGACTGGTCAAGAAGGTAAGAGCCCATGGGATCCAGGGCAATTTGGCATATTGGATCCAAAATTGGCTTAGTGGCAGGAGGCAGAGGGTGATGGTCAAAGGTTGTTTTTGTGACTGGAAGCCTGTGTCCAGTGGTGTACTGCAGGGATCAGTGCTGGGTCCTTTGCTGTTTGTAGTGTACATTAATGATTTAGATATGTATGTAGGAGGTATGATCAGTAAGTTCGCAGATGACATGAAAATTGGTGGAGTGGTAAATAGCGAGGAGGGAAGCCTCAGGCTACAGGACGATATAGACGGGTTGGTCAGATGGGTAGAACAGTGGCAAATTAAATTTAACCCTGAAAAGTGTGAGGTGATGCATTTTGGGAGGACTAACAAGGCAAGGGAATACACAATGAATGGTAGGACCCTAGGAAGGACAGAGGATCAGAGGGACCTTGGTGTGCATGTACATGGATCCCTGAAGGCAGCAGGACAGGTAGATAAGGTGGTTGAAAAGGCATATGGGATACTTGCCTTCATTAGCCGAGGCATAGAATATAAGGTTATAGTCCAACAGTTTTATTTGAAATCACAAGCTTTCGGAGCTATCGATCGCCCCTTCCTCAGGAAGGGGCGATCGATAGCTCCGAAAGCTTGTGATTTCAAATAAAACTGTTGGACTATAACCTGGTGTTGTGCGACCTCTCAATTTTGTCCACCCCAGTCCAACACCGGCATCTCCGCATCATAGAATATAAGAGCAGGGAGGTTCTGATGGAGCTGTACAAAACGCTAGTTAGGCCACAGCTGGAATACTGTGTGCAGTTCTGGTCGCCACACTATAGGAGGGATGTGATTGCATTGGAGAGGGTGCAGAGGAGATTCACCAGGATGTTACCTGGGCTGGAGCGCTTCAGCTATGAAGAGAGACTGGACAGGCTGGGGTTGTTTTCCTTAGAGCAGAGAAAGCTGAGGGGGGTCCTGATTGAGGTGTACAAAATTATGAGGGGCATAGATAGGGTAGATAGAAAGGAACTTTTCCCCTTAGTAGAGGGGTCAATAACCAGGGGGCATAGTTTCAAGGTAAGGGGCAGGAGGTTTAGAGGGGATTTGAGGAAAAACTTTTTCACCCAGAGGGTGGGTGGAGTCTGGAACTCACTGCCTGAAAGGGTGGTAGAGGCAGGAACCCTCACAACATTCAAGAAGCATTTAGATGAGCACTTGAAACGCCATAGCATACAAGGCTACGGACCAAGTGCTGGAAAATGGGATTAGAATAGACAGGGCTCGATGGCCGGCGCGGACACGATGGGCCGCAGGGCCTCTTTCTGTGCTGTATAACTCTAAGGCTAAGAGGAGATTTGATCGAGGTGTTTAAAATCATGAAGGGTTTTGATAGAGTAAATAAAGAGAAACTGTTTCCACTGGCTGAAGGGTCGATAAGCAGAGGACACAGATTTAAAGTGATTGACAAAAGAGCCAGAGGCAACAGGAGGGAAAACTTTTTTACGCAGCGAGTGGTGAGGATCGGGAATGCGCTGCCTGATAGGGCGGTGGATACAGATTCAATAATAACTTTCAAAAGGGAATTCGATAAATAGTTGAAGGAGAATAAATTGCAGGGATCTGGGGAAAGAGCGGGGGAGTGGGACTGACTGGATTGTTCTTTGAAAGAGCCGGCGCAGACTCGATGGGCCGAATGGCCTCCTGCTGTGCTGTGCTATGATTCTATGATTAATGTGGTGTCAAAGCAGCTTTAGGTGTCAGCTGTGGCTCAGTGGGTAGCACTCACCTCTGAGTCAGAAGGCTGTGGCTTTAAGTCCCAGTCCAGAGACTTGAGCATAAGAATCTAGGCCGACACTCCCAGTGCAGTACTGAGGGAGCGCTGCACTGTCGGAGGGGCAGTACTGAGGGAGCGCCGCACTGTCGGAGGGGCAGTACTGAGGGAGAGCTGCACTGTCGGAGGGGCAGTACTGAGGGAGCGCTGCACTGTCGGAGGGTCAGAACTGAGGGAGAGCCGCATTGTTGGAGGGGCAGTACTGAGGGAGCGCTGCACTGTCGGAGGGGCAGTACTGAGGGAGTGCTGCACTGTCGGAGGGGCAGTACTGAGGGAGCGCTGCGCTGTCTGAGGAGCAGTACTGAGGGAGGGCTGCACTGTCGGAGGGGCAGTACTGAGGGAGCGCTGCACTGTCGGAGGGGCAGTACTGAGGGAGTGCCGCACTGTCGGAGGGGCAGTACTGAGGGAGCGCTGCACTGTCGGAGGGTCAGTACTGAGGGAGCGCTGCACTGTCGGAGGGTCAGTACTGAGGGAGCGCTGCACTGTCGGAGGGTCAGTACTGAGGGAGCGCTGCACTGTTGGAGGGGCAGTGCTGAGGGAGCACCACACTGTCAGAGGGGGAGTACTGAGGGAGCGCTGCACTGTCAGAGGGGCAGTACTGAGGGAGTGCTGCACTGTCGGAGGGGCAGTACTGAGGGAGCGCTGCACTGTCGGTGTGTCAGTACTGAGGGAGCGCTGCACTGTCGGAGGGGCAGTACTGAGGGAGCGCTGCACTGTTGGAGGGGCAGTGCTGAGGGAGCACCGCACTGTCGGAGGGGCGGTACTGAGGGAGCACTGTACTGTCGGAGGGGCAGTACTGAGGGAGCACTGTACTGTCGGAGGGGCAGTACTGAGGGAGCACTGCACTGTTGGAGGGGCAGTACTGAGGGAGCGGCGCACTGTCGGAGGGGCAGTGCTGAGGGAGCACCGCACTGTCGGAGGGGCAGAACTGAGGGAGTGCCGCATTGTCGGAGGGGCAGTACTGAGGGAATGCTGCACTGTCGGAGGGCGGTACTGAGGGAATGCTGCACTGTCGGAGGGCGGTACTGAGGGAATGCTGCACTGTCGGAGGGCGGTACTGAGGGAATGCTGCACTGTCGGAGGGCGGTACTGAGGGAATGCTGCACTGTCGGAGGGGCTGTCAAACCGAAGCCCGGTCTGCTCTCTCAGGTGGACATAAAAGATCCCATGGCACTATTTGAAGAAAAGCAGGGGAGTTCACCCCGGTGTCCTTGGCCAATATTTATCCCTCAACTAACATCACTAAAACAGATTATCAAGCCGTTGCTCTCATTGCTGTTTGTGGGATCTTGCTGTGCAAAAATTGGCTGCTGCTTTTGCTACATTTCAAAAGTGCTCAATTGGCTGAAAAGCACTTTGGGACGTCCTGAGGTCGTGAAAGACTCTGAACAAACACACGTTCGTTCTTTCTTGTCTTTCACTCTCTTTCCAACTGTGTCCTGAAAACCCCGTTGACCTGCTCCGCCGGTTCCAGCACTGCATTCATTTATCACCGCAGCATCTTGGAGTGTTGGATAGTGGTTGAGGATGGCGACGGTCTTGGTCCTGTTGTGGGAACAGGAGCCTTTCAGTGAGCTGCCAGGAGAGGGAGACACAGGAAAGGAAAGGGGAGAAGGACAGAGCGAACACTGGGAATCCAACTGAGAGGTCGCACAACACCAGGTTATAGTCCAACAGTTTTATTTGAAATCACAAGCTTTCGGAGCTATCGCTCCTTCCTCAGGTGAAGTAAATTGGATACAGAATCGCTGGCTACAGAACCTCTCAATTTTGTCCACCCCAGTCCAACACCGGCAATCCAACTGAACCCAGGGAGCGCTGGGCGAGCACAAGACAGCTCAGTGTCAAAGAGAGAGAATATCATAGAAGCAGAGAATCATAGAAAGTTACAACACGGAAGGAGGCCATTTCGGCCCATCGTGTCCGCGCCGGCCAACAAAGAGCTATCCAGCCTAATCCCACTTCCCAGCTCTTGGTCCGTAGCCCTGCAGGTTACAGCATCCCAAGTGCACATCCAAGTACTTTTTAAATGTGGTTAGGGTTCCTGCCTCTACCACCCTTTCAGGCAGTGAGTTCCAGACCCCCACAACCCTCTGGGTGAAGAAATTTCCCCTCAAATCCCCTCTAAACCTCCTATCAATTACTTTAAATCTGTGCCCCCTGGTTGTTGACCCCTCTGCTAAGGGAAATAGGTCCTTTCTATCCACTCTATCAAGGCCCCTCATAATTTTATACACCTCAATAAGGTCTCCCCTCAGCCTCCTCTATTCCAAGGAAAACAACCCCAGCCTATCCAGTCTTTCCTCAAAGCTAAGATTCTCTACTCCCGGCAACACCCTTGTAATCTCCTCTGTACCCTCTCTAGTGCAATCACATCTTTCCTGTAATGTGGTGACCAGAACTGCATGCAGTACTCTAGCTGAGGCCTAACTAGTGTTTTATACAGTTGAAGCATAACCCCCCTGCTCTTGTATTCTATGCCTCGGCTAATAAAGGCAAGCATTCCGTATGCCTTCTTAACCACCTTATCTACCTGGCCTGCTACCTTCAGGGATCTGTGGACATGCACTCCAAGGTCCCTTTGTTCCTCTACACTACTCAGTGTCCTACCATTTAATGTGTATTCCCTTTCCTTGTTAGCCCTCCCCAGATGCATTACCTCACACTTCTCCGGATTGAATTCCATTTGCCACTGTTCTGCCCACCTGACCAATTTATTGATATCTTCCTGCAGTCTACAGCTTCCTTCTTCAGTATCAACCACACAGCCGATTTTAGTGTCATCTGCAAACTTCTTAATCATACCCCTATATTCAAGTCAAGATCGTTGATATATACTACAAAAAGCAAGGGACCTAGTACTGAGCCCTGCGGAACCCCACTGGAAGCAGCCTCCCAGTCACAAAAACATCCATCAACCATTACCCTCTGCTTCCTGTCTCTGAGCCAGTTTTGAATCCAACTTGACACTTTGCCCTGGATCCCATGGGCTTTTAATTTCGTGACCAGTCTGCCATGTGGAACCTTATCAAAAGCCTTGCTAAAGTCTATATACACTACATCAAACACACTACCCTCATCTACCCTCCTTGGTACCTCCTCAAAAAATTCAATCAAGTTAGTTAGACACGACCTTCCCTTAACAAATCCGTGCTGACTATCCTTGATTAATCCGTGTCTTTCTAAATGAAGATTTATCCTGTCCTTCAGAATTCTTTCCAATAATTTTCCCATCACCGAGGTTAGGCTGACTGGCCTGTAATTACTCGGTCTATCCTTTTCTCCCTTTTTAAACAAGGGTACCACATTAGCAGTCCTCCAGTCCTCTGGCATCACACCTGAAGTCAGAGAGGATTGGAAAATGATGGTCAGGGCCTCTGCTATTTCCTCTTTTGCTTCGCTTAACAGCCTGGGATACATTTCATCGGGGCCTGGGGATTTATCCACTTTTAAAGCTGCTAAACCTCTTAATACTTCCTCTCTCACTATGTTTATTTCATTAATATTTCACACTCCTCCCCCCCCCCCGATAGCAATGTCGGCTTCGCCCCTCTCCTTTGTGAAAACAGACGCAAAGTATTCATTAAGAACCCTACCGACGTCTCCTGCCTCCACACACAGATTACCCTCATGATCTCTAATAGGCACTACCCTTTCTTTACTTATCCTCTTACTCTTAATATATTTATAAAACATCTTTGGGTTTTCCTTGATTTTACTTGCCAAAATTTTTTAATGCTCTCTCTTTGCTTTCCTGATATGATTTTTAATTGCACCCCTGCACTTTCTGTACTCCTCTAAAGATTCTGGAGTATTCAGCCCTCGGTATCGGTCATACGCCTCCCTTTTTTTCTTTATCCTACCCTGTATGTCTCCAGACATCCAGGGGGCTCTAGATTTGTAAGTCAGGGGGGCCAGCAACATGGGACAGCTTCCGTCCATCGAAATCCCCAAACCCTCCGTCCATCGAACCCCCCAACCCTCCGTCCATCGAACCCCCCCAACCCTCCGTCCATCGAACCCCCCCAACCCTCCGTCCATCGAACCCCCCCAACCCTCCGTCCATCAAACCCCCCAACCCTCCGTCCATCGAACCCCCAACCCTCCGTCCATCGAACCCCCAACCCTCCGTCCATCGAACCCCCAACACTCCGTCTATCGAACCCCCAACCCTCCGTCCATCGAACCCCCCCAACCCTCCGTCCATCGACCCCCCCAACCCTCCGTCCATCAAACCCCCAACCCTCCGTCCATCGAACCCCCCAACCCTCCGTCCATCGAACCCCCCAACCCTCCGTCCATCTAACCCCCCAACCCTCCGTCCATCGAACCCCCCAACCCTCCGTCCATCAAACCCCCCCAACCCTCCGTCCATCGACCCCCCCAACCCTCCGTCCATCAAACCCCCCAAACCTCCATCCATCGAACACCCCCAACCCTCCATCCATCGAACCCCCCCAACCCTCCGTCCATCAAACCCCCCAACCCTCCGTCCATCGAACCCCCAACCCTCCGTCCATTGAACCCCCCAACCCTCCGTCCATCAAACCCCCCCAACCCTCCGTCCATCAAACCCCCCCAACCCTCCGTCCATCGACCCCCAACCCTCCGTCCATCGAACCCCCCCAACCCTCCGTCCATCGAACCCCCAACCCTCCATCCATCGAACCCCCCAACCCTCCGTCCATCAAACCCCCCAACCCTCCGTCCATCGACCCCCCCAACCCTCCGTCCATCGAACCCCCCCAACCCTCCGTCCATCGACCCCCCAACCCTCCGTCCATCGACCCCCAACCCTCCGTCCATCAAACCCCCCAACCCTCCGTCCATCGAACCCCCCCAACCCTCCATCCATCAAACCCCCAACCCTCCGTCCATCAAACCCCCAACCCTCCGTCCATCGAACCCCCCAACCCTCCGTCCATCGAACCCCCCCAACCCTCCGTCCATCGAACCCCCCCAACCCTCCGTCCATCAAACCCCCAACCCTCCGTCCATCGAACCCCCCAACCCTCCATCCATCGAACCCCCCCAACCCTCCGTCCATCGACCCCCCCAACCCTCCGTCCATCGACCCCCAACCCTCCGTCCATCGACCCCCAACCCTCCGTCCATCGAACCCCCCAACCCTCCGTCCATCGACCCCCCAACCCTCCATCCATCGACCCCCAACCCTCCATCCATCGAACCCCCCAACCCTCCGTCCATCAAACCCCCCAACCCTCCATCCATCGAACCCCCCAACCCTCCATCCATCGAACCCCCCCAACCCTCCGTCCATCGAACCCCCCCAACCCTCCATCCATCAAACCCCCCAACCCTCCGTCCATCGAACCCCCAACCCTCCGTCCATCAAACCCCCCAACCCTCCGTCCATCAAACCCCCCAACCCTCTGTCCATCAAACCCCCCAACCCTCCGTCCATCAAACCCCCCAACCCTCTGTCCATCAAACCCCCCAACCCTCCGTCCATCGAACCCCCCAACCCTCCGTCCATCAAACCCCCCAACCCTCCGTCCATCGAACCCCCCCAACCCTCCGTCCATCGAACCCCCCCAACCCTCCGTCCATCGAACCCCCCAACCCTCCGTCCATCGAACCCCAACCCTCCGTCCATCGAACCCCCAACCCTCCGTCCATCGAACCCCCCAACCCTCCGTCCATCAAACCCCCCAAACCTCCATCCATCAAACCCCCCAACCCTCCGTCCATCGAACCCCCCAACCCTCCGTCCATCGAACCCCAACCCTCCGTCCATCGAACCCCCAACCCTCCGTCCATCGAACCCCCCAACCCTCCGTCCATCAAACCCCCCAACCCTCCGTCCATCAAACCCCCCCAACCCTCCGTCCATTGAACCCCCCAACCCTCCGTCCATCAAACCCCCCAACCCTCCGTCCATTGAACCCCCCAACCCTCCGTCCATCGACCCCCCCAACCCTCCGTCCATCGAACCCCCAACCCTCCGTCCATCAAACCCCCCCAACCCTCCGTCCATCAAACCCCCCCAACCCTCCATCCATCGAACCCCCCAACCCTCCGTCCATCGAACCCCAACCCTCCGTCCATCAAACCCCCCCAACCCTCCGTCCATCGACCCCCCCAACCCTCCGTCCATCGAACCCCCCCAACCCTCCGTCCATCGACCCCCCCAACCCTCCGTCCATCAAACCCCCCAACCCTCCGTCCATTGAACCCCCCAACCCTCCGTCCATCGACCCCCCCAACCCTCCGTCCATCGAACCCCCAACCCTCCGTCCATCAAACCCCCCCAACCCTCCGTCCATCAAACCCCCCAACCCTCCATCCATCGAACCCCCCAACCCTCCGTCCATCGAACCCCAACCCTCCGTCCATCAAACCCCCCCAACCCTCCATCCATCGAACCCCCCAACCCTCCGTCCATCGAACCCCAACCCTCCATTCATCAAACCCCCCCAACCCTCCGTCCATCGACCCCCCCAACCCTCCGTCCATCGAACCCCCCAACCCTCCGTTCATCTACTCCAATTTGCACACAGCAAGCTCCCACAAACTGCAATGTGATATTGACCAGATAATCTGTTTTAGTGATGTTGATTAAGGGATCAATATTGGCCCCAGGACACTGGGGAATAACTCCCCAGGTCTTCTTCGAAATAGTGCCGTGGGATCTTTTACGTCCACCTCAGAGGGCAGACAGAGCCTTGGTTTAACGTCTCATCCGAAAGACGGCACCTCCGATAGTGCAGCACTCCCTCAGTACCGCCCCTCCGACAGTGCAGCACTCCCTCAGTACTGCCCCTCCGACAGTGCAGCACTCCCTCAGTACTGCCCCTCCGACAGTGTGGCGCTCCCTCAGTACTGCCCCTCCGACAGTGTGGCGCTCCCTCAGTACTGCCCCTCCGACAGTGCAGCACTCCCTCAGTACTGCCCCTCCGACAGTGCGGCGCTCCCTCAGTACTGCCCCTCCGACAGTGCGGCGCTCCCTCAGTACTGCCCCTCCGACAGTGCTGCGCTCCCTCAGTACTGCCCCTCCGACAGTGCAGCACTCCCTCAGTACTGCCCCTCCGACAGTGCGGCGCTCCCTCAGTACTGCCCCTCCGACAGTGCAGCGCTCCCTCAGTACTGCCCCTCCGACAGTGCAGCACTCCCTCAGTACCGCCCCTCCGACAGTGCAGCGCTCCCTCAGTACTGCCCCTCCGACAGTGCAGCACTCCCTCAGTACTGCCCCTCCGACAGTGCAGCACTCCCTCAGTACTGCACTGGAGTGTCAGCCTAGATTATTGTGCTCGAGTCTCTGGAGTGGGACTTGAACCCACAATCTTCTGACTGATAATCTTTCTCTCTCCCTGTTCCCTCCGAATCTCTCCCCGAAGACTCTCACCTGAAATATTAACCTGTTTTTTCCCCTTTCTGAATCTGCTGTATTTCTGGCACTTTCTGTGTTTAATTTGTGGTTTGTGTTTTATTCGGAGTGATGTTGGGTCAGTTACTGTCTGCTGCTCTAGCTGCCTGGGTGTGTGAGGGCCCTTGAGCTAATCTAGTGCCGATGACAGTGTGCATTCCTCCACATGGGAATCTCAAAGGAATTCCAGCACGTGCCCACCACTCCAGATTCTGTGAGCGATAATTGAACACGTGCTGGCAGTTTATATGAAAGGGGCCCTGGATTCTTATACCCGTTCAGCTCTCCTGCTCTTCTCCAATGATGTGTCTGGCTGGATCGTGATATCTCCTATTCCAAACTGTCTCAGGCAAACCCACCCTGAAGATGAACAAACATAAGAATTAGGAGCAGGAGTCGGCCATTCGGCCCCTCGAGCTTGCTCCGCCATTCAATAAGATCCTGGCTGATCTTCTACCTCAACTCCACTTTCCTGCACCATCCCCATATCCCTTGATTCCCCTAGAGTTCAAAAATCTATCGACCTCTGTCTTGAATATACTCAACGACTGAGCCTCCACAGCCCTCTGGGGTAGAGAATTCCAAAGATTCACCACCCTCTGAGTGAAGAAATTCCTCCTCATCTCAGTCCTAAATGGCCGACCCCTTATCCTGAGACTATGCCCCCTGGTTCTAGATTCCCCAGCCAGGGGAAACAACCTCTCAGCATCTACCCTGTCAATCCCCCTCAGAATCTTATATTTTCAATGAGATCACCTCTCATTCTTCTAAACTCCAGGGAGTATAGGCCCATTCTACACAATCTAAACTGAGAGTGAGTAGACTCAGCCCTTCCAATCTCACACTGGCCTCGGGCCAGGCTTCCAGCCAGAGTCCAGACTGAGGCGATGCATTCATCTAAAAAGGAGCTGGATAAATACCCCACAGACCAGGGACTGAATCCACGGACTCACTGGGCCTGTGCGGGTTGTGCGGGTATCGAGTGAGACTTTGAGGTGACGAGATTAGTACAGCACAACTCCACGTCCCAGGTCTGAGCTTCAGCTTTCTCATCCCAATTATCTTCAGATAAAATCCTGTACAACTATTGATTCCAACATTAATCCCTGGCAATGATATCTTCTTCAAACATCAATACACTCTCGGATAGATCCATTAAACAAAATCAAATACCCGTCTAGGCAAACTGGCACGATGTGAATATCAGGATCCTGGTTCGAGAAAAGGACAGCCTTAATAGAGTGGAATTGATTCAATAGACACTGGTTAATGCTCCCCTCCTCCCACTATCCAAATACCCCGTCTAAACCCCCTCCCTCCTCACTGAATCCTCAGTTCAGGCCATCACTCATTGCACCATCTCCTACGGAAAATTATGCTTTCCAAGGATCGTCAGCCCGGAGACGTCCTCTCTTGCCTCAGTCCGCTCTTACCTCAGTCCTCTCTTGCCTCAGTCCTCTCTTACCCTCAGTCCTCTCTTACCTCAGTCCTCTCTTGCCTCAGTCCTCTCTTCCCCTTCCAATCCTTGGGGTTCGGAAGCTCAGCTCGCCACCACCGAACCCCAACTCCCTTCCCAATCCTCGCTCCCATTGGACTTGCCGTCTTGGTGCAGCCCTTTACCTGTTCTCCTCAATCAGTCAAAGGCTGATATCTGCCAAGCCTTTTTATCCAATTTATTTAATCTGCAGCAAGATCTTTTGGCTGGCATAAAATAAATGGAGATCTGATCCTTGACACCTGAACTGCACCCCAGCAGGTTTCAGCCCCTTCAGGAGAGAAGGGGAGAAAGTTGGAGAGGAAAATATAAATACGTTCACGGCAACAGTAAGGAGTTTAGCGCAAGGTGGCGGCGACACAGAGGGCCATGCTGTCCGACATCGCTCGCTGTGAGCAGTCCGAATGTGGCAGCCCATGTGATCGCCCACGTCCTGTTTGCTGGGATACAGTAATCTTGGAGACCACATTAACGTCCACGCACAATGATATGGCAAATTGAACATAACACTTGTCAGCGAGACTACCTCAAGTAATCTAAAAACAAATATAATTATGTAAAAATGGCCTGTCAGGCAGTGAATAGAGTGTCTGAGCATTCGACAATGGAAAGTTATCTGCCTGTCATTAAACAAATCACACACAATTACTGCACCGATCCATCCTCAACCAGTCATCACGACCAACAGCTCACTGAGCTTGGGTTCGAAGCATCGCAAAGGAGGACACAAATAACCTCCCAGAGATGTCGGGGAACATAGGGGCTAATGAGAGGGAGGAACTGAATGAAATCAGTATTTGTAGGGAAATGGTGTTAGGGAAATTGACGGGATTGAAGGCCGATAAATCCCCAGGGCCTGATAATCTACATCCTAGGGTACTTAAGGAAGTGGCCCTAGAAATAGTAGATGCATTGCTGGTCATCTTCCAAAATTCTATAGACTCTGGAACAGTTCCCATGGATTGGAGGATAGCTAATGTAACCCCACTATTTAAAAAAGGTGGTAGAGAGAAAGCGGGGAATTATAGACTGGTAAGCCTGACATCGGTAGTGGGGAAAATGCTAGAGTCCATTATAAAAGATGTAATAGCAGAGCACTTGGAAAACAGTGACAGGATCGGACAAAGTCAACATGGATTTGCAAAAGGTAAATCATGCTTGACTAATCGACTGGAATTTTTTGAGGATGTAACTGGTAGAATAGATAAGGGAGAACCAGTGGATGTGGTGTATTTGGACTTTCAGAAGGCTTTCGATAATGTCCCGCATAAGAGATTAGCATGCAAAGTTACAGCACATGGGATTGGGGGTAAGGTACTGACTTGGATAGAGAACTGGTTGGCAGACAGAAAGCAAAGAGTTGGAATAAATGGGTCTTTTTCCGAGTGGCAGGCAGTGACTAGTGGGGTACCGCAGGGATCGGTGCTAGGACCCCAGTTATTCACAATATATATTAATGATCTAGACGAGGGAACTAGATGTAATATCTCCAAGTATGCAGACGACACAAAGCCTGGGTGAGCATGTGTGCTGTGAGGAGGATGCAGAGAAACTCCAGTATGATTTGGACAGGTTGGGTGATTGGGCAGATGCATGGCAGATGCAGTATAATGTGGATAAATGCGAGGTTATCCACTTTGGTGGCAAAAACAGGAAGGCAGATTATTATCTGAACGGCAATAGATTGGGAAAATGGGAAGTGCAACGAGACCTGGGTGTCCTTGTGCACCAGTCGCTGAAGGTAAGCATGCAGGTGCAGCAGGCGGTTAAGAAAGCAAATGGTATGTTGGCCTTCATAGCAAGAGGATTCGAGTACAGGAGCAAGGATGTCTTGCTGCAGTTGTACAGGGCCTTGGTGAGACCACACCTTGAGTATTGTGTGCAGTTTTGGTCGCCTTATCTGAGGAAGGATGTTCTTGCCATGGAGGGAGTGCAGCGAAGATTCACCAGACTGATACCTGGGATGGCAGGAATGAAGTATGAAGAGAGATTGGGTCGATTAGACTTATATTCGCTAGAGTTTAGAAGAATGAGAGGGAGTCTCATTGAAACTTATAAAATTCTAACAGGACTAGACAGACTGGATGCAGGAAGGATGTTCCCGATGGTCGGGGAGTCCAGAACCAGGGGTCACAGTGTAAGGATAAGGGGTAAGCCATTTAGGACTGAGATGAGGAGGAATTTCTTCACCCAGAGAGTGGTGAACCTGTGGAATTCTCTACCACAGAAGGCAGTTGAGGCCAATTCATTAAATATATTCAAGAAGGAGATAGATATATTTCTTAAGGCTAAGGGGATCAAGGGATATGGGGAGAAAGCAGGGACAGATACTGAATTTGGATGATCAGCCATGATCTCATTAAATGGCGGAACAGGCTCGAGGGGCCGAATGGCCTATTCCTGCTCCTATCTTCTATGTTTTTAAACATTTTTCAGTGCTGGTCTTCAATTTTATTTACTGAGATAGCAAGTGAAGGGCCCTGTCCCGCAGTGCAGGACACCAGTGTCAGCTCCTGTACATGTACAGCGCACAGCGGGTAAAAGGGAAGGATTCACTCCTGTCTGGTACAATTCGGCCCGTGTGTGTCTCAGTGTCAGCTCCTGTACTTGTACAGTACATAGCGGGTAACCAGTGGATGTGGTATAATTGGATTTTCAGAAGACATTCGAAAAGGTGCCACACAAGAGCTTATTAAACCAAATTAGGGCTCATGGGATTGGGAGTAATATACTAGCATGGATTGAGGATTGGGTAACGGACAGAAAACAGAGAGTAGGAATAAACTGGTCATTTTCGGGTTGGCAGGCTGTAACTAGTGGGGTACCGCAAGGATCAGTGCTTGGGTCTCAGCTATTCACAATCTTTTTCAATGATTTGGATGAGGGGACCAAATGTAATTTATCCAAGTTTGCTGATGATACAAAGCTGGGTGGGAATGTAAGTTGTGAGGAGGATGCATGGAGGCTTCAAGGGGATATAGAAAAGCAGAGTATATTTTAAATGGTGAGAGATTGGGAAATGTTGGTGTTCAGAGGGACCTGGGTGTCCTTGTACAAGAATCACTGAAAGTTAATATGCAGTTACAGCAAGCAATCAGGAGAGCAAATGGTATGTTGGCCTTTATTACAAGAGGATTTGATTATAAGAGTAAAGATGTCTTACTGCAATTATATAGGGCCCTGGTGAGACCACACCTGGAGTATTGTGTACAGTTTTGGTCTCCTTATCTAAGGAAGGATATACTTGCCATAGAGGGAGTGCAATGAAGGTTCACCAGACTGATTCCTGGGATGGGGGATTGTCCTATGAGGAGAGATTGAGTAGACTAGGCCTATATTCTCTAGAGTTTAGAAGAATGAGAGGTGATCTCATTGAAACATACAAAATTCTTACAGGGCTTGACAGGGTAGATGCAGGGAGGATGTTTCCCCTGGCTGGGGAGTCTAGAACCAGGGGTCACAGTCTCAGAATAAGGGGTCGGCCATTTAGGACTGAGATGAGGAGAAATTTCTTCACTCAGAGGGTGGTGAATCTTTGGAATTCTCTACCCCAGAGGGCTGTGGAGGCTCAGTCATTGAGTCTTAGGCAGTCCCTCGGAACCGAGGATGACTTGCTTCCACATTAAAAATGAGTTGTCTGGTGACTGATGAGTCCAATGCGGGACCTACAGTCTCTGTCACAGGTGGGGTAGACGGTGGTTGAAGGGGCAGGTTGGTGGGGTGCTTGGGTTGACACGCGCTCCTTGCGCTGCCTGCGCTTGGCTTCCGCTTGCTCCCGGTGAAGAGACTCGAGGTGTTCGCTGCCTTCCCGGATGCTTCTCCTCCACTTTGCGCGGTCTTGGGCCAGGGATTCTCAGGTGTCGGTGGGGATGTTACACTTTTTCAAAGAGGCTTTGAGGGTGTCCTTGAAGTGTTTCCTCTGCCCACCTGGGGCTCTCTTGCCGTGTCAGAGCTCCGAGTAGAGCGCTTGTTTTGGGAGTCTCGTATCGGGCATGCAGACAATGTGACCCGTCCATCGGAGCTGATCGAGCGTGGTCAAAGCTTCGATGCTGGGGATGTTGGCCTGAGCAAGAACACTGACGTTGGTGCACCAATCCTGCCAATGGATTTGCAGAATCTTGCGGAGGCAGCGTTGGTGGTACCTCTCCAGTGCTTTGAGGTGCCTGCTGTACATGGTCCATGTCTCTGAGGCATACAGCAGGGCGGGTATCACTGCTGCTCTGTAGACCACTGCAGGCCAAGAACGGAGAGGTACTCATCAAGGACAGAGAGGCAGTCAGTGCCCGCTGGAAGGTGCACTTCGAAGATCTCCTTAACCGCGACTCTGTCTTCAACACGAGTGTCATCAACTCTATCCCGCAGCATGCTACCCGCCACCATCTCAGCACAACCCCAGCCCGGCATGAGGTTGAAAAGGCCATCCGACAACTGAAGAACAACAAGGGCTCAGGAGCAGATGGAATCCCCGCCGAGGCACTAAAGCATGGCGGAGAAGCACTACTGGCGCGAATTCATGAACTCATTTTTCTTATCTGGAAGGAGGAGAGCATGCCAGGGGATCTCAGAGATGCCGTAATTGTGACCATCTTCAAGAAAGGTGACAAGTCCAATTGCGGTAATTACAGAGGAGTTTCCCTGCTGTCTGCCACAGGGAAAGTCATCACAAGAATCCTCCTCAATCACCTTCTCCCAGTGGCCGAAGAGCTCCTCCCAGAGTCGCAATGCGGATTCCGCCCACTAAGGGGCACAATGGACATGATCTTCACTGCACGTCAATTACAAGAGAAATGCAGGGAACAGCACCAACCGCTGTACATGGCCTTCTTTGATCTCACAAAGGCCTTCGACACTGTCAACCGTGAGGGATTATGGAGTGTCCTCAAATTCGGCTGCCCTCAAAAGTTTGTCTCCATCCTCTGCCTGCTTCACGACGACATGCAAGCCGTGATCCTGACCAACGGTTCCACCACAGACCCAATTCAAGTACGAACCGGGGTCAAGCAAGGCTGTGTCATCGCACCAACGCTCTTCTCGATCTTCCTTGCGGCAATGCTCCATCTCACCCTCAGTCAGCTCCCCACTGGAGTGGAGCTAATTTACAGAACAAACGGGAAACTGTTCAACCTCCATCGCCTCCAGTCCAGATCCAAGGTCATCCCATCCTCTGTCGTCGAATTACAGTATGCAGACGACGCTTGCGTCTGTGCTCACTCGGAGGTCGAACTCCAAACCATCGTCAACACCTTCACCGAAGCGTATGAGAGCATGGCCCTTACACTAAACATCCGTAAGACAAAGGTCCTCTACCAACCTGCCCCCGCCACATAGTACTGCCCCGATTATCAAATTCCACGACAAGGCCTTGGACAACGTGGACCACTTTCCATACCTTGGGAGCCTACTGTCAACAAGGGCAGACGTCGACAACGAAGTCCAACACCGCCTTCAGTGTGCAAGTGCAGCCTTCGGTCGCCTGAGGAAGAGAGTGTTTGAAGACCAGGACCTCAAACCCAGCAAAAAGCTCATGGTCTACAGAGTCATTGAGTATATTCAAGACAGAGATCGATAGATTTTTGGATATTAAGGGAATCGAGGGATATGGGGATAGTGCAGGAAAGTGGAGATGAGGTAGAAGATCAGCCATGATCTTATTGAATGGTGGAGCAGGCTCGAAGGGCCAAATGGCCGACTCCTGCTCCTATTCCTTATGTTCTTATATTTCTTATGTATATGTACAGTACACAGCAGGTAAAATTGAACGATTCACTCCCGTCTGGTACTGTACGGCTTATAATAAACAGTGATGGGGGAGTAGCTGGTGATTGGGGAGCTGTACCCCAGCAAGAGTTGACACAGGAGGAGAGAAGGTTGAAAAAGTAAGTTTGGACCATAAATTTAGTCTGGCCCATTAGTGGGGATCAATATACTAACGGGCTGTGCTGCTCTCTGTCATGTTTATCTTGCTTGGATTGTTCACGGGCTGTGAGCTGTCTGCGTCCCTCATCTCATCGAGGGGGGAAGTTGTGACCCCTGAACTGTCACCCCAGGTGGGAGCAGCTGACTCTGCACAGGTCAGAGTTCAAAGCTGAAAGCTTCTGGTGTGGCGATCTCACTGCCCCATTGGGCAGAGTCACGGGCTGAACGGGTTTACTGAACTCGCACTGCGCCGTGGCGTTAGAAGAATGTGCAAGGTGTTCAGGACGACTCATTCTCCAGCGACGAGAGCCCACACGAGCTGATTGTGCTGTCCTGTGTATTGAGCAGGGCCCTTGAATTTCACAATGTAGTCAGCAAAGAATGTGATGACAGAGTCTGGGAGAAGCGTCAGTGTAAAGCTGGAGTCTGGAGTCCTCGCTAATACTCGTCCTCTGTGGAGAAGCCTCACCTCCATCGATTTCCAATAGAGCCACAATGACCCGAGAGCAGTCCTGACACTTCACTCTCCAACACTCATTTATTCATCATTTCAGGGTCAGGAACAACGGCTCCACAGATCCCCGCCCCTCCCCCGGTGAGACGGCAGGGTGTGTGAGAGTGGGGGAGGGGAGAGTGGGGGAGGGGAGGGTGGGGGAGGGTGGGGAGAGGGGAGAGTGGAGGAGGGGAGAGTGGAGGAGGGGAGAGTGGAGAGTGGAGGAGGGGAGAGTGGAGTGGAGGAGGGGAGAGTGGAGGAGGGGAGAGTGGGGAGAGTGGAGGAGGAGAAAGTGGGGGAGGGGAGAGTGGGGAGAGTGGAGGAGGAGAAAGTGGGGGAGGGGAGAGTGGGGGAGGGGAGAGTGGGGGAGGGGAGAGTGGGGGAGGGGAGAGTGGGAAGAGTGGGGGAGGGGAGAGTGGGGGAGGGGAGAGTGGAGAGAGTGGGGGAGGGGGAGAGTGGGGGAGGGGAGAGTGGGGAGGGGGAGAGTGGGGGTGGGGAGAGTGGGGGTGGGGAGAGTGGGGGAGGGGAGAGTGGGGGAGGGGAGAGTGGGGGAGGGGAGAGTGGGGGTGGGAGAGTGGGGGAGGGAGAGTGGGGGGGGGAGAGTGGGGGAGGGAGAGTGGGGGAGGGGAGAGTGGGGGAGGGGAGAGTGCTCATGAGGCGGTTCATGATAGGGACCACGGGATGGAGTGGAGGGGGGGGGGGCGGGGTGGGGGGTGACGGTGCTCAGGGACCACGGGTGGCGTGGAGGGGGGAGTGGGGGGGGGGGGGGGGGCGTTTGTCAGGGGACCACGGGATGGATGGAGCGGGGGGGCGGGGTGGGGGTGGACGGTGCTCAGGGACCACGGGATGAGTGGAGCGGGGGGGCGGGGTGGGGTAGTGGGACGGTGCTCAGGGTCCACGGGAGGGAGAGGAGGGGGGGGCGGGGTGGGGTGTGACGTGCTCTAGGGACCCGGGATGGAGTGGTGGGGGGGTGGGGGGGGTGGGGGGGGAGGTGTCAGGACCACAGGGATGGGAAGTGGTGGGGGTGGGGGGGTGGTGAAGGTGTCAGGGGGACCCCGGGTGGAGTGGTGGGGTGGGGGGCGGTGGTCGGTGCTTCAGGGACCCACGGGATGGGTGGAGGGGGGGTGGGGAGGGGGTGGGAGGCGTTGTCAGGGACCCGGGATGGAGTGGTGGGGGGGAGGGGGTGGGGGGGGGACGGTGCTCAGGGACCACGGGATGGAGTGGAGCGGGGGGGGGGTGGGGGGTGGACGGTGCTCAGGGACCACGGGATGGAGTGGTGGGGGGTGGGGGGGTGGTGAAGGTGCTCAGGGCTCTGAGCC
This sequence comes from Squalus acanthias, assembly GCA_030390025.1. Lineage (NCBI taxonomy): Eukaryota > Metazoa > Chordata > Chondrichthyes > Squaliformes > Squalidae > Squalus > Squalus acanthias. The sequence continues at coordinate 402,775 of JASTWF010000078.1, forward strand.
CGATCATTCACAGAGCCTTTAGTTGAGGTGTTGCTGCCTGTAACTCGGCAAAGGAGGATCCAACAGTTTGGCTCAAGAGAAGGAGATCGTGAAGGGCATGATCCAGGCCCCATGAAAGGAGGGGGCCTTGGCAGTGACTGCCAACTCCAGCAATCCCCAAACAGCAGGAAGAAGTTCACTGACCTTTCCAGGACAGGCAAGGTAACAGGATTCAGCCGTTCCCTGTAACAGGCTCTGGAATAAATAGCTTTCCCAGTTTCCGCCCCCTTGCCCTCACTGCCCCCAACACCACCTGCAACTCACCACCAACGTACAGGAGGTCCCACAATATCCTCCACACTCGCTTCCTGCTCCTCCAAACCTTTCTTTACTCACAGCCGAACATACAGGGAAACAATGGAAGAGTCAGGCGGTCTGTAGCTCGTTCCCAGCACCTGTTCTCACCCCCGTTAGACAAAGCTCTCGAGACCCGGGCTGGAATCCCCGCCATGACACACAGCGACCCTCACTCTCCACTCCATCATAACGGGAAACAGACCACAGCGTAAGGTGAGGAAGTGTCGCCTCACACCCGGGGCTCCTGCTGAATAACATCAGCCACCTGTCGTGACTTCAACGTATAGTCCAGACTGACACTCCCCAGTGGCAGTACTGAGGAAGACTTGCACTGTCAGAGGGTCAGTACTGAGAGAGTGCCGCACTGTCAGAGGGGCAGTACTGAGGGAGTGCCGCACTGTCAGAGGGGCAGTACTGAGGGAGTGCAGCACTGTCAGAGGGGCAGTACTGAGGGAGCGCCGCACTGTCAGAGGGGCAGTACTGAGGGAGCGCTGCACTGTCGGAGGGGCAGTACTGAGGGAGCGCCGCACTGTCGGAGGGGCAGTACTGAGGGAGCGCTGCACTGTCGGAGGGGCAGTACTGAGGGAGCGCCGCACTGTCAGAGGGGCAGTACTGAGGGAGTGCAGCACTGTCGGAGGGGCAGCACTGAGGGAGCGCTGCACTGTCGGTGGGACAGTACTGAGGGAGTGCTGCACTGTCGGACGGTCAGTACTGAGGGAGCACTGCACTGTCGGAGGGGCAGTACTGAGGGAGCGCTGCACTGTCAAAGGGGCAGTACTGAGGGAGCGCTGCACTGTCGGAGGGTCAGTACTGAGGGAGCGCTGCACAGTCGGAGGGGCAGTACTGAGGGAGCGCCGCACTGTCGGAGGGTCAGTAGTGAGGGAGTGCTGCACTGTCGGAGGGGCAGTACTGAGGGAGCGCTGCACAGTCGGAGGGGCAGTACTGAGGGAGCACTGCACTGTCGGAGGAGCAGTACTGAGGGAGCGCTGCACTGTCAAAGGGGCAGTACTGAGGGAGTGCTGCAGTGTCGGAGGGTCAGTACTGAGGGAGCGCTGCACTGTCGGAGGGGCAGTACTGAGGGAGTGCTGCACTGTCGGAGGGTCAGTACTGAGGGAGCGCTGCACAGTCGGAGGGTCAGTACTGAGGGAGCGCCGCACTGTCGGAGGGTCAGTACTGAGGGAGTGCTGCACTGTCGGAGGGGCAGTACTGAGGGAGTGCTGCACAGTCGGAGGGTCAGTACTGAGGGAGCGCTGCACAGTCGGAGGGGCAGTACTGAGGGAGCGCCGCACTGTCGGAGGGGCAGTACTGAGGGAGCGCTGCACAGTCGGAGGGGCAGTACTGAGGGAGTGCTGCACTGTCAGAGGGGCAGTACTGAGGGAGCGCTGCACTGTCGGAGGGGCAGTACTGAGGGAGCGCTGCACTATCGGAGGGGCAGTACTGAGGGAGCGCTGCACTGTCGGAGGGGCAGTACTGAGGGAGCGCTGCACAGTCGGAGGGGCAGTACTGAGGGAGCGCTGCACTGTCGGAAGGGCAGTACTGAGGGAGCACTGCACTGTCGGAGGGGCGGTACTGAGGGAGCCCCGCACTGTCGGAGGGGCAGTACTGAGGGAGCGCTGCACTGTCGGAGGGGCAGTACTGAGGGAGCGCCGCACTGTCGGAGGGGCAGTACTGAGGGTGCACTGCACTGTCGGAGGGGCAGTACTGAGGGAGCGCCGCACGGTCGGAGTTGACGTCTTTCCGATAAGACGTTAAACCCAGGTCCCCTCTGCTCTTTCAAGTCAATGTAAAAGATCCCACAGCATTATTCGAAGACGAGCAGGGTAGTTCGCTGTTGTCCTGGACCAATATTTATCCCTCAACCAATATCATCAAAAACTGATTATCTGGTCATTATCTCGTTGCTGTTTGTGGGAGCTTGCTGTGCACAAATTTGCTGCCACGTTCCTTACATTACAACAGTGACTCCACTTCAAAAAGTGCCCTGATTGACTGTAAAACGCTTTGGGACGTTGTGAGGTGGTGAAAGGCGCTATAGAAATGCGAGTCTCTTTCTTTTCTGTCAAACTCAGTTATTGCTTCCTGAGAGCAGCCTGACCCTTTCCAGCATTGCCAGGGGGTCACGGCGATGTAGCCCCCTGCCTAGTTTGGCAGACAGGAAGGTGTGGGTAACAGCACAATCTACAGAGCTCGATCCTGACCACTCGCATCCCCAGCGTCCCAGCAGTGCTCGAGCTGCACTGCTCCCTGGAGTATTTCACCATCTCTTTATTTATTCCTCCCTCCTTCAATCCTGTCTCGAACCAGATATTCAGCCAGGCCCTTGAATAAGGAATGTTTTTTGCTGACAGATGATCCCACATTCTGCTGCTCGTTGGGGAATGTCGAAAAAATCTCTTGTTTCCTCTGAAGCTGCGAACTTTGCCCTTGTATCTTTGGTTCTCTGATCACAGATGACGTTGCCTGAATGTCCATTATCCCCAGCCCTCGGCACCGTGAAGACACAAATCATCGACCCTCTCGATCTTCTGTTCTCTAATGAGAAAAAAATTCACTTCTAAAGATCTATCCAACTTACCAGCGTTGAATCCCACATTCATTCAAGTTCCTTTCTGAACTTTCTCCATCCCTCGAAGGTCTTTTTTGAAGGTAGCTGCCTCGGAACAACACACGGCAATCCAAATATGGTCACAGAGGGAGGAGGAGGAATAATGTCTGTGGTGACTAGGTGGTCACAGGCCAGCGGTGCAGGTGTGAGGGTCGATGGTCGATGAATAGTCAGGAGTCTTGTTTGCTCACCTTCAGTTCTGTGAAACAAATCACGATGTTTTCTAACTAGGCTCATCACAATGAGCAATGTCAGCACGGCTTAGATACAGAGTAAAGCTCCCTCTACACTGTCCCATCAAACACTCCCAGGGCAGGTACAGCACGGGTTAGATACAGAGTAAAGCTCCCTCTACACTGTCCCATCAAACACTCCCAGGGCAGGTACAGCACGGGTTAGATACAGAGTAAAGCTCCCTCTACACTGTCCCATCAAACACTCCCAGGGCAGGTACAGCACGGGTTAGATACAGAGTAAAGCTTCCTTTATAAATGCAAGTTCTATCTTCTCTCTACTGTTAAGTTAATCATTGTATTGTAGAAATTGCTCTTCAACTCTAGCTATCTTGTCTACTCCCATTTCCTGCCCACTCATTGGATCCTCTTTTAATCATCCTTTCAAATACTTATCGCGTTCCCTGTTAGAATTAGTCAAGTTACGTCTATCTCTGGTCACTTTAAATAATCAGGTTTGAGTGCAAACCAATATGGTGGGTATATTGTGTTTAATCAGAGTTTAAGACGGAATATAAGACATTAGTTATGCAGCAAAAACCTGCAACCGTGACAAGAGGCTGATACTGATCTGATCGGACAGATGGTTGACACACGTGAGTAATTCTGTTCTTCCTTTCATCTAGAGCCTCCTCTCTCTCTCTCTCTCTCTCTCTCTCTGTCTGTGAGTACAAGCTGTCGCGAGGTCACTTTTATTCTACTTTTAGGTTTGGGCCTGAACCAGGACGTTGACAAGACCTTTTGACCGATAGAAGTTCCCCATAAACCTTATTATCCAATGGGACTTCTAGTTCTTTGTCTCGATTCTTGTGTCAAAGCCCGCCCTAAAGACGTCTCATGATTGTGGCTACATGTCTTTCTCTGTTTATATTTTCCCAGGGTTTCCTTCTGTGGAATTCGTGTCTTCTCTCTTTCGTTTGTATCCTTCTTTGATCTCATGAGGCCCAACCAGAAACCTGTTCGCTTCAGAGTGTTACCTCCATTATGACGTCGCAAATGTCTACGTTGTTGAGGCTGCCGCGAAACACGAATGGAGGCTGAATCCATATGTGGAAAACAAGAAACTTTAATTCAGCTGCATGGCACAAAAAATGGTTGAGCAAACTGCTCCCAGAATTCTCTGGAAAATCCCTGAAGCCCCGCCCACTCCTGCCTTAAAGGTAAGGTGCCTTAAAGGGAAGGTTCACCGATATATTGTCCACAGACGGAAAAGTGGGTTATGCCCGTTTAGGTGGCGATCCGCCACACAGCTCCCCCCAGAATCCGCTTAGGACGTGTGGACGAGACGGTGCGGCGGTCTGATGGTCCGGCCGGAGCGGCTCTTGTAGGACGCCGGTGGACGTGGAACGGCTGGGCATGGAGCAGCCGGGTGAACCGGCTTTAGGGCAGGTCGGCCGCGTGGAGTTGGACGAGCTACAGGGACCTGCTCACCGGGCTCCGAGTGTGCTGGCTTGAGTCGGTCAACCGACACTTTTTCGGTCCTGTCGCCCACTTGCAGGGTGAAAAATTGGTCCCCAGCCTGTAGCACCTTGTAGGGCCCGTCGTACGGGGGTTGAAGGGGTCCGCGGTGGTCGTCGTGCCGGCCGAAAACAAACCGTGCCTGGTGCAGGCTTAGTGGGACGTGTGAGGTGGATTCGCCGTGTCGAGCAATGGGCACCGGGTCGAACTCCAGCGCCGGTGAGGCGAAGTTGTGGCGTTGCTGGTCGGCTGACCAGGGTGTCGTGGCGGTGGGCAGGAACTCGCCGGATACGCGCAGCGGCTGACCGTACACGAGCTCTGCTGCCGATGCGTGGAGGTCTTCTTTAACCGCGGTGCGCAGGCCGAGGAGGACCCACGGAAGTCGGTCGGTCCAGGCGCCGTCTTGGAGGCTGGCTCGAAGAGATGCCTTCAAGGATCTGTGGAACCGCTCACACAGTCCGTTGGCTTGGGGGTGGTATGCTGTGGTGTGGTGAATGGTCACCCCGAGATTGCGTGCAACGGCGGTCCAGAGTTCAGAGGTAAATTGCGGACCTCTGTCCGACGTCATGTCGGAGGGGACGCTGAACCGTGCGACCCAGGTGCTGACGAAGGCTCTGGCGATGTCGGCGGTGGTAGTAGAGGTCAGTGGAATTGCCTCAGGCCAGCGTGTGGTGCGGTCAACGATGGTCAGCAAGTGCGTGTGGCCTTGCGACGGCGGCAGGGGCCCTACGATGTCCACGTGGATGTGGTCGAATCTCCGCGAGGGGACAGTAAACTCCTCGAGGGGTGCTTTCGTGTGTTGCTGTACCTTGGCCCGTTGGCAGGCTAGGCAGGAGTTGGCCCAAGTACACACATCCTTGCGAAGGCCGCGCCAGACGAAGCGGTTGGCTACCAATTTGATGGATGCGCGGGCGCCGGGGTGGGAGAGGTTGTGGAGAATGTCGAATACCCGGCGGCGCCAGGACGCTGGGACGACGGGCCGAGGTTGACATAGGGATATGTCGCACTTGACCGTGACTGCGGTCGGGCCACAGGCGACGTCGGCCAGGCGTAGCCCTGGTAGGTTGGTGGGTGCGGAGAGCAGATCAGGGTCGGTGATCTGGTCTGCTGCGAGTTGAGCGTAGTCGACTGCTAGGTGTGCCGCGTGGATGGCGGGGCGGGAGAGGCAGTCGGCTACCACATTGTCTCGGCCGGAGACGTGTTGGATGTCCGTGGTGAACTCGGACACTGCCGTGAGCTGGCGCTGCTGCCTGGCGGACCAGGGGTCGGTTGTCTTTGCCATTGCGAATGTCAGGGGCTTGTGGTCGACAAACGCCGTGAAGGGGTGGCCCTCAAGCAAAAACCGGAAATGGCGGACCGCCAGGAACAGCGCGAGGAGCTCGCGGTCGAAGGTGCTGTACTTGACCTCCGGGGGGCGTAGTTGGTGGCTGAAGAAGGCAAGTGGTTGCCAGGCGCCGTCGACCCACTGCTCATACACGGCGCCGACCGCGTGGTCGGAGTCGTCCGTGGTGAGCGCTACCCTGGCATTGGGCCGTGGGTGCGCGAGCAGGGTGGCGTTGGCGAGCGCGGTCTTGGAGGAGTCGAAGGCGGCGGACGCGTCTGCCGTCCATTCGACTGCCATCTTGCCGCTCCTGCCCCGGAGGGCTTCATACAGGGGCCTCATGAGGGACGCCGCTTTGGGGATGAAGCGGTTATAGAAGTTCACCATCCCGAGGAACTCCTGGAGGCCTTTGATGGTGGTGGGGCGGGGAAATTGTTGGACGGCCTGCACCTTGGTGGGCAGGGGAATGGCCCCAGCATGGGTGATGTGGTGGCCGAGGAAGTCGATCTTGTCCAGGCCGAACTGGCATTTGGCTGGGCTGAGGATGAGCCCGTGGTCGCTGAGGCGCCCGAACAGGATGCGGAGGTGTTCGAGGTGTTCCTGCTTGGAGGAACTGGCTACCAGGATGTCGTCCATGTAGACGAACAGGAACTTCAGGTCCCGAAGGACCTCCATGAGCCGTTGGAATGCCTGGGCCGCGTTTTTGAGGCCGAAGGTCATCCGCAGGAACTCGAACAGGCCGAAGGGGGTGATTACGGCCGTCTTGGGGATGTCCGCGGGGTGGACGGGGACTTGGTGGTAGCCGCGCACCAGGTCGACCTTGGAAAAGACTGAGTGGCCGGCCAGTCTAGCCGAGAAGTCCTGAATGTGCGGCATGGGGTACCGATCAGGGGTGGTGGCGTCATTGAGGCGGCGGTAATCCCCGCAGGGGCGCCAACCTCCGCCTGGTTTGGGGGCGATGTGGAGTGGGGAGGCCCAGGGACTGTTGGAGCGGCGGATGATGCCGAGCTGTTCCATGGTGGCAAACTCGGTCCGTGCGATCTCCAGTTTGGCCGGGTCCAGCCTGCGGGCGTGGGCGTACACTGGGGGGCCTGTGGTGGGGATGAAGTGTTCCACCCCGTGTTTGGCGGCTTCCGCGGAGAAGGTCGGATTGGTAAGGGCTGGGAATTTGGCCAGGAGTGCCGAGTAGTCATCCGTGGCCCGGGCGTGGCACTGTGACGCCATGTCGGCGGGTTGACGGGGGGCCATGGCGCCCAGGATGGGGGACATGGTGTTCATGTCCACGAGGCGGTGACGAGGGATGTCTACCAGTAGGCCGTGGGCGCACTGGAAATCTGCGCCGATGAGAGGGGAGAGCACCTTGGCAGTGATGAACTCCCATCGGTAGCGGCGACCAGCGAGGTCGAGGGTGACTGTCCGGGTGCCATACGTCCGGATTTCCGAGCCGTTAGCAGCAGCCAGCGCCGGTCCTCGTTCGCCCTTTTGGATGTCGAGGGAGGAGGCCGGGATGATGCTGTGCTGAGCCCCAGTGTCGCACAGGAGCTGGCGGCCAGTTTTGTCATCCGTGACGTACAGCAGGGAGCCCACGTGGTCCACGGCCATCACGGGGGCTGGTACGGGGGCGGACTTGAAAGAGCAGGGAGGTGTGCACCGTTGTGCCCTGGCGCTGAACCGTGCGTGGTAGTAACAGTGGCCCGGGTTAGTGGGGCGTGAAGGCCCCGTGGACCTGGTGACAGGCCCTTGTGGCCGCGGGCTGGATGGTGAGGGGCGCGCCCAGGCATTGGCTGCCAGGTCCGGAGTGACGTCACAGGCTGGAGTGAGCGGACAGCAGCTTGTCGGCCTCATCGGCCAGGGCTTCCAGGTTCGTGAGGCCGGACGCCACGATCGCTGGGCGGATGCTGAGAGGGAGCTGGCGGATGAACAGTGTGTGGAAGAGGGATCCGGGTGGGCTCTCGTCGGTGAGGGAGAGCATGTGGGAGAGGAGGTCTGACGGTGAGGCATCACCGAGGCCTGGAAGGTCGAGGAGGTGACAGTTTCGCTGATATGCCGAGGCCGTAAATTTTTTAAGGAGCGCTGTCCTGAGATGTGCGTACTTGCCTTCCTCTGGTGGGTTCTGCAGCGTTGTCCAAACCTCGGAAACTGCGGCGCTACTGAGTGATGTGACGAGATAGTCGTACTTCGTCCCATCTGTGGTGATGTTTCGCAGCCGGAAGCGAGATTCAGCTTGGAGAAACCAGGCTTCGGGCTGGTTTTCCCAAAACTCCGGCAGTTTCACGGAAACTGCGTTCGTGTCCGCCATTGCAGTGCTCGGAATACGTTCTGAGCGTCGGGGTCACCAATGTTGAGGCTGCTGTGAAACACGAATGGAGGCCGAATCCATATGTGGAAAACAAGAAACTTTAATTCAGCTGCATGGCACAAAAAATGGCTGAGCAAGCTGCTCCCAGAATTCTCTGGAAAAACCCTGAAGCCCCGCCCACTCCTGCCTTAAAGGTAAGGTGCCTTAAAGGGAAGGTTCACCGATATATTGTCCACAGACGGAAAAGTGGGTTAAGCCCGTTTAGGTGGCGATCCGCCACAACGTTAACTTTCCCAAACTTCCTTCCGCTATCTTCACAAGCAGTTAGAACATAAGAAATAGGAGCAGGAATAGGCCACTTGGCCCCTCGAGCCTGCTCCGCCATTCAATAAGTTCATGGCTGATCTTGGGCTCAAAGCCACTTCCCCGCCTGCTCCTCATAACCCTTCACTCCCTTATCTTGCAAAAATCTGTCTATCTCCACCTTAAATGTGTTTAATGACCCAGCCTCCACAGCTCTCTGGGGCAGAGAATTCCACAGAGTTATGACCCTCAAAAGAAATTCCTCCTCATCTCAGTTCTAAAAGGGTGACCCTTTATTCTGAAACTGTGCCCCTGAGTTCTAGATTTCCCCACGAGGGGAAACATCCTCTCTGCATCTACCCTGACGAGCCCCCTCAGTATCTTACATTCTTCTAAATTCCAATCAGTATAGGCCCAACCTGCTCAACCTTTCCTCATAAGACAACCCCCTCATCTCTGGAATTAACCCAGTGAATCGTCTCTGAACAGCCTCCAATGCAAATATATCCTTCCTTAAATAAGGAGACCAAAACTGTACGCAGTACTCCGAGGTGTGGTCTCACCAATACCCTGTACAGTTGTAGCAGGACTTCCCTGCTTTTATACTCCAACCCCCTTGCAATAAAGGCCAACATTCCATTTGCCTTTTTGATTACTTGCTGTACCTGCATGCTAACTTTGTGTTTCATGCACAAGGACCTCCCAGGTCCCTCTGAACTGTAGCATTTTGTAATCTCTCTCCATTTAAATAATAGTTTGCTTTTTTATTT
>JASTWF010000078.1:419599-429599 GCA_030390025.1 Squalus acanthias
TTTGGTCCCCTCATCCAAATCATTGATGTAGATTGTGAATAGCTGAGGCCCAAGCACTGATCCTTGTGGTACCCCACTAGTTACAGCCTGCTAACCAGAAAATGACCCGTTTATTCCTACTCTCGGTTTTCTGTCCGTTAACCAATCCCCAGTCCATGCTAGTATATTACCCCCAATCCCATGAGCCCTAATTTTGTTCAATAACCTCTTGTGTGACACCTTATCGAATGCCTTCTGAAAATCCAAATACACCACATCCACTGGTTCCCCCCTTATCTATTCTGCTAGTTACAACCCTCAAAAAATTCAAACAGATTTATCAAACACGATTTAAGAACATAAGAACATAAGAAGTAGTAGCAGGAGTAGGCCATACGACCCCTCGGGCCTGCTCCGCTGTTCAATAGGATCATGGCTGATCCGAACCTAGACTCACGTCCACTTCCCTGCCCGCTCCCCATAACCCTTAATTCCCTTATCAGCTCGGAAACTGTCTATCTCCGTTTTAAATTTATTTAATGTCGCAGCTTCCACAGCTCTCTGAGGTAGCAAATTCCCTTTCATAAATCCGTGTTGACTCTGCCCAATCCTATTATTATTTTCTAAGTGCCCTGTTACCACGTCCTTAATAATAGATTCTAGCATTTTCCCTACTACTGATGTCAGGCTAACTGGCCTGTAGTTCCCTGTTTTCTCTCTCCCTCCTTTCTTGAACAGCGGGGTTACATTTGCTACATTCCAATCCACGGGGACTGTTCTAGAATCTAGGGAATTTTGGAAGATCAAAACCACTGCATCCACTATCTCTTCAGCCACCTCTTTTAGAAACCCTAGGATGTAGCCGTCAGATCTTTTAGTCCCATTAATTTCTCCTGTACTATTTCTTTACTAAAACTAATTTCTTTAAGTTCCTCACTCTCGCTAGACCCTTGGTTTTCCATTAGTTCCAGAATGTTATTTGTGTCTTCTACCGTGAAGACAGACACAACGTAATATCTCTACCATTTCCTTATTCCCAATTATAATTTCTCCTGTCTCAGCCTCTAAGGGACCACATTTACTTTCACCAATCTCTGCCTTTTTACATATTTATAGAAGCTTTTACAATCTGTTATTATGTCTCTTGCTAGTTTACTCTCATATTCTATTTTCTCTAGATCAATTTCTTGGTCATTCTTTGCTGAATTCTATAACCCTTCCAATCCTCAGGCTTACTGCTCTTTTTGGGAACATTATAAGCCTCTTCCTTTAATCTAATATTATCGTTAACTTCTCTTCTTAGCCACGGTTGGACTTTTTTTTCCGTGGGGTTTTTATTCCTTAAGGAAATATATATATTTGTTGTGAATTATGAATTCATTCTTTAAATGCTAGCCATTGCTTCTCTACCATCATAGCTTTTAATGTAGTTTCCCAATCTACCTTAGCCAACTCGCCCCTCATACCTACGTAGTTTGCTTTGTTCAGATTTAAGACCCTGGTTTCGGATTTAACTAAATCACTTTCAAACTCAATATAAAATTCTATCATGCTATGATCACTCTTCCCCAGAGGCTCCTTTACTACAAGGTTATTAATGAACCATTCGCATTGCACAATACTAGATCTAAAATAACCTGTTCCCTAGTTGGTTCCTCGACATACTGATCCAGAAAACTATCTTGAATGCATTCCATGAACTTGTCCTCTGCACTATTACTGCAAATTTGGTTTGCCCAGTCTATATGTAGATTAAAGTCCCCCATGATTACTGTATTATCCTTGTTTCAGGCGCCTCTAATTTCCTGATTTATACTCTGCCCTACATTACAACTACAGTTAGGGGGCCTATAGACTACTCTCACCAGGTTTCTGCCCCTTGTCGCTTTTTAGCTCCATCCAGACAGACAGATCCCACTCCCAGCAGGAGAGCCAGACAGATCCCTCTCCCAGCAGGAGAGCACAGACAGATCCCACTCCCAGCAGGAGAGCACAGACAGATCCCACTCCCAGCAGGAGAGCACAGACAGATCCCTCTCCCAGCAGGAGAGCACAGACAGATCCCACTCCCAGCAGGAGAGCACAGACAGATCCCACTCCCAGCAGGAGAGCACAGACAGATCCCACTCCCAGCAGGGAGCACAGACAGATCCCACTCCCAGCAGGAGAGCACAGACAGATCCCACTCCCAGCAGGAGAGCACAGACAGATCTCACTCCCAGCAGGGAGCACAGGCAGATCCCACTCCCAGCAGGAGAGCACAGGCAGATCCCACTCCCAGCAGGAGAGCACAGACAGATCCCACTCCCAGCAGGGAGCACAGACAGATCCCACTCCCAGCAGGAGAGCACAGACAGATCCCACTCCCAGCAGGAGAGCAGAGTCAGATCCCACTCCCAGCAGGGAGCACAGACAGATCCCTCTCCCAGCAGGAGAGCACAGACAGATCCCACTCCCAGCAGGGAGCACAGACAGATCCCACTCCCGGCATGAGAGCACAGACAGATCCCACTCCCAGCAGGAGAGCACAGACAGATCCCACTCCCAGCAGGGAGCACAGACAGATCCCACTCCCAGCAGGGAGCACAGACAGATCTCACTCCCAGCAGGGAGCACAGACAGATTCCACTCCCAGCAGGAGAGCACAGGCAGATCCCACTCCCAGCAGGAGAGCACAGACAGATCCCACTCCCAGCAGGGAGCACAGACAGATCTCACTCCCAGCAGGGAGCACAGACAGATCCCACTCCCAGCAGGGAGCACAGACAGATCTCACTCCCAGCAGGGAGCACAGGCAGATCCCACTCCCAGCATGAGAGCACAGACAGATCTCACTCCCAGCAGGGAGCACAGACAGATCCCACTCCCAGCAGGAGAGCAGAGTCAGATCCCACTCCCAGCAGGGAGCACAGACAGATCCCTCTCCCAGCAGGAGAGCACAGACAGATCCCACTCCCAGCAGGGAGCACAGACAGATCCCACTCCCAGCATGAGAGCACAGACAGATCCCACTCCCAGCAGGAGAGCACAGACAGATCCCACTCCCAGCAGGGAGCACAGACAGATCCCACTCCCAGCAGGGAGCACAGACAGATCTCACTCCCAGCAGGGAGCACAGACAGATTCCACTCCCAGCAGGAGAGCACAGGCAGATCCCACTCCCAGCAGGAGAGCACAGACAGATCCCACTCCCAGCAGGGAGCACAGACAGATCTCACTCCCAGCAGGGAGCACAGACAGATCCCACTCCCAGCAGGGAGCACAGACAGATCTCACTCCCAGCAGGGAGCACAGACAGATCCCACTCCCAGCAGGGAGCACAGACAGATCTCACTCCCAGCAGGGAGCACAGGCAGATCCCACTCCCAGCATGAGAGCACAGACAGATCTCACTCCCAGCAGGGAGCACAGACAGATCCCACTCCCAGCAGGAGAGCAGAGTCAGATCCCACTCCCAGCAGGGAGCACAGACAGATCCCTCTCCCAGCAGGAGAGCACAGACAGATCCCACTCCCAGCAGGGAGCACAGACAGATCCCACTCCCAGCATGAGAGCACAGACAGATCCCACTCCCAGCAGGAGAGCACAGACAGATCCCACTCCCAGCAGGGAGCACAGACAGATCCCACTCCCAGCAGGGAGCACAGACAGATCTCACTCCCAGCAGGGAGCACAGACAGATTCCACTCCCAGCAGGAGAGCACAGGCAGATCCCACTCCCAGCAGGAGAGCACAGACAGATCCCACTCCCAGCAGGGAGCACAGACAGATCTCACTCCCAGCAGGGAGCACAGACAGATCCCACTCCCAGCAGGGAGCACAGACAGATCTCACTCCCAGCAGGGAGCACAGGCAGATCCCACTCCCAGCATGAGAGCACAGACAGATCCCACTCCCAGCATGAGAGCACAGACAGATCTCACTCCCAGCAGGGAGCACAGACTGAAAGCTCAGCTGTCAGAAGCTCAGCTCAGGGTCACATAGGACGGCGAGGTTGTGAATGGTCTGCTTCAGCCTGTGACAGTGGCCGGGGAAGGGCATGGGATTGGGGAAAGCTGCCAGATTCAATCCTGGGTCTGCACCGAGTCAACTGGTCTGAGCTGGGACAGTGTTGGGGTCAGTCCAACTGGCTCAGTGCCCCTGGACTAGACAAGTGAGAAACAAAATCAATGGGAGTTCCTGTTGCCCAGTGACCCTGCTGGGAAGTGCATGTTGGACAGGGTCAGGGTGATGGCCCCACAGTTGAATAGTCAGGCTGACACATGAGTAATGGCCTCTCAGGGTGAGAGTGGTCTGAGCCGTGTGTGACTGGACCCCGGAGAGGAAGGGGAGCAACTGAGATAAAATCCCGCACGAAATGAATGCACGCCCACAGACATTCCCGGACCAGCTCCCACTGTGGAGAGACCCCTCCCTGGGATCCTGAGCCAGCACACAACGTGACCAATATAGCGGCTGCACCGTCTCCTGCACCTCGTTAACGCACTGATCAATCGGTCGAGGCAGTCCTGCTCCCGAGGGCTGGTCAGTAAATCACTGGGTCGAGGGAACAGTGCAGGACAGAAACATCAGCACGTGCCTGGATTGAAGATCAACGTCTGACGGAGCCAGAAAAAGAACAACACAGGGATTGCAATCAACTGACTGAGTCCCGGGCGCGAGGACACCGCTCACCTCTCAGGGTACCGAACCCACACGCTAAAATCCAGAAGAGCGGGATTGCAGTTTTATCAGCTATGTCTCATCCACCCCTGGAAGGCTGTCCCTCGGACAGCTCAGACCACTCCTCCCCATATCCATCCTTTCACAGCGACTGTCAGCCGGCTATTCAACAGCCCACTGCGGTCTGCTCCCGTTAGCACTTGCCAGGAGGCCTATCACAAAGACCGCCTCGTTCCACCTCCGTAACATCGCGCGACTCCGCCCCGCCTCAGCTCATCTGAGGCCTTTGTTACCTCTAGACTTGACTCTTTCAACGCACTCCTGGCCGGCCTCCCATCTTCCACCCTACATAACCTTGAACTCATCCAAAACTCGGCTGCCCGTGTCCTAACTCGCACCAAGTCCTGTTCACCCATCACCCCCTGTGCTCACTGACCTACATTGGCTCCCGGTTAAGCAACGCCTCGATTTCAAAATTCTCATCCTTGTTTTCAAATCCCTCCATGGCCTCGCCCCCTCCCTATCTCTGTAATCTCCTCCAGCCCCACAACCTCCCGAGATATCTGCGCTCCTCTAATTCTGCCCTCTTGAGCCTCACTGATTATAATCGCTCCACCATTGGCGGCCGTGCCTTCTGTTGCCTGGGCCCTAAGCTCTGGAATTCCCTCCCTAAACCTCTCCGCCTCGCTACCTCTCTTTCCTCCTTTAAGACACATCTTAAAACCTACCTCTTTGACCTGTCCTAATATCTCCTCATGTGGCTCGGTGTCAAATTTTGTTTGATAATCGCTCCTGTGAAGCACCCTGGGACATTTCACTACGTTAAAGGCGCTGTATAAATACAAGTTGTTGTTGTTGTTTTTGTCCGAGGAAGTGGGCCTCCCAAGGGTTTCAGAATACAAGGGTAGGATCAGCACAGACCCTGACAAAGCACGGGCACACTTGCACTCGTATCAAGTTGAATTTGGAGATGCCACGAGGAGCTCGACCCCGGCACAAAACAAAATCAATCACATTTCAATGTGAGAGCTGCATCAGCAGGACATCCTGTTCCCACAAGTCCAGCGATCAATATGGATGTTCCTGGGTACCCGGGGAGGCAGTGAAACCTGCCTTTTCATATTTCACCATGGACACGCCTGTAGGAACACTAAACATTGCCAACCCTCACAGGCACAATCCAAACCCCGCACAGGTCTAAAGGGAACACGGACCCACAGCTAAAAGGGAGAGAGAAGATTCAGAAAGTCGAGTTTGACCTCAACCCCATGGAGAACCAACAACAATAAGATGAAAGCTCCCATCGTCCTGAACCTCTGCTCACCGTGGGTACTCAACAACAACTGGTATTTATATAGCGCCTTTAACATAGTAAAACGTCCCAAGGTGCTTCACAGGAGCGATTATCAAACAAAGTTTGACAACGAGCCACATAAGGAGATATTAGGACAGGTGACCAAAAGCTTGGTCAAAGAGGTAGGTTTTAAGATGTGTCTTAAAGGAGGAGAGAGGTAGAGAGACGGAGAGGTTTATGGAGGGAATTCCAGAGCTTAGGGCCCAGGCAGCAGAAGGCACGGCCGCCAATGGTGGAGCGATTATAATCAGGGAGGCTCAAGAGGCCAGAATTGGAGGAACGCAGAGATCTCGGGGGGTTGTGGGGCTGAAGGAGATTACAGAGATAGGGAGGGGCGTGGGCCGTGGAGGGATTTGAAATCAAGGATGAGAATTTTGAAATCGAGGCGCTGCTTAACCGGGAGCCAATGTAGGTCAGCGAGCACAGGTGTGAGTATGTGTGAATGTGTGAGTGTGGAAATGTGAGTGAGTGTGAGAGTGTGAGTGTGTGAGTGTTTGTGTGAGTGTGTGAGTATGTGTGAGTGTGAGTGTGCGTGTGAGTATGTGTGTGAGTGTGAGTGAGTGTGTGAGTATGTGTGAGCGTGAGTATGTGTGAGTGTGAGTGAGTGAGTGAGTGCGAGTGTGAATATGTGTGTGAATGAGTGTGAATGTATGTGTGTGAGTGAGTGTGAATGTGAGTGAGTGTGTGTAAGTGTGTGTGAGTGTGAATGTGAGTGTGAATGTGAGTGTGAATGTGAGGGTGAGTGACTGTGTGTGAGTGTGAAATAGTGTGTGTGTTTGCGAGAGTGTGAGTGAGTGTGAGTGTGTGTGAGAGTGAGTGTGTGAGTGAGTGTGTGTGAGTGTGAGAGTGAATGTGTGAGTGAGTGTGTGTGAGTGTGGATGTGAGGGTGAGTGAGTGTGTGTGTGAGTGTGAAATAGTGTGTGTGTTTGCGAGAGTGTGAGTGAGTGTGAGTGTGTGTGAGAGTGAGTGTGTGAGTGAGTGTGAGTGTGTGTGAGAGTGAGTGTGTGAGTGAGTGTGAGTGTGTGTGAGAGTGAGTGTGTGTGTGAGTGTGTTGTCCAAAGCCTTGGACAACGTGGACCACTTTCCATACCTCGGGAGCCTACTGTCAACAAGGGCAGACGTCGATGACGAAGTCAGTGTGCCAGTGCAGCCTTCGGTCGCCTGAGGAAGAGAGTGTTTGAAGACCAGGACCTCAAACCCGGCACTAAGCTCATGGTCTACAGAGCAGTAGTAATACCTGCCCTGCTGTATGCCTCAGAGACATGGACCATGTACAGCAGGCCCCTCAAACCACTGGAGAGGTACCACCAACGTTGCCTCCGCAAGATTCTGCAAATCCATTGGCAGGATAGGCGCACCAACGTCAGTGTTCTCGCTCAGGCCAACATCCCCAGCATCGAAGCTTTGACCACGCTCGATCAGCTCCGATGGACGGGTCACATTGTCCGCATGCCCGATACGAGACTCCCAAAACAAGCGCTCTACTTGGAGCTTCGACACGGCAAGAGAGCCCCAGGTGGGCAGAGGAAACGCTTCAAGGACACCCTCAAAGCCTCCTTGAAAAAGTGTAACATCCCCACCGACACCTGGGAATCCCTGGCCCAAGACCGCACAAAGTGGAGGAGAAGCATCCGGGAAGGCGCCGAACACCTCGAGTCTCTTCGCCGGGAGCAAGCGGAAGCCAAGCGCAGGCAGCGCAAGGAGTGCACGTCAACCCAAGCACCCCACCCACCTGCCCCTTCAACCACTGTCTGCCCCACCTGTGACAGAGACTGTAGGTCCCGCATTGGACTCATCAGTCACCAGACAACTCATTTTTAATGTGGAAGCAAGCCATCCTCGGTTCCGAGGGACTGCCTAAGAGAGAAGATGAATGTGTGTGTGAGTGTGTGTGTGTGGAAGTGTGAGTGAGTGGGTGAGTGTGTGAGTGAGTGTGTGAGTGTGAGTGAGTGTGTGTGAGTGTGAGTGTGTGTGAGTGAGTGAATGTGTGAGTGTGAGTGAGTGTGTGTGTGTGTGTGAGTGTGTGAGGGAGTGTGTGTGTGAGTGTGAGCGTGTGTGAGTGTGAGCGTGTGTGAGTGTGAGTGAGTGTGTGAGTTTGAGTGTGTGTGAGTGTGAGTGAGTGAGTGTGAGTGTGTGTGTGAGAGTGTGTGTGTGAGTGTGTGTGTGAGTGTGTGTGTGAGCGTGTGTGAGTGTGTGTGTGAGCGTGTGTGAGTGTGTGTGTGAGCGTGTGTGAGTGTGAGCGTGTGTGTGTGTGTGAGTGTGTGAGTGTGAGTGTGTGTGTGTGTGAGTGAGTGTGTGAGTGTGTGAGTGAGTGAGTGTGAATGTGTGTGAGTGTGAGCATGTGTGAGTGAGTGTGTGTGAAAGTGAGTGTGAGTGAATGTGGGTGTGAGAGTTTGTGAGTGTGAGTGACTGTGTGAGTGTGAGTATGTGTGCGTGTGAGTGTGAGCTTGTGTCAGTTTGTGTGAGTGAGTGTGAGTTTGTGTGCAAGTGTGAGCGTGTGTGTGAGTGAGTGTGAGTGAGTGAGTGAGTGAGTGAGTGGGTGTGTTTTGTGAGAGTGTGAGTGTGTGTGTGAGTGTGTGTGTTTGTGAGAGCGAATGTGTGAGTGAGCGTGTGTGAGTGTTTGTGAGTGTGTGTGTGTGTGTGAGCGAGTGTGTGTGTGTGTGAGCGAGTGTGTGAGTGTGTGTGTGTGAGTGTGTGTGTGAGCGAGTGTGTGAGTGTGTGTGTGAGTGAGTGTGTGTGTGAGTGTGTGTGAGTGAGTGAGTGAGTGTGAGTGTGAATATGTGTGAGATTGTGAGTGTGAGTGTGCGAGTGTGCGTGTTTGTGTGTGTGAGTGAGTGTGTGTGAGTGCGTGTGTGAGTGTGAATGTGACTGTGAGTGTGAATATGTGTGTGAGAGTGTGTGTGAGTGTGAATGTGACTGTGAATGTATGTGAGTGTGTGTGAGTGAGTGTGAGTGTGTGTGAGAGTGTGAGTGTGAGTGTGAGATTGTGAGTGTGAGGGAGTGTGTGAGTGTGAATGTGAGTGTGAATGTGTGTGTGAGTGTGTTTGTGTGAGTGTGTGAGTGAGGGTGAGTGAGTGTGTGTGTGAGTGCGACATAGTGTGTGTGTGCGAGAGTGTGAGTGTGTGTGAATGTGAGTGTGAGTGAGTGTGAGTGTGTGTGTGAGTGTGAGTGTGTGCGTGTGTGTGAGTGAGTGTGTGTGTGTGTGAGTGAATGTGTGTGTGAGTGTGTGTGAGTGTGAGTGAGTGAGTGTGAGTGTGAATGTGAGTGAGTGTGAGTGTGTGTGTGAGTGAGTGTGAATGTGAACGTGTGTGAGTGTGAGCATGTGCGAGTGAGTGTGATTGTGAGTGTGTGTGTGAAAGTGAGTGTGAGTGAATGTGGGTGTGAGAGTTTGTGAGTGTGAGTGACTGTGTGAGTGTGAGTATGTGTGTGTGTGAGTGTGAGCTTGTGTCAGTGTGTGTGAGTGAGTGTGAGTTTGTGTGCGAGTGTGAGCGTGTGTGTGAGTGAGTGAGTGGGTGTGTTTTGTGAGAGTGTGAGTGTGTGTGTGAGTGTGTGTTTGTGAGAGCGAATGTGTGAGTGAGCGTGTGTGAGTGTGCGTGAGTGTGTGTGTGTGTGAGCGAGTGTGTGAGTGTTTGTGTGAGTGTGTGTGTGAGCGAGAGTGTGAGTGTGTGTGTGAGTGAGTGTGAGTGTGAGTGAGAGTGTGAGTGTGAGTGTATGAGATTGTGAGTGTGAGGGAGTGTGTGAGTGTGAATGTGAGTGTGAATGTGTGTGTGAGTGTGTTTGTGTGAGAGTGTGTGAGTGAGGGTGAGTGAGTGTGTGTGTGAGTGCGACATAGTGTGTGTGCGAGAGTGTGAGTGTGTGTGAGAGTGAGTGAGTGTGAGTGTGAGTGTGAGTGTGTGAGTATGAGTGTGTGTGTGAGAGTGTGAGTGTGTGTGTGAGAGTGTGTGTGAGTGAGTGTGTGTGTGAGTGTGAGTGAATGTGTGTGTGAGTGTGTGTGAGTGTGAGTGT
>JASTWF010000078.1:439599-491663 GCA_030390025.1 Squalus acanthias
GTGTGAGTGTGAGCATGTGTGTGTGTGTGTGAGTATGTGTGAGTGAGTGTGAGTGTTTGTGTGACTGTGTGTGAGTGTGTGAGTGAGTGTGTTTTGTGAGAGTGTGAGTGTGAGTGTGTGAGTGTGTGTGTGAGTGCGTGTGTTTGTGAGAGCGAGTGTGTGAGTGAGAGTGTATGTGTATGCGTGAGTGTGTGTGAGTGTGAGTGAGTGTGTGTGTGAGTGTGAGCGTGTGAGTTTGAGTGTGAGTTTGAGGGTGTGTGAGTGAGTGTGAGTGTGTGTGTGAAAGTGAGTCTGAGTGAATGTGAGAGTGTGTGTGAGTGTGAGTGTGAGCATGTGTGAGTGTGTGTGATTGTGTGAGTTTCAGTGTGTGTGTGAATGTGTGTGTGCATGTGAGTGTGTCAGAGTGTGTGTGAGTATGAGTGTGTGTGTGAGTGTGTGTCAGTGTGTGTGATTGTGAGTGTGAATGTGAGTGTGAGTGAATGTGAGTGTGAGAGTTTATGAGTGTGAGTGACTGTGTGTGTGAGTGTGTGTGTGTATGTGTGAGTGATTGTGAATGTGTGTGTGAAAGTGAGTGTGCGTGAATGTGAGTGTGAGAGTTTGTGCGTGTGAGTGACTGTGTGTGAGTGTGTGTGTGTGAGTGTGTGTGAGTGTGTTTGAGAGATTGAGTGTGTGAGAGAGTGTGTGTATGAGTGAGCGTGTGTATGAGTGTGTGTTTGTGAGTGTGAGTGAGTGTGAGTGTGGTGTGTTATTGTGA
Organism: Squalus acanthias; assembly: GCA_030390025.1. Taxonomy (NCBI): domain Eukaryota; kingdom Metazoa; phylum Chordata; class Chondrichthyes; order Squaliformes; family Squalidae; genus Squalus; species Squalus acanthias. The sequence continues at coordinate 440,354 of JASTWF010000078.1, forward strand.
GTGTGTGTGTGTGAGTGTGTGTGTGTGTGAGTGTGAGAGTGAGTGCGTGTGAGGGTGTGTGTGAGTGTGAGTGTGAGTGCGTGTGAGTGTGAGTGTGTGTGTGTGAGAGTGTGTGAGTGTGAGTGAGTGTGTGAGTGTGAGTGTGTGAGTGTGAGTGAGTGTGTGTGTGTGTGTGAGTGTGTGAGTGTGTGTGTGTGAGTGTGTGTGTGAGTGAGAGTGTGTGAGTGTGTGTGTGTGTGTCTGTGTGTGTGTGTGTGAGTGAGCGTGTGTGTGTGAGTGAGCGTGTGTATGTGTGAGTGAGTGTGAATGTGAGCCTGTGTGAGTGTGAGCATGTGTGAGTGTGTGTGTGTGAGTGTGAGTGAGTGTGAGTGATTGTGAGTATGTGTGTGAAAGTGAGTGTGCGTGAATGGGAGTGTGAGAGTTTGTGCGTGTGAGTGACTGTGTGTGTGTGTGTGTGTGTGTGAGTGTGTGTGTGAGTGTGAGCTTGTGTCAGTGAGTGTGAATTTGAGTGTGAGTGTGAGCGTGTGTGTGAGTGTGTGAGTGAGTGCGAGTGAGTGTGAGTGTTTGTGTGAGTGTGAGTGTGAGCGTGTGTGAGTGTGAGTGAGTTTGTGTGTGTGTGAGTGAGTGTGAGTGAGTGTGAGTGTGCGCGAGAGTGAGTGTGAGTGAATGAGAGTGTGTGAGTGTGAGTAAGTGTGAGTGAGTGTGTGTGAGTGTGAGTGAGTGTGAGTGTGAGTGTGAGTGTGAGTGAGTGTGAGTGAGTGTGAGTGTGAGTGTGAGTGAGTGTGAGTGAGTGTGAGTGAATGAGAGTGTGTGAGTGTGAGTGAGTGTGAGTGTGAGTGAGTGTGAGTGAGTGTGAGTGAGTGTGAGTGTGAGTGTGAGTGAGTGTGAGTGAGTGTGAGTGAGTGTGAGTGTGAGTGTGAGTGTGAGTGTGCGCGAGAGTGAGTGTGAGTGAGTGTGAGTGAATGAGAGTGTGTGAGTGTGAGTGAGTGTGAGTGAGTGTGAGTGAGTGTGAGTGTGAGTGTGAGTGAGTGTACATCAGGCGAACATAGAGTTGGGCTTAATTGTGATGCCCTTTATGGTGGAGCAGCCTGCTGTCACTCGCTGCTCTGTCTGACACATGAAGAATGTTCATTTGTTCAGGATACCAGAGGGCAGGCAGCGGACGTGGAACTGCACCCAGTGAGGACATGCCTTCGAGAAAATGGGGAGTGGAGGAGATTGAAAAAGGAAAACAAGTACTTGCATTTCTATAGCGCCTTTCACAACCTTCCAGGACATTTTGGAATTCTCTGCCGCAAAGGGCTGTGGAGGCTCAGTCGTTGAGTATATTCAAGGCTGAGATCGATAGATTTTTGAATATTAAGGGAATCGAGGGATATGGAGATCGGGCGGGAAGGTGGAGTTGAGGTCGATGATCAGCCATGATCTTATTGAATGGCGGAGCAGGCTCGAGGGGCCGAATGGCTGATTCCTGCTCCTAATTCTTATGTTCTTATGTCCCACGGCTGAAGTGGAATCAGTGATGCTGCAGGCTGAGTGGCCTGGAGCTGGCGAGAGCCCAGCTCTGATCACAGTGTCAACGCCCACAGTCTGAGCGAGGGGGGCCCCAGAATCACAGACTGCTTCTTAGTTTTCCAGCACTTCACCGAGCGAATGAGAGGCGCCATGTAGTGCAGCGAACTGCTCCAAGATCACCGAGACCACAGCAAAAACCAAGCACTGCCGATGCTGCAAATCGTAAATAAAAACACAATACGCTGGAAACACTCCGCAGTACTGTCGAAAGGTCATCGAGCGGAAACGTTCACTCTGTTTCTCTCTCTATAGACGCTGCCTGACCCGCTGAGTGTGTCCAGCAGGAATTAAAACAATTTAGCTTAAAAAACAACCAATTCCAGGTTTATACAGCAGGGGGCAGTGTCTTCCACACCATCCACAATAATCTTTATAAAGTCACCTGAAGTCGACACAGAAATGTGCGGTGATTCAGGGAAAACCTTCGAAGGGCGAATCTGACGGTTGTGTTTTATTTTAAGGGGTATGTTAGGGTTTTTGCCCACTTTCCATTTGATAAGCTGCAACTGCATTTCATGCATCATGGAAAGGTGCTGAGGCCCAGTCCCAGCCTCGCCTCATTGGCCGTGTTCTCGGCCGGGCCCGCACAGTAGCAGCAGGATATTCAACTGCTGCGGCATCACAGCCGAGCCCAGTCCTGTCCCCACCCAACACCCAATCACACGCAGACTTGTCAGCAGGAGTCACTGAACGCTCGGGCAAGAGCCGGAGCCGGAGCAGGAGCCGGAGCAGGAGCCGGAGCAGGAGCCGGAGCCGGAGCCGGAGTCGGAGCCGGAACAGGAGCCGGAGCCGGAGCAGGAGCCGGAGTCGGAGCAAGAGCCGGAGCCGGAGCCGGAACAGGAGCAGGAGCAGGAGCCGGAGCCGGAGCCGGAGCCGGAGCCGGAGCCGGAGCCGGAGCCGGAGCCGGAGCCGGAGCCGGAGCCGGAGCCGGAGCCGGAGCCGGAGCCGGAGCCGGAGCCGGAGCCGGAGCCGGAGCCGGAGCCGGAGCAGGAGCCGGAGCCGGAGCCGGAGCCGGAGCCGGAGCCGGAGCCGGAGCCGGAGCCGGAGCCGGAGCCGGAGCCGGAGCCGGAGCCGGAGCCGGAGCCGGAGCCGGAGCCGGAGCCGGAGCCGGAGCCGGAGCCGGAGCCGGAGCCGGAGCCGGAGCCGGAGCCGGAGCCGGAGCCGGAGCCGGAGCCGGAGCCGGAGCCGGAGCCGGAGCCGGAGCCGGAGCCGGAGCCCGGGACCCAGGAATCCGGCAGCACTCCCACCGGTCACGCAGCTGCTGCAGCGCAGGCCCAGAATCAAGCCTGGGACTTTCTGGCAGGATTTGGTGGAGCGGTTTGAAGGGGCAGCGTGTGCTGTGGGACTCGGATCTCCTGGAGTCAGAAGCTTCCGAAGGTTAACTCATGTCTGGAAAAGTTCGCAAATGAATCTTAATGAGCAGCCACAGGGTTGAGTTTAATTGGAGGATTCCAGAGCCTCACCGAGTGGTTTAGAATTCAAACAGAATTATTACTTTTCGGCCCAGCCAGTTTTAAAGCAGCGCTGCCCTCATTAAAAAGCGATTTAAGAAAATGTGGTTTTGCTAGATTGCATATCACACGGAGGCTCATCGAGTCCCAAGAAGCATTGTCGACAGCAACCAGTGTAGAGAAAGGTCCCAAGGCTCTTCACAGCAGTGCCATCAGGAACCGAGCCCAGGAAGCAGCCGTTCGGAGGGGGAGCAGGTGCTGCTCAAACAGCTGGGCTTCATGGAGGGTCTTAAAGGAGGAGAGGGAGGTGGAGAGGGTTACCCAGGGAATTCCAGAGTCCGGGGCTCAGGGAGGAATAGACAGGCAATCAGATGGAAGTAACAGACAGTGTGCTGGATAATATTAAAAAAATACCTTTGATACCAGCTTGGGCTCAGTGGCAGCAGGCTAAAGGAAGAGAAAGACTCATTGCTACAGTGTTTCACGACCACCGGACGTCTCAAAGCGTTTTACAGCCAATGAAGTACTGTTTGAAGTGCGGTCACTGTTGTAATGTGGGAAACGGGGCAGCAATTTACACACAGCAAGCTCCCACAAACAGCAATGTGATAATGACCAGATCATCTGATTTAGTGATGTTGGTTGAGGGATAAATATTGGCCCCAGGACACCGAGGATAACTCCTCTGCTCTTCTTCGAAATAGTGGCCGTGGGATCTTTTACATCCACCTGAGAGGGCAGACAGGGCCTCGGTTTAACGTCTCATCCGAAAGACGGCACCTCCGACAGTGCAGCACTCCCTCAGTACTGCCCCTCCGACAGTGCGGCGCTCCCTCAGTACTGCCCCTCCGACAGTGCGGCGTTCCCTCAGTACTGCCCCTCCGACAGTGCTGCGCTCCCTCAGTACTGCCCCTCCGACAGTGTGGCGCTCCCTCAGTACTGCCCCTCCGACAGTGCGGCACTCCCTCAGTACTGCCCCTCCGACAGTGTGGCGCTCCCTCAGTACTGCCCCTCCAACAGTGCCGCACTCCCTCAGTACTGCCCCTCCGACAGTGCGGCGCTCCCTCAGTACTGCCCCTCCGACAGTGCGGCGTTCCCTCAGTACTGCCCCTCCGACAGTGCGGCGTTCCCTCAGTACTGCCCCTCCGACAGTGCAACACTCCCTCAGTACTGCACTCGGACTGTCAGCCTGGATTATGTGCTCAAGTCTCTGGAGTGGGACTTGAACCCCCGACCTTCTGACTCAGAGGAAGATAAATGGCAAGTTCATCTGTTTTCTGGTCTGCTTCCGACAGCACTGGGGGATTGTGTACTTTCACCAGACCAGGCAGACCAGGCCTGTGTTTCATGCCTCATCCACTTGTGATGACCTGCCCGGACTGCGCTGAAGAGTGAGCGCAGATGATGTGCTCTGGTCCTGGAGAGGGGGGTCGAAGCCACAAACACCTGATTTAGAGGCAAGAGTTACTGACTGAGCAAAGCACGGATGGGGGAAGAAAGGGACCGCTGGTTATTGTCTCCAAGGAATGATCAAATGGAAGGAAATGGGATTTTCCAGTGAGTTAGGGAGTGGAGTCCTGTTCAAAGAGCGCTTGGGTATCCAAAGAGTTAAAGGCCCCCTTTCCGTCGGTGATTAAATATGGGGACAGCAAACGTCAACTCTGTCTCTGTGCTTGGGTTTCGGTTGAACAGTGTGCAGGCCCCATTACGTTAGCAGATGTAATTGTCACAGTGCTGTCGGCACTTGATACAATAAACACTGGCACGGCTTCTCTTGATCAGTGGTGCTGTCACATCGCTCCAATTCTTTATATTCAGATCCCAGTAGAAACTGGCCAAGCATTGTCCTGTCTTAATCAACCAGCCCGTCTGTTCTGTGGGTCTTTCATTCCAGCCCCTCCGACACAGCGCATCCCACTGATGAACAATTGCGTGTCCCTGAGACCAACACTCAACCTTGACAAGAGCTGGCGGTCGCTGTTAACCCCGCTCGATCGGCCAAATCCAGGCGGGCGGTCACTTCATAACGAGTAGGTTACTTACTCGCTGGGAACCAGACGCTTCCTGTCGTCTCCAATATTAACCGGCAGGTTCCGCCTAAACCGGAGTCAGGGCGGAGCCTCGGGGCTCAGAACATCAATCGGCCGGGCGGTGGAAAACTAGCCCGAGCGGCCTTGTCCCTCCGGCCAGACCGGAGCTGCTGGGGAGGCCCAACGGGTTAGTCAAATCATTCGCTTTGTGGAAATAAGGAAAGTCTCAGCCTCCGCTGTCCCGGACTTTCCCCCCAACACCCCCTTTCCTCCCGCAAGGCCCTCCTGTAACCCCCTCCCGAAACCGATTACCTGATCTTCCTCTGCCCACTGTCCCCCTGCCCATTGCCCCTTTACTATTGCCCCTCTGCCGTTGCCTCTCTACTATTGCCCCCCTGCCCACTGCCCCTCTGCCCATTGCCCCTCTGCCCACTGCCCCTCTGCCCATTGCCCCTCTGCCCATTGCCCCTCTGCCATTGTCCCTCTGCCCACTGCCCCTCTACTATTGTCCCTCTGCCCATTGCCCCTCTGCCCACTGCCCCTCTGCCCACTGCCCCTCTGCCCACTGCCCCTCTGCCCACTGCCCCTCTGCCCACTGCCCCTCTGCCCACTGCCCCTCTGCCCACTGCCCCTCTGCCCACTGCCCCTCTGCCCATTGCCCCTCTGCCCATTGCCCCTCTGCCCATTGCCCCTCTGCCCATTGCCCCTCTGCCCATTGCCCCTCTGCCATTGCCCCTCTGCCCATTGCCCCTCTGCCCATTGCCCCTCTGCCCATTGCCCCTCTGCCCATTGCCCCTCTGCCCATTGCCCCTCTGCCCATTGCCCCTCTGTCTGTTCCAGGCAGGAAGTGAACCGCCGGCATAAGTCCCCACGGTTAAAATGCTGTGGCCTCCTGCCGGATTTTAACTCCCCAGAACCCCGCTCCAAGTTAAATCCACCCCCTGAAGTTGACAAGTTGACCAGAGGCATGATCCCCTCGATTGAATGACTGCCTGTGACCCACGCCCGGGTATCCACCCTATCCGTTTGGGCACAGTGTTCAGCACAATTCACAACTCCACAGATAATGAAGCAGTCCATGCCCACATGCAGCAAGACCTGGACAACGTTCAGGCTTGGGCTGATAAGTGGCAGATAACATTCATGCCACACAAGTGCCAGGCAATGACTATCTCCAACAAGCGAGAGTCTAACCACCTCCCCATGACATTCAACGGTATTACCATTGCCGAATCCCCCACTATCAACACCCTGGGGGTCACCATTGACCAGAAACTTAACTGTACCAGCCACATAAATACTGTGTCAACAAGAGCAGGTCAGAGGCTGGGTATTCTGCAGCGAGTGTCTCACCTCCTGACTCCCCAAGGCCTCTCCACCATCTACAAGGCACAAGTCAGGAGTGTGATGGAATACTCTCCAGTTGCCTGGATGAGTGCAGCTCCAACAACACTCGAGAAGCTCGACACCATCCAGGACAAAGCAGCCCGTTTGATTGGCACCCCATCCACTGCCTTAAACATTCACTCCCTCCACCACCGGCACACAGTGGCTGCAGTGTGTACCATCTACAAGATGCACTGCAGCAACTCGCCAAGGCTTCTTCAGCAGCACCTCCCAAACCTGCGACCTCTTCCACCTAGAAGGACAAGGGCAGCAGGCGCATGGGAACACCACACCTCCAAATTCCCCTCCAAGTCACACACCATCCTGACTTAGAAGTATATCACCGATCCTTCATCGTCGCTGGGTCAAAATCCTGGAACTCCCTCCCTAACAGCACTGTGGGGGCACCTTCACCACACGGACTGCAGTGGTTTAAGAAGGCGGCTCACCACCACCTTCTCAAGGGCAACAAGGGATGGGACAATAAATGCCGGCCTTGCCAGTAACGCCCTGATCCCATAAAAACGAATTAAAAAAAAGACTGACCTTGGGCCGAGTGGGAAGTCCCCCAGCCCATGGCCAATCCGCTCTCTGCAGGTTCCATTGTGTGTCACGTGATCAGTGCCCCACACAGCTGACCAGACTGGACCAGCGTTCGGAATGGCGAACCTCCAGCACCAGGAGCGTCCACTTAGGGCCACTTTAACTCCTGTGTACCTGCCCCAAGGAGAACACTGATTGGTTGGTTGTTAGGCAATTGATTGTGGGGTTGAGCAGTCACCAGAGGCAGAGCCGGTAACAACAACAACAACAACAACTTGTATTTATATAGCGCCTTTAACATAGTAAAACGTCCCAAGGCGCTTCACAGGAGCGATTATCAGACATTTGACACCGAGCCACATAAGGATAAATTAGGGCAGGTGACCAAAAGCTGGGTCAAAGAGGGAGGTTTTAAGGAGCGTCTTAAAGAAGGAAATAGAGGTAGTGAGGCGGAGAGGTTTAGGGAGGGAATTCCAGAGCTTGGGGCCCAGGCAGCAGAAGGCACGGCCACCAATGGTGGAGCGATTATAATCAGGGATGCTCAAGAGGGCAGAATTAGAGGAGCGCAGATATCTCAGGGGGTTGTAGGACTGGAGAAGATTACAGAGATAGGGAGGGGCAAGGCCATGGAGGGATTTGAAAACAAGGATGAGAATTTTAAAATCGAGACGTTGCTTAACCGGGAGCCAGTGTAGGTCAGTGAGCACAGGGGAGATGGGCGAACGGGACTTGGTGCGAGTTAGGAGGGTAGAACTTGGGAGGCCAGCCAGGAGAGCGTTGGAATAGTCAAGTCTACTCGGACAGCTGGTACCAGGGGTGTCTAAGGACTGGTCTGGTGAGCACCATAAGATGTCTGTTTGTATCACACCAATTCCCAGGTGCACCAGGGAGATTCTCCTGATCTGATTTATGATATTATATTACTTTTGGAATCACTCAGGCCTGATAATCTGTTGTGAGGTCGAGCTTCTTTGAAGATTTTCATCTGTGACAAGTTTTCCGTCTGCACAAATCACTTCTTATTTCTAAACCATATCCAGTGGGGCTGGGAGCTTACTGTCTAATTAAATGTCACACTGCAAGGATTAAAGGGAAAGTTTGCTGAACTTTGTCAGCACTTCCTGGAGATCTCTTAAAGGGACATTGTCATCATTGCTGGGTTACTGGCATTGCATTCACCCTCAAACTGTAAATATGCAGCACAGAGTGGGCATCAGTGCTGCTGGAGTAGGTGAGGTAAAGGTTAGAGTCGGTGGGTTTAGTCAATATTTAGAGAGGGTCAGGCCACTAATTTAATTAATAGAGTGAAAAGAAGAAAGACTTACATTTCTATAGCGCCTTTCACGACCACCGGACGTCCCAAAGCGCTTTACAGCCATTGAAGTACTTTTTGAAGTGGAGTCACTGTTGTAATGTAGGAAATGCGGCAGCTAATTTGGCACAGCAAGCTCCCACAAACAGCAATGTGATAATGATCAGATAATCTGTTTTAGTGATGTTGATTGAGGGATAAATATTGGCCCCAGGACACCGGGGAGAACTCCCCTGCTCTTCTTCGAAATAGTGCCATGGGATCTTTTACATCCACCTGAGAGAGCAGACGGGGCCTCGGTTTAACGTCTCATCCAAAAGACAGCACCTCCGACAGTGCGGCGCTTCCTCAGTACTGCCCGTCTGACAGTACGGCGCTCCCTCAGTACTGCCCGTCTGACAGTGCAGCACTCCCTCAGTACTGCCCCTCCGACAGTGCGGCACTCCCTCAGTACTGCCCCTCCGACAGTGCGGCGCTCCCTCAGTACTGTCCCTCCGACAGTGCAGCACTCCCTCAGTACCGCCCCTCCGACAGTGCGGCGCTCCCTCAGTAATGCCCCTCCGACAGTGCGGCACTCCCTCAGTACTGCCCCTCTGACAGTGCGGTGCTCCCTCAGTACCGCCCCTCCGACAGTGCAGCGCTCCCTCAGTACTGCCCCTCCGACAGTGCAGCGCTCCCTCAGTACTGACCCTCCGACAGTGCAGCGCTCCCTCAGTACTGCCCCTCCGACAGTGCGGCGCTCCCTCAGTACTGACCCTCCGACAGTGCAGCGCTCCCTCAGTACTGCCCCTCTGACAGTGCAGCGCTCCCTCAGTACTGCCCCTCCGACAGTGCGGCGCTCCCTCAGTACTGACCCTCCGACAGTGCAGCGCTCCCTCAGTACTGCCCCTCCGACAGTGCAGCGCTCCCTCAGTACTGACCCTCCGACAGTGCAGCGCTCCCTCAGTACTGCCCCTCCGACAGTGCGGTGCTCCCTCAGTACTGACCCTCCGACAGTGCAGCGCTCCCTCAGTACTGCCCCTCCGACAGTGCAGCTCTCCCTCAGTACTGCCCCTCCGACAGTGCGGCGCTCCCTCAGTACTGCCCCTCCGACAGTGCGGCGCTCCCTCAGTACTGCCCCTCCGACAGTGCGGCGCTCCCTCAGTACTGCCCCTCCGACAGTGCTGCGCTCCCTCAGTACTGCCCCTCCGACAGTGCAGCGCTCCCTCAGTACTGACCCTCCGACAGTGCAGCGCTCCCTCAGTACTGCCCCTCCGACAGTGCGGCACTCCCTCAGTACTGCCCCTCCGACAGTGCGGCGCTCCCTCAGTACTGCCCCTCCGACAGTGCGGCGCTCCCTCAGTACTGACCCTCCGACAGTGCGGCGCTCCCTCAGTACTGACCCTCCGACAGTGCGGCACTCCCTCAGTACTGACCCTCCGACAGTGCTGGCGCTCCCTCAGTACTGCCCCTCCGACAGTGCGGCGCTCCCTCAGTACTGACCCTCCGACAGTGCGGCGCTCCCTCAGTACTGACCCTCCGACAGTGCGGCGCTCCCTCAGTACTGACCCTCCGACAGTGCGGCGCTCCCTCAGTACTGACCCTCCGACAGTGCGGCACTCCCTCAGTACTGACCCTCCGACAGTGCAGCGCTCCCTCAGTACTGGCCCTCCGACAGTGCAGCACTCCCTCAGTACTGCCCCTCCGACAGTGCGGCACTCCCTCAGTACTGCCCCTCCGACAGTGCGGCACTCCCTCAGTACTGCCCCTCCGACAGTGCGGAGCTCCCTCAGTACTGACCCTCCGACAGTGCGGCGCTCCCTCAGTACTGACCCTCCGACAGTGCGGCGCTCCCTCAGTACTGCACTGGGAGTGTCAGCCTGGATTTTTATGCTCAGGTTCCTGGAGTGGGACTTGAACCGACAACCTTTGGACTCCAGAAACCACAGCTGACATGGAGTGGGATCACTAAGTAGAGAAGGTGGTCACTATTACATTAGGTGGGTCACTAGTTACACTAGGTGGGTCACTAGTTACAGTTGGTGGGTCACTAGTTACAGTTGGTGGGTCACTAGTTACAGTTGGTGGTTCACTAGTTACAGTTGGTGGGTCACTAGTTACAGTTGGTGGGTCACTAGTTACAGTAGCTGGGTCACTAGTTACAGTAGGTGGGTCACTAGTTACAGTAGGTGGGTCACTAGTTACAGTTGGTGGGTCACTAGTTACAGTAGGTGGGTCACTAGTTACAGTTGGTGGTTCACTAGTTACAGTAGGTGGGTCACTAGTTACAGTTGGTGGGTCACTAGTTACAGTAGCTGGGTCACTAGTTACAGTAGCTGGGTCACTAGTTACAGTTGGTGGGTCACTAGTTACAGTAGGTGGGTCACTAGTTACAGTTGGTGGTTCACTAGTTACAGTAGGTGGGTCACTAGTTACAGTTGGTGGGTCACTAGTTACAGTAGCTGGGTCACTAGTTACAGTAGCTGGGTCACTAGTTACAGTTGGTGGGTCACTAGTTACAGTTGGTGGGTCACTAGTTACAGTTGGTGGGTCACTAGTTACAGTTGGTGGGTCACTAGTTACAGTTGGTGGTTCACTAGTTACAGTTGGTGGTTCACTAGTTACAGTTGGTGGGTCACTATTACAGTTGGTGGTTCACTAGTTACAGTAGGTGGGTCACTAGTTACAGTAGCTGGGTCACTAGTTACAGTAGGTGGGTCACTAGTTACAGTAGCTGGGTCACTAGTTACAGTTGGTGGGTCACTAGTTACAGTTGGTGGGTCACTAGTTACAGTTGGTGGGTCACTAGTTACAGTTGGTGGGTCACTAGTTACAGTAGGTGGGTCACTATTACAGTAGCTGGGTCACTAGTTACAGTAGGTCGGTCACTAGTTACAGTAGGTGGGTCACTATTACAGTTGGTGGGTCACTAGTTACAGTAGCTGGGTCACTAGTTACAGTTGGTGGGTCACTAGTTACAGTAGCTGGGTCACTAGTTACAGTAGGTCGGTCACTAGTTACAGTAGGTGGGTCACTAGTTACAGTTGGTGGGTCACTAGTTACAGTAGGTGGGTCACTAGTTACAGTAGGTGGGTCACTAGTTACAGTTGGTGGGTCACTAGTTACAGTAGCTGGGTCACTAGTTACAGTAGGGAGCAATGTGCCCTGTAAGCTGCGCTTTGTTCTGTGCGGCCTAGTTCTTTTAATGCGCAGTCCCTTTAAATTTCTGCGCATTCACGGTGTTTACAATGGAAAAGCTGGTAAGCGGCCTGCGCGGGACCTTGCAGATGACTGCACGGCCACACGCGTGTGTACCTTAGCGGGAACATTGCTAGGGAGTGATTAGTTCCTCATGATATTCCCGTATTTCAACAATGCTTGTCCTGGCACTCACTCCACGGCCTTGCCCCACCCCATCGACCTCCTCCACCCCTGTATACCCTCCCAGATGCTCCGCTTCCTTTGGTGGTCGGCCCTTCAGCCCCCTTGACCCTGTTCATTGGAACTCTGTCCCTGAACCTCACTGTCTGTTTTGTTTTGTACTTTGTCTCTTTCTCTGATTACCAATCATGCAGCAGGCTCCTCGATCTTCACTTGTGTCCTCCAGTATTTCAACAAATTACCTGGAATTACTGATTAATAGAGGAGCAATCTGCTGGAATATTAGCAGAAATCTAGAAATGATGTATCTCTGTGGAGGGAGGAGAGTGCAATCTTAATATAATGGTGCAGGTCCACTCATCAAACAGTGGCATTCCAAGCACAGTATCTGTGTTTTGAGTTGTTCAGTGTTTCCCTCTAGTTTATTCGAGCTGTAGTTACACCGAGTGATTACTGAACTATAAACGCCTTTTAACGCACGTGGTGAGCATTCCATCAGAAATCAGGAGCATTGAGGAGCGGACACAGGGTGACAGCGCAGACTGACACACGGTGAGTGGCTCCCTTTCAGCTCACTGCATGAAGATTACACGCCTTCTGAAAGCCATTCTCGGTGAAGCGTTATTTTAATATAAAAAGTCAGCTGATATGGGAGTGAATGATTTTTTTCATTATTGCCGGTTACCAAATCTATTTTCATGAGATTTGTCATTTGTGAAGCAATTTAAGAGAAGAGCAGGGATGGGATTATTGAGTGGGCGATCATTGCAAGTTCAAAAAGCGAGAGGCAAGAAATGTGTTCAGACTATTTCTTTCTGAGCTACAAAAGCAACAAATTATCGCAGAAAGTCGCACTCATTTTCCTATCATATTTCACCTGGCGTAGTCCTGATTTGTGCATAAATGCACTTTTGTTTAAAGGTATATTTTTCATTAACTTCCTCCCCTTTCCTCAACGCACTGACAATTCGCACAAGGAAGTACTGGGAACTCAACTATGTGGGCCAAGGCTGTGAGGATAGGCAGAAAGGAAAAGGAGGTGGTGTAGCTCTGCTAATGAGGGATGAGATCAGTGCAGTAATGAGAAATGATATTGGCCTAGAAGATCAAGATGTAGAATCAGTTTGGGTGGAGATAAGAAATAATAAGGATAAGAAGTCATTGGTGGGAGTGGTCTACAGGCCCCCAAACAGTAGCCACACTGTAGGACAGAGAAAAAAATCAAGAAATAATAGAGGCTTGTAAGAAAGGTACGACTATAATCATGGGAGATTTTAATCTTCATACTGATTGGACAAAGCAAATTGGCAAAGGTAGACTTGAGGAAGAGTTCTTAGAGTGTATACGGGATGGTTTCTTGGAACAATATGTTGTGGAACCAACCAGGGAGAAGACTATTTTAGATCTGGTAATGTGTAACGAGGCTGGATTAATTAATACAAAATACTGCGGATGTTGGAAATCTGAAATAAAAACAGAAAATGCTGGAAATACTCAGCAGGTCAGGCAGCATCTGTAGAGAGAGAAACAGAGTTAACGTTTCAGGTCGATGACCCTTCGTCAGAACTGAGAAGGATGAACCATCCGTGGCTAACTAAGGAAGTAAAGGATGGAATCAAATTGAAAACAAAAGCATACAATGTTACAAAGAATAGTGGAAGGCCAGAGGATTGGGAAATTTTTAAAAACCAGCAAAGGATGACTAAAAAAATGATAAAGAGAGAGAAGATAGCTTATGAGAGTAAGCTAGCAAGAAATATAAAAACAGACAGTAAGAGCTTCTACAGGTATATAAAAAGGAAGAGAGTAACTAAAGTAAACGTTGGTCCCATAGAGGACGAGTCTGGGGAATTAATAATGGGAAACAGGGAAATGGCAGAGACTTTGGACAAATATTTTGTATCGGTCTTCACGGTAGAAGACACTAAAAGCATCCCAATAATGGATAATCAAGGGGCTATTGGGGTGGGGGGGGGGGGAACTTAAAACAATCACTCTCACTAGAGAGAAAGTACTAGACAAACTAATGGGACTAAAGGTGGACAAGTCCCCTGGACCCGATGGCCTGCATCCTGGAGTCTTAAAAGAGGTGGCTGCAGAGATAGTGGATGCATTGGTTGTAATCTACCAAAATTCCCTGGATTCTGGAGAGGTCCCAGCGGACTGGAAAACCGCAAATGTAATGCCCCTATTTAAGAAAGGAGGGAGGCAGGCAACTATCGACCAGTTAGCCTAACATCTGTCATTGGGAAAATGCTGGAGTCCATCATTAAGGAAGTGATAGCAAGACATTTAGAAAATCATAATATAGTCAAGCAGAGTCAGCATGGTTTTATGAAAGGGAAATCATGTTTGACAAATTTGCTGGAGTTCTTTGAGGATGTAACGAGCAGGGTGGATAAAGGTGAGCCAGTGGATGTGGTGTATTTGGATTTCCAGAAGGCATTCGATAAGATGCCACATAAAAGGTTACTGCACAAGATAAGAGCTCACGGGGTTGGGGGTAATATATTAGCATGGATAGAGGATTGGCTAACTAACAGAAAACAGAGAGTCGGGATAAATGGGTCATTTTCAGGTTCGCAAACTGTAACTAGTGGGGTGCCGCAGGGATCGGTGCTGGGGCCTCAACTATTTACAATCTATATTAATGACTTGGATGAAGGGACCGAGTGTACTGTAGCCAAATTTGCAAAGATAGGTGGGAAAGCAAATTGTGTGGAGGACACAAGGAATCTCCAAAGGGATATAGATAGGCTAAGTGAGTGCGCAAAAATCTGGCAGATGGAGTTTAATGTGGGAAAATGTGAGGTTATCCACTTTGGTAGGAAAAATAAAAAAGCAAATTATTATTTAAATGGGGAGAGATTACAAAATGCTGAGGTACAGAGGGATCTGGGGGTCCTTGTACATGAATCCCAAAAAGTTAGCATGCAGGTACAGCAAGTAATTAGGAAGGCAAATGGAATGTTGGCCTTTATTGCAAGGGGGATGGAATATAAAAGTAGGGAAGTCCTGCTACAAATGTACAGGGCGTTGGTGAGACCACACCTTGAGTGCTGCGTACAGTTTTGGTCTCCTTATTTAAGGAAGGATATACTTGCATTGGAGGCAGTTCAGAGAAGGTTCACGAGGTTGATTCCGGAGATGAAGGGGTTGTCTTATGAAGAAAGGTTGAGCAGGTTGGGCCTATACTCATTGGAGTTTAGAAGAATGAGAGGTGATCTTATTGAAACATAAGATACTGAGGGGGCTCGACAGGTAGATGCAGAGAGGATGTTTCCCCTCGTGGGGGAATCTAGAACTCGGGGGCATAATTTCAGAATAAGGAGTCGCCCATTTAAAACGGAGATGAGGAGGAATTTCTTCTCTCAGAGGGTCGTGAATCTTTGGAATTCTCTTCCCCAGAGAGCTGTGGAGGCTGGGTCATTGAATCTATTTAAGGTGGAGATAGACTTATTTTTGAACGATGAGGGAGTCGAGGGTTATGGGGAGCGGGCAGGGAAGTGGAGTTGAGGCCAAGATCAGATCAGCCATGATCTTATTGAATGGCGGAGCAGGCTCGAGTGGCCGAATGGCGGGCAGGCTTTTTAACATATCCCAGCTAAGCTCACTCCTGCCCTTGCCCAATTTCCAAACAACAACACCTTGCATTTATATAGCGCCTTTAACATCGGGACAGGAGGGGGCCATTCAGCCCCTCGAGCCCGTTCCACCATTCAGCCCCTCCAGCCCGTTCCACCATTCAGCCCCTCCAGCCCGTTCCACCATTCAGCCCCTCCAGCCCGTTCCACCATTCAGCCCCTCCAGCCCGTTCCACCATTCAGCCCCTCCAGCCTGTTCCACCATTCAGCCCCTCCAGCCCGTTCCACCATTCAGCCCCTCCAGCCCGTTCCACCATTCAGCCCCTCCAGCCCGTTCCACCATTCAGCCAGATCATAGAAAAACCTCCCAAGGCACTTTACAGAGGCATGAAGAAACTGGAAACAGAAAGCATACATTACAGTTCTTCACTGTGGATTATTTCAGGGAATGATGGGTGGATTTCATCTGCAGGTGTTTCTCATGAACTTCAACCTCTCCTTGTTTAGCACGAGTCTCACTAGTGAATGCTCCTGTCGTAGCCTTTAGAACATCCTGCTGTTTGTTCTCCGATGGCTCTGGAATCAATATTCAAACAGCTGTTATGATGGATGGTATAAATACTCTATGAATAGCATATAAATAGCTGAAGGTGAGGTTGAAAGGGATCTGGGGGTGTTAGTCATCTCAGCACTTAACATGCCAAGTGACTGTGGAGCAGCAATCAACAAAGTGCCAGACATTGTTAAATCAAGTCAGAGGAAGTCATGCTGGAACTGTACAGCGTGGTGTTTAATTCCGGTCACCAAGGCAAGGAGAGGAAAGACTGGAGAAACTTCAGCTCGACAGAAAGTGACCAAAATGGGATCTTATAGGAGAGACACAATAGGGAATAGGAAAATCTCCTCCCACACCCCATGTACACTCTCCCCGTAGCATGGACTCTACCCACCCATTGAATCTCCTCCCACAGCCCATGTACACTCTCCCCTATCACGGACTCTACCCACCCATTGAATCTCCTCCCACACCCCATGTACACTCTCCCCTATCATGGACTCTACCCACCCATTGAATCTCCTCCCACACCCCATGTACACTCCCCCCTATCATGGACTCTACCCACCCATTGAATCTCCTCCCACAGCCCATGTACACTCTCCCCTATCATGAACTCTACCCACCCATTGAATCTCCTCCCACAGCCCATGTACTCTCTCCCCTATCATGGACTCTACCCACCCATTGAATCTCCTCCCACAGCCCATGTACACTCTCCCCTATCATGGACTCTACCCATCCATTTAATCTCCTCCCACACCCCATGTACACTCTCCCCTATCATGGACTCTACCCACTCATTGAATCTCCTCCCACACCCCATGTACACTCTCCCCTATCATGGACTCTACCCACCCATTGAATCTCCTCCCACACCCCATGTACAATCTCCCCTATCACAGACTCTACCCACCCATTGAATCTCCTCCCACACCCCATGTACATTCTCCCCTATCATGGACTCTACCAACCCATTGAATCTCCTCCCACACCCCATGTACATTCTCCCCTATCATGGACTCCACCCACCCATTGAATCTCCTCCCACACCCCATGTACACTCTCCCCTATCATGGACTCTACCAACCCATTCAATCTCCTCCCACAGCCCATGTACAATCTCCCCGTATCATGGACTCTACCAACCCATTGAATCTCCTCCCACACCCCATGTACAATCTCCCCCATCATGGACTCTACCCACCCATTGAATCTCCTCCCACACCCCATGTACAATCTCCCCTATCATGGATTCTACCCACCCATTGAATCTCCTCCCACACCCCATGTACAATCTCCCCTATCATGGATTCTACCCACCCATTGAATCTCCTCCCACACCCCATGTACATTCTCCCCTATCATGGACTCTACCCACCCATTGAATCTCCTCCCACACCCCATGTACAATCTCCCCTATCATGGATTCTACCCACCCATTGAATCTCCTCCCACAGCCCATGTACAATCTCCCCTATCATGGACTCTACCCACCCATTGAATCTCCTCCCACACCCCATGTACAATCTCCCCTATCATGGATTCTACCCACCCATTGAATCTCCTCCCACAGCCCATGTGCAATCTCCCCTATCATGGACTCTACCCACCCATTGAATCTCCTCCCACAACCCATGTACACTCTCCCCTATCATGGACTCTACCCACCCATTGAATCTCCTCCCACACCCCATGTCCAATCTCCACTATCATGGACTCTACCCACCCATTGAATCTCCTCCCACACCCCATGTACGCTCTCCCCTATCATGGACTCTACCCACCCATTGAATCTCCTCCCACACCCCATGTACAATCTCCCCTATCACAGACTCTACCCACCCATTGAATCTCCTCCCACACCCCATGTACACTCTCCCCTATCATGGGCTCTACCCTCCCATTGAATCTCCTCCCACACCCCATGTACAATCTCCCCTATCATGGGCTCTACCCACCCATTGAATCTCCTCCCACACCCCATGTACACTCTCCCCTATCATGGGCTCTACCCTCCCATTGAATCTCCTCCCACACCCCATGTACAATCTCCCCTATCATGGACTCTACCCACCCAGTGAATCTCCTCCCACACCCCATGTACACTCTCCCCTATCATGGACTCTACCCACCCATTGAATCTCCTCCCACACCCCATGTACAATCTCCCCTATCATGGACTCTACCCACCCATTGAATCTCCTCCCACACCCCATGTACACTCTCCCCTATCACAGACTCTACCCACCCATTGAATCTCCTCCCACACCCCATGTACACTCTCCCCTATCATGGACTCTACCCACCATTTTGGGGCAGTGAATTCCGGACTTCTATTGCCCTTTATGTGAAAAAGTGCTTCCTGATTTCACTCCTGAATGATGAAGCTCTAATTTTAAGGCTCTGCCGCCTTGTTCTTGAATTTCCCTACCAGAGGAAATAGTTTCTCTGTATCTACCCTATCCACCCTTTTAACATTTTAAAAACTCGATCAGATCACCCCTCAATCTTCTAAACTCAAGGGAATACAAGACAAGTTCATAAGAACATAAGAATTAGGAGTAGGAGTCGGCCATTTGGCCCTTCGAGCCTGCTCCGCCATTCAATAAGATCATGGCTGATATTCTACCTCATCTCCACTTTCCTGCCTGATCCCCATATCCCTTGACTCCCTTAATATTCAAAAATCTATCGATCTTTGTCTTGAATATACTCAACGACTGAGCCTCCACAGCCCTCTAGGGTAGAGAATTCCAAATATTCACCAACCTTTGAGTGAAGAAATTTCTTCTCATCTCAGTCCTAAATGGCCGACCCCTTATTCTGAGACTGTGACCCCTGGTCCTAGACTCCCCAGCCAGGGAAACATCCTCCCTGCATCTACCCTGTCAAGCCCTGTAAGAATTTTGTATGTTTCAATGAGATCACCTCTCATTCTTCTAAACTCTAGAGAATATAGGCCTAGTCTACTCAATCTCTCCTCATAGGACAATCCCCCCCATCCCAGGAATCAGTCTGGTGAACCTTCGTTGCACTCCCTCTATGGCAAGTATATCCTTCCTTTGGTAAGGAGACCAAAACTGTACACAATACTCCAGGTGTGGTCTCACCAGGGCCCTATATAATTGCAGTAAGACGTCTTTACTCTTATAGTCAAATCCTCTTGTAATAAAGGCCAACATACCATTTGCTTTCCTAATTGCTTGCTGTACCTGCATATTAACTTTCAGTGATTTGTGTACAAGGACACCCAGGTCCCTCTGAACACCAACATTTCCCAATCTCTCACCATTTAAAAAATACTCTGCTTTTCTATTTTTCCTACCAAAGTGGATAACTTCACATTTCTCCACATTATATTCCATTTGCCATGTTCTTGCCCACTCACTTATCCTGTCTATGTCCCCTTGAAGCCTCCTTGCATCCTCCTCACAACTTACATTCCCACCCAGCATTGTATCATCAGCAAACTTGGATATATTACATTTGGTCCCCTCATCCAAATCATTGATGTAGATTGTGAATAGCTGAGGCCCAAGCATTGATCCTTGCGGTACCCCACTAGTTGCAGCCTGGCAACCCGAAAATGACCCTTTTATTCCTACTCTCTGTTTTCTGTCCGTTAACCAATCCTCAATCCATGCTAGTATATTACCCCCAATCCCATGAGCCCTGATTTTGTTTAATAACTATCGAATGCCTTCTGAAAACCTGTCCTTATAATCTAAGCCCCCATATTATTCTGGTGAATCTGCGCTGCACCCCCTCCAAGGCCAAGATGATCTGGTCATTATCACATTGCTGATTGTGGGATCTTGCTGTGCGCAGATTGGCTGCCCTGTTTCCCGCATTACAACAGTGACTACACTTCAAAAAGTACTTCATTGGCTGTAAAGCGCTTTGGGACATCCTGAGGCCGTGTAAGGCGCTATATAAATGCAAATCTTTCTTTCTTCTAAGTGTATCCTTCCTGAGACGCGGGGCCCAGAACTGAACGCTGTGTCCAGATGGGGTCTGACCAAGGCTCTGTACTGAAGCTTCACTTCCTCCCCTTTGTATTCCAGCCTCTCTGAGATAAAGAATATTTACCTGCATAACACAGTGATTGCACTTGAAAAGTCATTCATTGGCTGTAAAGTGCATTGGGATGCCCTGAGGTTGTGAGAGACTCTGTCTCCTTATTCCATTTATCCCGATAATCTCCAGTCCCATTCCAATTGGATATTTATCCGGCTCCCTTTTGAAGGAGTTGATTGACAGCCTCGGCTGCTGTTGCTGTGAGTCTGTCCCACGTCCAGTGAGAAAGCTTCATCTAAGCTCCGCTCTCACCTGAGGTTGGCGACCTCTGAAACCTGTAGAGCTACAAGGCGAAACCCTTTGAAGAACGAGTGTTCCCTGCTGGCGAGCCAGTAACCCAGGCCCCAGCCCATGTGATTCTCCTTCACTTATTCAAAAAGCCCTGGATCTGGATCTCCAATCTCTCGGCCCACTGGGCAGTACTCTGCCTGGAGCCATTTACTCTGCACATTGAAAGGAACTGTTCAAAAGTCTGGCTGCATCCTCATGCAGATACTTCTGCTCTCCTGCATGAACTCCCAGATGAACGAGCGCAGCCGATAGGTTGGTGTTAGGGTCATGGATTAATTGGGAGGCACTCTTCAACTGGTCTTCACTGGGAATGGCTTCAGCTCTCACCCACTCAGCAGTCCAGACTGACACAGGCCACGAGTTCAGCTGAGAAAGAGGAGAGGGGCAACATTCCCTCATTAGTGTTAACCCTGTCCTTTCCAAATGTATCCTGAAACCTTCTGACTGCATTGTCGCTCGAAAGTTCAGAACACGTTATTGGTACAGCTCTGCTCAGTGCTCCCCTGAACTTTCTTCGCTTCCTCTTCGAAAGGTTCAAATCCTCCTCCCGAGGCAATCTTCCTACTCTCTCCCCCCGCCCAGACTGTGTTTCAATCAATGGGGCCATTCCGAGACCCAGCACCCCGCAGTGTGGAGTCACCTTTGCAGGGACAGAGAGTTGCAGAGTCAGGGTTACAGTGCTGTAGCCTCTCTCTCCAGCCCGCGCTCCGTGTGGGTGTAGCTCCTCATTGGGGGTAGAGAGTCACTGGGCTACATTATCACATTCAGCCAGTGGCTCAGTGGGCAGCACTCTCACCTCTGAATCCCACTCCAGAAACTTGAGCAAAATATCCAGGCTGAGGGAGCGCTGCACTGTCGGAGGGGCAGTACTGAGGGAGCACCGCACTGTCGGAGGGCCAATACTGAGGAGTCGCCGCTCTGTCGGAGGGGCAGTACTGAGGGAAGCGGCACTGTGGGAGGGGCAGTACTGAGGGAGCGCTGCACTGTCGGAGGGGCAGTACTGAAGGAGCGCCGCACAGTAGGAGGGGCAGTACTGAGGGAGCGCCGCGCTGTCGGAGGGGCAGTATAGAGCAATCGCAGCACTGTCGGAGGGGCAGTACTGAGGGAGCGCTGCACTGTCGGGGGGCAGTACTGAGGGAGCTCCGCATTGTCGGAGGGGCAGTACTGATGGAGCGCCGCACTGTCGGAGGGGCAGTACTGAGGGAGCGCCGCACTGTCGGAGGGGCAGTACTGAGGGAAGCTGCACTGTGGGAGCGGCAGTACTGAGGGAGCGCCGCACTGTCGGAGGGGCAGTACTGAGGCAGCGTCGCACTGTCGGAGGGGCAGTACTGATGGAGCGCCGCACTGTCGGAGGGGCAGTACTGAGGGAGCGCCGCACTGTCGGAGGGGCAGTACTGAGGGAGCGCCGCACTGTCGGAGGGGCAGTACTTAGGGAGCGCCGCACTGTAGGAGGGGCAGTACTGAGGAATCGCAGCACTGTCAGAGGGGCAGTACTGAGGGAGCGCTGCACTGTCGGGGGGCAGTACTGAGGGAGCGCCGCACTGTTGGAGGGGCAGTTTGAGGGAGCGCCGCACTGTCGGAGGGGCAGTACTGAGGGAGCGCCGCACTGTCGGAGGGGCAGTACTGAGGAATCGCAGCACTATCAGAGGGGCAGTACTGAGGGAGTGCTGCACTGTGGGAGGGGCAGTACTGAGGGAGCGCTGCACTATCGGAGGGGCAGTACCGAGGGAGCGCTGCACTGTCGGAGGGGCAGTACTGAGGGAGCGCCGCACTGTCGGAGGAGCAGTACTGAGGGAGCGTGGCACTGTCGGAGGGGCAGTACTGAGGGAGCGCTGCACTTTTAGAGGGGCAGTACTGAGGGAGCACCGCACTGTAGGAGGGGCAGTACTGAGGGAGCGCCGCGCTGTTGGAGGGGCAGTACTGAGCAATCGGAGCACTGTCGGAGGGGCAGTACTGAGGGAAGCTGCACTGTTGGAGGGGCAGTACTGAGGGAGCGCCGCACTGTCGGAGGGTCAGTACTGAGGGAGCGCCGCACTGTCGGAGGGGCAGTACTGAGGGAGCGCCGCACTGTCGGAGGGGCAGTACTGAGGGAGCGCCGCACTGTCGGAGGAGCAGTACTGAGGGAGCGCCGCACTGTCGGAGGGGCAGTACTGAGGGAGCGCCACACTGTAGGAGGGGCAGTACTGAGGGAGCGCCGCGCTGTCGGAGGGGCAGTACTGAAGAATCGCAGCACTGTCGGAGGGGCAGTACCGAGGGAAGTTGCACTGTGGGAGGGACAGTACTGAGGGAGTGCCGCACTGTCGGCGGGGCAGTACTAAGGGAGCGCCGCACTGTCGGAGGGGCAGTACTGAGGGAGTGCCGCACTTTCGGAGGGGCAGTACTGAGGGAGCGCCGCACTATCGGAGGGGCAGTACTGAGGGAGCGCCGCAGTGTCGGAGGGGCAGTACTGAGGGAGCGCCGCAATGTCGGAGGGGCAGTACTGAGGGAGCACCGCACTGTCGGAGGGGCAGTACTGAGGGAGCGCCGCACTGTCGGAGGGTCAGTACTGAGGGAAGCTGCACTGTCGGAGGGGCAGTACTGAGGGAGCGCCGCACTGTCGGAGGGGCAGTACTGAGGGAGCGCTGCACTGTCGGAGGGGCTGTACTGAGGGAGCGCTGCACTGTCGGAGGGGCAGTACTGAGGGAGCGCTGCACTGTCGGAGGGGCTGTACTGAGGGAGAGCTACACTGTCGGAGGTGCAGTACTGAGGGAGCGCCGCACTGTCGGAGGGGCAGTACTGAGGGAGCGCTGCACTGTCGGAGGGGCAGTACTGAGGGAGCGCTGCACTGTCGGAGGGGCTGTACTGAGGGAGAGCTACACTGTCGGAGGGGCAGTACTGAGGGAAGCTGCACTGTCGGAGGGGCAGTACTGAGGGAGCGCTGCACTGTCGGAGGGGCAGTACTGAGGGAGCGCTGCACTGTCGGAGGTGCAGTACTGAGGGAAGCTGCACTGTCGGAGGGGCAGTACTGAGGGAGCGCTGCACTGTCGCAGGTGCCGTCTTTTGGATGAGAAGTTAAACTGAGGTTCCGTCTGCTCTCTCAGGTGGATGTAAAAGATCCCACGTCCACTATTTCAAAGAAGAGCAGGGGAGTTCTCCCCGGTGTCCTGGGGCCAATATTTATCCTCAATCAACATCACTGAAACAGATGATCTGGTCATTATCACAGTGCTGTTTGTGGGATCTTGCTGTGTGTAAATTGGCTGCCGCGTTTCCTACATTACAACAGTGACTATACTACAAAAAATGTACTTCCTTGGCTGTGAAGAGTTTTGGGACGTCCGGTGATCGTGGAAGGCGCTGGAGAAATGCGAGTCTTTATTTCTTTTCACCTCTTCTATCAAACTCATCCTTGTCCTGACACTCATTTACTTCCCTCAGTTTTGCTTGCTCCCACAACCTTCTGTCTGGATCATGTGCTCCAGTGCTGGAGCCGAGCTTGACTTTTAAAACCCAAAGCTGGCAGCACTTAACTGCGAACCATGGAAGTGTCAGCTTGGCTCAGTCGGTCGCTTTCTGAATCAGGAAGTTCTGGGTTCAGATTCCAACTGCAGGACTTGAGCAGGTAATCCAGGCTGACACTTCAATGTAGTGCTGAGAGAGCGGCGCACTGAAGTGCCAGCCTGGATTACAGGCTCTATTTGGATGCGATATTAAACCTGTTCAGGTGAATGTAAAAGATCCCGTGTATTATTTGATGAGACGATAGTTGTCTTGACTAATATTCCTGTCTCCAGCAGCACAACAGAGACAGATGAACTGGTCATTTGTCTCGTGGTGTCGTGCTTGTGATACTGGGCTAGTAACCCGGAGCCCTGGACTAACTGCATCCGGGCAGTTTGAGGATTTGAATTTAGTTTAAAAACAAATCTGGAAATAAAAAAGCTGGTCTCGGTAGAAGTGACCATGAAGCTGTCGGATTGTTGTAAAAACCCAACCGGTTCACTCATGTCCTTTAGGGAAGGAAACCCGCTGTCTTTACCCGGTCTGGGCCTATATGTGACTCCAGTCCCACACCAGCGTGGTTGACTGAAATGGCCGAGCAAGCCGCTCAGTTATATCCGGATAGGCAATAAAGGCCGGTCTCGCCAGTGACACCCACATCCCGAGGGTGAATAATTTGCAATGTTGTTTGTGGGATCTTTCTGTGCGCAAAGTGTCACATAACAGCAGTCACAGCTGGGCAGGTTAGCGCTCCCCAGTGGCAGGCTGCAAGATCTGTGGGCCTGGGGCGGGAGTGGCGGTTCGGTTCGGTGATGCCGGTGATTCGGTGTGCTAGGCACACCCACCAATGTGGCTGCAGGGGATTCAAGTCAAGGAGCGATGAAATAACCAAAACAGGTCAACGTACCAAGAAAACAAAGGGAGAAAAAACCCCAGAAAAATCAAGGTTTGCTGATCAGTTGGAAGCTGAGCCAGGTTTCGCTCGCACTGTCTAGCCGCACAAACCCGTTCTCTCACTCCTCCCCCCAACGCCACTGCTTCTCACTGGTGTATAACTTCACCGGACCCAGTCGTTCGCTGCCCCCTTGCCCAACTCACCTTTCTTCGTATGTGAGCCAAGACAGTGCCTGCTCCCGACTGAGAGATCATGGGCAACTCCAGAAGTTGCTGAATCCCTTATAACTCACCTCTTAAGGGCGATGACATCCTTCCCAAGATTGGGTGACTCAGACCCGGTGAGAAAAGAAGGAGAGAAAGACTTGCATTTCGATAGCGCCTTTCACGACACCATGACATTCCAAGCGCTTTACACCCAATGAGTGTAGTCACTGTTGTAATGTGGGAAATGCGGCGGCCAATTTGCGCACAGCAAGCTCCCACAAACAGCAATGTGATAATGACCGGATAATCTGTTTTAGTGATGTTGATTGAGGGATAAATATTGGCCCCAGGACACCGGGGAGAACTCCCCTGCTCCTCTTCGAAATAGTGCAATGGGATCTTTTATGTCCACCTGAGAGGGCAGATGTTGATTTAACATCTCATCTGAAAGACGGCCCCTCCGACAGTGCATCGCTCCCTCAGTACTGCCCCTCCGACAGTGCGGCACTCCCTCAGTACTGCCCCTCCGACAGTGCGGCACTCCCTCAGTACTGCCCCTCCGACAGTGCAACACTCCCTCAGTACTGCCCCTCCGACAGTGCAACACACCCTCAGTACTGCCCCTCCGACAGTGCGGCGCTCCCTCAGTACTGACCCTTCGACAGTGCAGCGCTCCCTCAGTACTGACCCTCCGACAGTGCAGCGCTCCCTCAGTACTGCCCCTCCAACAGTGCAGCGCTCCCTCACTACTGCCCCTCCGACAGTGCGGCGCTCCCTCAGTACTGACCCTTCGACAGTGCAGCGCTGCCTCAGTACTGCACCTCCCACAGTGCAGCGCTCCCTCAGTACTGCCCCTCCGACAGTGCAGCGCTCCCTCATACTGCCCCTCCGACAGTGCAGCGCTCCCTCAGTACTGACCCTCCGACAGTGCAGCGCTCCCTCAGTACTGCCCCTCCCACAGGGCAGCGCTCCCTCAGTACTGCCTCTCCGACAGTGCAGCGCTCCCTCAGTACTGCCCCTCCGACAGTGCAGCGCTCCCTCAGTACTGCCCCTCCGACAGTGCAGCGCTCTCTCAGTACTGCCCCTCCGACAGTGCGGCGCTCCCTCAGTACTGCCCTCTCCGACAGTGCAGCGCTCCCTCAATACTGCCCCTCCGACAGTACAGCGCTCCCTCAATACTGCCCCTCTGACAGTGCAGCGCTCTCTCAGTACTGCCCCTCCGACAGTGCGGCGCTCCCTCAGTACTGCCCCTCCGACAGTGCAGCGCTCCCTCAGTACTGCCCCTCCACAGTGCAGCGCTCCCTCAGTACTGCCCCTCCGACAGTGCTGCGGTCCCTCAGTACTGCCCCTCCGACAGTGCAGCGCTCCCTCAGTACTGTCCCCTCCGACAGTGCAGGCGCTCCCTCAGTACTGCCCCTCCGATAGTGCAGCGCTCCCTCAGTACTGCCCCTCTGACAGTGCAACGCTGCCTCAGTACTGCCCCTCCGACAGTGCAGCGCTCCCTCAGTACTGCCCCTCCGACAGTGCAGTGCTCTCTCAGTACTGCCCCTCCGACAGTGCGGCGTTCCCTCAGTACTGCACTGGAGTGTCAGCTTAGATTTTTGTGCTCAAGTCTCTGGAGTGGGACTTGAACCGACGGCCTTCTGACTCAGAGGTGAGAGTGCCGCCCACTGAGCCACCTGTTTAGCCAAACGTGGCTTTGTCCATCCTTCTCGGGTACACTGGTCCTTCAGTGTGGGCCTCAGTCCTTCATTTCAGCAAAGAACTTCAGCAAGTGTGCAGCTCGAGTGTGAGAAAGTGTAAGTGCGAGACAGAGCGAAAGAGCTCACAAGAGCTGATGGCAGCGATTCCCTTTCATACTTTGACATGCACTGAGCAGCTCTCTCTTCAAGGAGATGTTGAGAAGCTTGACAGTGTTTTGCAATTTTAAAGCAATGGAGATATGAAGATTGCTGCAGTAATTACAGTGTATGTGTCAAGCTGCCATGTTTAGGACAGTGCTGAAGGAGTCAACTCCCTCACAAGTGTAGGCACTGTGATGCATCACACAAACGAGACCAACCATCGCTGCTCTTCCACTATTAATGAATCTCTCTCATTGACGCAGAATTTTTTTTTCTATTTTTTGAGCAGATGAATGCTCCTTCAAATAATGAATATGAAAATACTGACAGATATTTAAATACTTTCTTAACACACCCCGAGTTCTGACAGATTGTCACTGGAGACAGCAATGAACATTTTGCACTCTAATTATGCCCCGGTTTTTGTTGAGTGGAACGGTTCTTTTATCTTGGATCAGGCTGGCTACTTTCGCAATTTTGGAGGTAAATTTA
Organism: Squalus acanthias; assembly: GCA_030390025.1. Taxonomy (NCBI): domain Eukaryota; kingdom Metazoa; phylum Chordata; class Chondrichthyes; order Squaliformes; family Squalidae; genus Squalus; species Squalus acanthias. The sequence goes on from JASTWF010000078.1 coordinate 467,439, forward strand.
CTTCTTCCGATTTTTGAAATGAATGAGTGGGTCTCCCCTGCCGTCGCTCACGGTTATTTGGAGGATGCAGCGCTGTATGAGGACAGGGGCGTCACACCGTGGACACACAATGTATTATTCTGCTGCTCGGGGTAAGTTGCTCTGGCCCTTTAACGCTGCAAAGTCTTATTGCTGTAAGAAGGCACATTCGGAGGGTTTTTAAATTCGTTTTTATGGGATGTGGGCGTCGCTGGCGAGACCAGCATTTATTGCCCATCCCTAGTTGCCCTTGAGAAGGTGGTGGCGAGCCGCCTTCTTGAACCACTGCAGTCCGTGTGGTGAAGGTGCTGTTAGGGAGGGAGTTTCAGGATTTTGACCCAGCGACAATGAAGGATCGGCCGATATATTTCCAAGTCAGGATGGTGTGTGACTTGGAGGGGAACTTGGAGGTGGTGGTGTTCCCGTGCGCCTGCTGCCCTTGTCCTTCTAGGTGAAAGAGTAGTTGCCGAGGCACATCCTGAGGTAAATTATACGGTGTTTTCTGTTGCTGGGGAATTTTCTCTGAAACCAGCAGAAAACAACTCGAACCAGCAGGATGATCTCCCCCAGATTTTCCGGCCCTTAATCTCCCATTCCAATCTGGAGCCTGCTACCACGACAACCAGAAAATCTACCCTCTCTTTGCCTCTTGACCCCTATTTACACTGTCCGCTTCAATGTCCATCCCAGAAGAACATAACAAATAAGAGCAGGAGTGGGCCATTCGGCCCCTCGAGCCCACTCTGCCATTCAATAAGATCATGGCTGATCTTCGACCTCAACTCCACTTTCCCGCCCGATCCCCATACCCCTCGATTCCCCGAGAGTCCAAAAATCTATCGATCTCAGCCTTGAATAGACTCAACGACTGAGCATCCACAGCCCTCTGGGATAGAGAATTCCAAAGATTCACCACCCTCTGAGTGAAGAAATTTCTCCTCATCTCAGTCCTAAATGGCCGACCCCTTATCCTGAGACTGTGACCCCTGGTTCTAGACTCTCCAGCCAGGGGAAACAGCCTCCCAGCATCTACCCTGTCAAGCCCTCTAAGAATTTTCAATGAGATCACCTCTCATTTTTCTAAACTCCAGAGAGTAAAGGCTCAATCTACTCAATCTCTTCTCATAGGACAACTCAGGAATCAATCCAGTGAACATTCGCTGCTCCCCGTTTAAGGCAAGTATATCCTTCCTTAGGTAAGGAGACCAAAACTGTGCACAGTACTCCAGGTGTGGTCTCACCAAGGCCCTATATAATTGCAGCAGGACTTCCTTACTCTTATACTCCAATCCCCTAGCAATAAAGGCCAACATACCATTTGCCATCCTAATTGTTTGCTGTACCTGCATGTTAATTTTCGGTGATTCGTGTACAAGGACACCCAGGTCCCTCTGAATGTCAATCTTTAATATTCTCTCACCTTTAAAAAAATATTCTGCTTTTCCATTCTTCCTACCATTATACTCCATCTGCCACCTTCCTGCCCATTCACTTAGCCTGTCTATATCCCTTTACAGACTCTTTGCATCCTCCTCACTGCTTACTTTCCAACAGCTTGATTCCCCTTTGGGTGAAAAGATTCCCCCCGCAACTTTCTTCCTTATTCCCAACTTCCTCATTTTTATCAGGTGTCTGCTGAGATCAGAATCAACAACCAAAGGGAACAATTCATTGGGATCATGTTGCCAATCACCTTGATAACTTCAAGCTTCCATTAGATCACCTCGACGTCTCCTCCTTGCTGAAGAAAACAAGGCCAACTTTCTTCATCTTTCCTCAGAGACCCAACAAGTGAACCATTTTTGAAAGATCTCAGCCCTCACCTTTAAAACAACGTGCCTTTAGATAGCTCCTTTAAGACTGAAAGAGTCCCAAGTCTCTTCATGCAGGCGTGAGGAAAATGGATGCCAAGGCAAAGAAGGAGAGAGCGACCAATGCTTGCTCAAAAAGATACATTTTAAAGAGGGTCTTAAAGGAGGAGAGGGAGGTGGAAAGGCGGAGTGGGTTTAGAGATTGGGACCTAGGCGGCTGATGGCTAGGCTGGCAATGGTGTGACGAAGGGAGTTGGGAATGTACGAGAGAGAGAGAGAGGAGCTTTACCTACCTTCTGCTATTCTATCCCTTCTCTCCAGAAACAAACCTGTTCTTATTGTTCCCTTCAGTATCCGTCCCTCGTGATTTATTCCCGAAGTCTATCAGTCTACTGGCAAAGGTTAAAGGTCAGTCTCCAGTCAACTACATCATACGGAACACTCAGAACAGTAGTGTTAATTTTCCACACTTTTTTGGGCTTTCGTCTGATTAGAGGGATCTGGAAGAATGTCCCGGGCAACTGCCTGAGGAATCCCAGGTGGAATGTAATGTGAATGGATGTAAAATAATTAACTTTGTAGGAGAAAGTGCAAAAGTGCAAACAGTGGGATAAATCTGCACAAAAAGATCCTTGGTGTGATTATCGAACATTGACTGAAAATATTCCGTCAACACAATGCTGTTGGCAAGGAAGCTAATCAGGCACTGGGATGTATCTCGAGGGCAAAGGGAGCTTTGATTTTGTGTCTAACCAGTTTATTTTAACCCTGCATAACTCATCACCAAGGCCACATTAGTAATGCAGCGGCGGTTTGACCGTGAGAGGTTGATGGATGAGAGGGTGTGGGGAGGAGTGACGGCTGATTCTTGGGCTAACGTCTTTGAGGAAGTAAGATTGAGAGGGGACATGGTGCAAATCTTCAATATGCTCAAACATACCCCGGATAGTGCAGGGATCGGCAGGTTTCTTTTTTTGCAGAACGACAGGATATATGCAGAAAATTGGCCAACCTCAAATTGGACAAGAATGTAGATGAAATGTTCTCTCAGCAGAGCAGTGGATCTGCCCCCTGCCATACCCTCACCTCGGACTCTTCCTGTGCGATCTGCTCACCTCCCAGCCTGGTCCCAGTGAAGAATTCTTCAAAAGTGTGCGCAAAAAAAACAGAATGAAAAATAAACTTTTGTATTTGTGTGGCTTTTGCATTCAACGAAATGAGGGACATTAGTGCTGGGGATGGAACACTTTTCATTCCAGTACAAATATCAGGCCAGGTGCAAGGAGTGATAGGGTTAGTATTAGTGTTAAGGTAAGTGTTAGTGTTAGAGTTAGTGATAGTGTTAGTGTTAGTGTTAGTGCTAAGGTTAGTGTTAGTGTTAGTCTGTCGTCGAATTACAGTATGCAGACGACGCTTGCGTCTGCGCTCACTTGGAGGTCGAACTCCAAACCATCGTCAACACCTTCACCGAAGCGTACGAGAGCATGGGCCTTACACTAAACATTCGTAAGACAAAGGTCCTCTACCAACCTGCCCCCGCCACACAGTACTGCCCCCCGATTATCAAAATCCACGACAAGGCCTTGGACAACGTGGACCACTTTCCACACCTCGGGAGCCAACTGTCAACAAGGGCAGACGTTGATGACCAAGTCCAACACCGCCTTCAGTGTGCCAGTGCAGCCTTTGGTCGCCTGAGGAAGAGAGTGTTTGAAGACCAGGACCTCAATCCCGGCACCAAGCTCATGGTCTACAGAGCAGCAGTGATATCCGCCCTGCTGTATGCCTCAGAGACATGGACCATGTACAGCAGGCACCTCAAAGCACTGGAGAGGTACCACCAACGCTGCCTCCGCAAGATCCTGCAAATCCATTGGCAGGTTAGGCGCACCAACGTCAGTGTTCTTGCTCAGGCCAACATCCCCAGCATCGAAGCTTTGACCACGCTCGATCAGCTCCGATGGACGGGTCACATTGTCCGCATGCCCGATACGAGACTCCCAAAACAAGCGTTCTACTTGGAGCTCCGGCACGGCAAGAGAGCCCCAGGTGGGCAGAGGAAACGCTTCAAGGACACCCTCAAAGCCTCCTTGAAAAAGTGTAACATCCCCACCGACACCTGGGAATCCCTGGCCCAAGACCGCACAAAGTGGAGGAGAAGCATCCGGGAAGGCACCGAACACCTCAAGTCTCTTCGCCGGGAGCAAGCGGAAGCCAAGCGCAGGCAGAGCAAGGAGCGCGTGTCAACCCAAGCACCCCACCCACCCGCCCCTTCAACCACCGTCTGCCCCACCTGTGACAGAGACTGTAGGTCCCGCATTGGACTCACCAGTCACCTGAGAACTCATTTTTAATGTGGAAGCAAGTCATCCTCGGTTCCGAGGGACTGCCTAAGAAGAGAAGAAGTTAGTGCTAAGGTTAGTGTTAGTGTTAGTGATAGTGTTAGTGATAGTGATAGTGTTAATGTTAGTGTTAGTGTTAAGGTTAGTGTTAGTGTTAGTGTTAGGGTTAGGGTTAGGGTTAGCGTGAGGGTTAGGGTCAGGGTCAGGGTTAGGGTTAGCGTGAGGGTTAAGGTTAGGGTTAGGGTGTCCAGTGCCTGCAGGGAAATGGACTGACCTCACTCTGTAATACAAGGTCAGTAAAACATCAGTACTACTGCTACAGTTTGTGGAGGGATAATTGGCAAGATTTCAAGAGCAGCAGCCCTTAAAGAGCCCGTGCTCTCTCTTAAAGCTGTCCCACAAATGAAGGGGACAGAAATAGCAGCAACATTGGCCCCAACATTAATTCGTAGTCATGTTGGGAGTGGGGAGGGAGGGGATCTGATATCGCATGGGAACTGACCTCTACCTAGTGGAGGCTGAATGCCAACTCTCCGACACCTCCTCCTACCTCCCCCTGGCCCATGACCCTACTACTGAACATCAAGCCACCATTTCCAAGACTGTCACTGACCTCATCTCCTCTGGAGATCTTCCCCCCATGGCCGCCAACCTCATAGTTCCCCAACCCCGCACAGCCCGCTTCTACCTCCTTCCCAAGATCCACAAACAGGGCTGCCCTGGTAGACCCATCGTTTCAGTCTGTTCTTGCCCCATGGAACGTATCTCTTCTTGTTGCGACTCTATTTTTTCTCCCCTTGTCCAGTCTCTTCCCACCTACATCCGCGACTCTTCCGACGCCCTGCACCACTTTAACAGTTTCCAGTTTCCTGGCTCTACCGTCTCCTTCTCACTATGGACATTCAATCCCCCACCAGGATGGCCTGAGGGCGCTCCACTACTTCCTTGAACAGAGGCCTAACCAGTCCCTATCCACCACCCTCCTCCGCCTGGCTGAACTTGTTATCACATTGAACAACTTCTCCTTTGACTCCACTCACTTCCTCCACTCTTTGTTCCAGTCCTACTCAGGTCCCCTCCCTCACCTCTTTTTCCGGTACATTGATGACTGTATCTGTGCCGTTTCCTGCTCTCGCCCTGAACTAGAACATTTCATTCACTTTGCTTCCAATTTCCACCCTTCCCTCACCTTCACATGGTCCATCTCCGACTCTTCCCTTCCCTTCCTCGACTTCTCTGTCTCCATCTCTGGGGATAGGCTATTGCCCAACATCCACTCTCAGCCCACTGACTCCCACAGCTACCTGGACTACACTTCCTCCCTCCCCGCTTCCTGTAAGGACTCTATTCCATTCTTCCAGTTTCTCCGTCTCCGTTGAATAAGAACATAAGAACATAAGAAATAGGAGCAGGAGTAGGCCAATCGGCCCTTCGAGCCTGCTCCGCCATTCAATAAGATCATGGCTGATCTGATCCTCACCTCAAATCTAAAGAACACAAGAAGTAGGAGCAGGACCCGGCCACTCAGCCCCTGGGCCCGCTACGCCACCCACAGGGCCTCAACCGATCCGAACTCAGCCTCATGTCCAATTTCCTGCCCGCTCCCCGTAACCCCTAATTCCCTTTACTTCTAGGAAACTGTCTATTTCTGTTTTAAATTTATTTAATGATGTAGCTTCCACAGCTTCCTGGGGCAGCAAATTCCACAGACCTACTACCCTCTGAGTGAAGAAGTTTCTCCTCATCTCAGTTTTGAAAGAGCAGCCCCTTATTCTAAGATTATGCCCCCTAGTTCTAGTTTCACCCATCCTTGGGAACATCCTCCCCGCATCCACCCGATCAAGCCCCTTCACAATCTTATATGTTTCAATAAGATCGCCTCTCATTCTTCTGAACTCCAATGAGTAGAGTCCCAATCTACTCAACCTCTCCTCGTATGTCCACCCCCTCATCCCGGGGATTAACCGAGTGAACCTTCTTTGTACTGCCTCGAGAGCAAGTATGTCTTTTCTTAAGTATGGACACCAAAACTGTATGCAGTATTCCAGATGCGGTCTCACCAATACCTTATATAACTGCAGCAATACCTCCCTGTTTTTATAATCTATCCCCTTAGCAATAAAAGCCAACATTCCGTTGGCCTTCTTGATCACCTGCTGCACCTGCATACTAACTTTTGATTTTCTTGCACTAGGACCCCCAGATCCCTTTGTACTGCAGTACTTTCCAGTTTCTCGCCATTAAGATAATAACTTGCTCTCTGATTTTTCCTGCCAAAGTGCATAACCTCACATTTTCCAATATTGTATTGCATCTGCCAAATCTCTGCCCACTCACCCAGCTTGTCTATATCCCCTTGTAGGTTTTTTATGTCCTCCTCACTTTCTACTTTCCCTCCCATCTTTGTATCATCTGCAAACTTTGATATGTTACACTCGGTCCCCTCCTCCAAATCGTTAATATAGATTGTAAAGAGTTGGGGACCCAGCACCGACCCCTGCGGAACACCACTGGCTACTGGTTGCCAGTCCGAGAATGAACCATTTATCCCAACTCTCTGCTTCCTGTTAGATAACCAATCCTCCACCCATGCCAGAATATTCCCCCCAATCCAGTGATTTTTTATCTTGAGCAATAATCTTTTATGTGGCACCTTGTCGAATGCCTTCTGGAAGTCTAAATACACTACGTCCATTGGTTCCCCTTTATCCACCCTGTACGTTATGTCCTCAAAGAACTCAAGCAAATTTGTCAGACATGATTTCCCCTTCATAAAGCCATGCTGACTTTGTCCTATCAAATTATGTTTATCTAAATGTTCCGTTACTGTCTCCTTAATAATAGACTCCAAAATTTTACCCACCACAGATGTTAGACTAACTGGTCTATAATTTCCAGCTTTCTGCCTACTGCCCTTTTTAAATAAGGGTGTTACATTAGCAGTTTTCCAATCTGCCGGGACCTTTGCTGATTCCAGGGAATTTTGGAAAATTATTACCAAAGCATCCACAATCCCTATTGCCACTTCCCTCAAGACCCTAGGATGTAAGCCATCAGGTCCAGGGGATTTATCCGCCTTGAGTCCCATTATTTTACTGAGTACCAATTCCTTAGTGATTTTAATCGTATTTAGCTCCTCCCCCCCTAGAGCCCCCTGTTTGTCCAGTGTTGGGATATTCTTAGTGTCCTCTACCGTAAAGACTGAAACAAAATATTTGTTCAGCATTTTTGCCATCTCCATGTTTCCCACCATTAATTTCCCGGTCTCATCCTCTAAGGGACCTACGTTTGCCTTAGCCACCCTTTTTCTTTTTATATAACTATAGAAACTCTTGCTATCTGTTTTTATATTTTTTGCTAATTTATTTTCATAATCTATCTTCCCTTTCTTAATCAATCCTTTAGTTACTTTTTGCTGTCTTTTGAAGACTTCCCAATCTTCTATCCTCCCACTAAGTTTGGCTACCTTATATGTCCTTGTTTTTAGTCGGATACTATCCTTAATTTCTTTACTTAGCCACGGATGGCTGTCATTTCTTTCACACCCTTTTTTCCTCAGTGGAATATATATTTTTTGAAAGTTGTAAAATAACTCCTTAAATGAACACCACTGCTCATGTACCGTCTTACCCTTTAATCTATTTTCCCAGTCCACTTTAATCAATTCCGCTCTCATACCATCATAGTCTCCTTTATTCAAGCTCAGTACGCTTGTCTGAGAACCAACCTTCTCACCCTCTAATTGGATATGGAATTCAACCATGTTATGGTCACTCATTCCAAGGGGATCCTTAACTAGGACATTATTAATTAAACCTGACTCATTACACAGGACCAGGTCCAAGGTTGCTTGCCCCCTTGTAGGATCAGTTACATACTGCTCAAGAAATCCATCCCTAATACACTCAATAAACTCTTCCTCAAGGCTGCCCTGCCCAATTTGATTTGTCCAGTTAATATGATAGTTAAAATCCCCCATAATTATAGCTGTTCCCTTATTACATGCCCCAACTATTTCCTGATTAATACTTCTTCCAGCAGAGTTGCAACTATTAGGAGGCCTATATACTACTCCCACTAGTGTTTTTTTCCCTTTATTATTCCTTATCTCCACCCAAACTGTTTCATTATCCTGATCCTTTGACCCAATATCATTTCTCTGTAATACAGTGATTCCTTCCTTTATTAACATAACTACCCCACCTCCTCTTCCTTCCTGTCTGTCCTTCCTGATTGTTAAATACCCTGGCATATTTAATTCCCAGTCGTTGTCACCCTGCAGCCATGTTTCTGTAATGGCCACAAGATCATACCCATACGTAGTTATTTGTACCGTCAATTCGTCTATTTTGTTACGAATGCTGCGTGCATTCAGATAAAGAACTTTTAAATATGTTTTGTGACAATTTATTCCTGCTTTTACCCCCTTTACTACTTTACCTTTATCTTTATATATTCTGTCCCTTCCTGACACGCTCTGGTTTTTAATTACCCCACTGTTACTTTGCTCTATTGCCTTCTCCGCTGACATTTTTATTTTTTGCTCTCTTGAAACCTCCCCCCCACTAATTAGTTTAAAGCCCTCTCTACAGCCCTAGTTATTCGATTCGCCAGGACTCTAGTCCCAGCACTGGCCAAGTGAAGTCCGTCCCAACGGAACAGCTCTCTCCTGTCCCAGTACTGGTGCCAGTGTCCCAGGTAGCAAAACCCATTTCTCCCACACCAGTCTTTGAGCCACGCATTTAACCCTCTGATTTTATTTACCCTAGCCAAATTTGCTCGTGGCTCAGGTAGTAATCCAGAGATTACTACCCTAGAGGTTCTGTTTTTTAATTTGGCCCCTAGCTGCTCAAAATCCCTCAGCAGAACCTCATTCCTTGTCCTATCTATGTCATTGGTACCAACATGGACCACAACAACTGGATCTTCCCCCTCCCACTCCAAGTTTCTCTCCAGCCCAGAGGAGATGTCCTTAACCCTGGCACCGGGCAGGCAACATAGCCTTCGGGACTCTCGCTCTCAGCTGCAAAGAACCCTATCTATCCCCTTAATGATACTATCCCCTACCACTACAACATTTCTTTTTACTCCCCCCACTTGAATGGCCCCCAGTTCCACGGTGCTGTGGCCAGGTTGCTCATCCTCCCTGCAGTCCCTGCTCCCGTCCTCACAGGGAGTAAGAGCCTCGAACCTGTTGGACAAGAGCAAGGGCTGCGGCTCCTCCAACACTACCTCCTGGATCCCCGTACCTGCCTCACTCGTAGTCACACCCTCCTGTCCCTGATCATGGGCTACATCTGAGTTAGTTAATCTAATTGGTGTGACTACCTCCTGGAACACAGAGTCCAGGTAACTCTCCCCCTCCCTGATGTGTCGCAGTGTTTGAAGCTCGGACTCCAGCTCATCAACACGGAGCCGGAGTTCCTCGAGCAGCCAACACTTACTGCAAATGTGATCACCGTGAACATCAATGGTGTCCTCCAGCTCCCACATATTGCAGCAGTAACACATCACCTGCTCTCCCATTCTATGTAATTAATTAAATTTATTATTTACCCTTTAATTAATTTAAATTAAAACAATACACTTCTGTGACAGTTTGATCTGAGTCTCTTCACTCTCCGTCCTGACAGTTTGATCTGAGTCTCCTCACTCCGTCCTGTGACAGTTTGTTCTGAGTCTCTTCACTCTCCGTCCTGTGGCAGTTTGTTCTGAGTCTCCTCACTCTCCGTCCTGTGACAGTTTGTTCTGAGTCTCCTCACTCTCCGTCCTGACAGTTTGATCTGAGTCTCCTCACTCTCCGTCCTGTGGCAGTTTGAATCTGCTCTGACGATGCCACCTTTCATACTAGTGCTTCCGACATGTCTTCCTTTTTCCTTAACCGAGGATTCCCCTCTACCGTGGTTGACATGGCCCTTGAACGTGTCCGTTCCATTTCCCACACTTCTGCCCTCACCCCTGCCCCTCCCTCCCAGAACCACGATAGGGTTCCCCTTGTCCTCACCTTTCACCCCACCAGCCTCCACATTCAGCGGATCATCCTCCGCCATTTCCACCATCTCCAGCGTGATCCCACCACCAAACACATCTTCCCCTCCCCTCCCCTTTCAGCATTCCGAAGGGACCGCTCCCTCCGCGACACCCTGGCCCACTCCTCTATCACCCCCAGCACCCCTTCCCCTTCCCACAGCTCCTTCCCGTGCAAGCGCAGGAGATGCAACACCTGCCCTTTTAACTCCTCCCTTCCCACTGTCCAGGGCCCCAGGTGAAACAATGATTTACTTGTACTTCTTGCAATTTAGTATACTGTATTCTCTGCTCACGATGCGGTCTCCTCTACATTGGGGTGACCAAATGCAGATTGGGTGACCGCTTTGCGGAACATCTCCGTTCAGTCCGTAAGGGTGACCCCGAGCTTCCGGTCGCCTGTCACTTTAATTCTCCGCTCCACTCCCACTCTGACCTCTCCGTCCTCGGCCTCTTACACTGTTCCAACGAAGCTCAACATAAGCTCGAGGAACAACACCTCATCTTTCGATTAGGCACTTTACAGCCTTCTGGACTCAACATCGAGTTCAACAATTTCAGACCGTTACCTCAGCCCCTATTTTTTTTTTCTTTTACATGGCAGCTGTTGATTCTGCCATTGCCATTTAAACCTCCTCTAGAGTCATATTTTGTTTCTTCACTTGTCCCATTACTGTCTCCTTTCGCCTTGCAACATCATCCCTTTTGTCTCTTAATCTCTCCTGCCTTCCACCCTATCACAGACCTTCCCTTGTGAAGGAATAAGCCATAAAACCTATTCAGAAAAATACACCATTCTATGAAAGAATTCTGGCCTTATTAAAACATGACAAACTGGGCTTGAAAATCTAAAAACCTAACAATGGAGAAGCTGTACTGTTAACAGCATTCAGGCTACTGGGATAAGATAAGTTGTTGACACTGAATCAATAACCTTATTGAAACAGGAGGTTGGAGGCTCCTGAAGCCTGAAGCTTTGGAAAGAACACAATGGTACACCCTGTTAAGGTGTTCTAAGTTACACTTCGTAAAGAAGCACATAAAATTAAGAAACATATGCCTTCGTAAAAAAGACATCAAGTAAAAGAAACACCTGCTGTTACACCGTTTTTTATGGTAAGCTTGGGACACCTGAGGTAGAGACATAATTCTGCATTGCTACCAGCTGAGGTGACTGTAAGAATAGCAGGGATCAGCAGAAAAATGACTAGAGATAATTAGCTTACATCAGCAGAAAACTTCAAAGGAAATACCACTGAAAAAGGATATAAATATTGAACTTTCAAATGGGATTCGAGTCTCGCTGTAAAGGGGCAAAGCGATTCTCAGCTTCAGAGGCGGCTCTGTAAGTCTACAACTCTTTGTACCTCGGGGATCAATGGTATTGTACTGTATTTGATTTTGGTGGATATCCTGGAATAAACATAAGAACATAAGAACATAAGAAATAGGAGCAGGAGTAGGCCAATCGGCCCCTCGAGCCTGCTCCGCCATTCAATAAGATCATGGCTGATCTGATCCTAACCGCCAATCTACTATCTATCACAGAACCATCTCCTGCATCTAACAGAATTGCACACACGAAATAGGAGCAGAATCAGGCTACACAGTCCCTGGGCCCGCTCCACTACCCACAGGGCCATGACCGATCCGAACCTAGACTCATGTCCAAATTCCTGCCCGCTCCCCGTAACCCTTAATGCCCTTTACTTCTAGGAAACTGTCTATTTCTGTTTTAAATTTAATGAATGTTGTAGCTTCTACAGCTTTTTGTGGCAGCATATTCCATGGACCTACCACCCTCTGAGTGAAGTAGTTCCTCCTCATCTCAGTTTTGAAAGAGCAGCCCCTTATTCTAAGACTATGTCCCCTAGTTCTCGTCTCACCCGTCATCGGGAACATCCTCCCCGCATCCACCCGATCCAACCCCTTCACAATCTTATATGTTTCAATAAGATCGCCTCTCATTCTTCTGAACTCCAATGAGTAGAGTCCCAATCTACCCAACCTCTCCTCATATGACCACCCCCTCATCCCCGGGATTAACCGAGTGAACCTTTTTTGCACTGCCTCGAGAGCAAGGATGTCTTTCCTTAAGTAAGGACACCAAAACTGTATGCAGTATTCCAGGTGCGGTCTCACCAATACCTTGTACAACTGAAGCAATACCTCCCTATTTTTATATTCTATCCCCCTAGCAATGAAAGCCAACATTCCATTTGCCTTCTTAATCACTTGCTGCACCTGCATACTAACCTTTTGAGTTTCGTGCACCAGGACCCCCAGATCCCTTTGCACTTCAGTACTCTCCAGTTTCTTGCCATTAAGATAATAAATTGCTCTAGGATTTTTCCTGCCAAAGTGCATCACCTCACACTTTCCAGTGTTGTATTCCATCTGCCAAATCTCTGCCCACTTACTTAGCCTGTCTATGTCCCCTTGCAGGTTTTTTATGTCCTCCTCACTCACTACTTTCCCTCCCATCTTTGTATCATCTGCAAATTTTGATATGTTACACTTGGTCCCTTCCTCCAAATCGTTAATATAGATTGTGAAGAGTTGGGGACCCAGCACTGACCCCTTTGGAACACCACTAGTTACTGATTGCCAGTCTGAGAATGAACCATTTATCCCAACTCTTTGCTTTCTGTTAGATAGCCAATCCTCTATCCATGCCAGAATATTACCCCCAATCCCGTGATTTTTTACCTTAAGCAATAATCTTTTGTGTGGCACCTTGTCAAATGCCTTTTGGAAGTCTAAATACACTACGTCCACTGGTTCCCCTTTATCCACTCTATATGTTACTTCCTCAAAGAACTCCAGCAAATTTGTCAAACATGACTTCCCCTTCGTAAAACCATGCTGACTTTGTCCTATTAAATTATGATTATCCAAATGTCCTGTTACTGTTTCCTTAATAATGGACTCCAAAATTTTACCTACCACAGATGTTAGGCTAACCGGTCTATAGTTACCAGCCTTCTGTCTACTGCACTTTTTAAATAAGGGTGTTACATTAGCAGTTTTCCAGTCTGCCGGGACCTTAGCGGAATCCAGGGAGTTTTGAAAAATTATTACCAATGCATCTACAATCCCTACCGCCACTTCCTTCAAGACTCTAGGATGTAAGCCATCAGGTCCAGGTGATTTATTCGCCTTGAGTCCCATTATTTTACCGAGTACCACTTCCTTAGTGATTTTGATCGTGTTTAGCTCCTCTCCCCCTATAGCCCCCTGTTTGTCCAGTGTTGGGATATTCTTAGTGTCCTCTACTGTAAAGACTGATACAAAATATTCATTCAGTGTTTTTGCCATCTCCATATTTCCCACCATTAATAAAGACTAGGAACTGTAAAAATGTAGCGAAGTTAAGATCTGATAATAAGAATTGTAAGCTTTCTCTTTTTGGAACTGTTAATGTTGCAATTGAAACACCTATTGTAATTGCATGTTTGTTCTTTAATAAATCTATATATTTTTAGAATTGTCTCACATAATACTTCTGTATCAACCTCGCGAACTCAATCTCTGTACACTCTTTGGTGAGGAGTTGCAGCATTCTGGGGGAGTTTTCTGGACCCTCATAATATCCGGAAGGTTACAGTCTAGCTAAACTTATTAAAAGCGCTATCTGGAGGACGGTAACATCTTCAGGTTGTTCCTTTCCTTTAGGGAGAGATGGTCCAGACCTTTAGACCCAATTAAGCGTCTTTAGGATTCGGCTACCTCAAACTTTAGTTGAAAGTGAACGTCTGGGTAATACACCTGATCTGGGGTAGCCCTAAAGGGGCTAGGACTAGTAATAATCCCTTTGGTTCTTTCCTCCCCACCCCCTTGCCCTGCCCCTACATTTGCTTAAAAACCCGTTGCATCTCTAACTTTTTCCAGTTCTGACAAAAGGTCACCTGAAACATTAACTCTGTTTCTCTCTCCACAGATGCTGCCTGACCTGCTGAGAATTTCCAGCATTTTCTGTTTTTATTTTAGTAAGTTCAGTATGTCTGTCAGTGGCATTTTAACGCAGGCACCTCATTATCATTTTACTTCCGGGTATGGCGTTGATTAGCTGGCAGCAGGCGTGATGAGGACACGCGTGCCGCGATCTCAACTCCAGTATTTAAAGGGCCGACCCAAATATAGTATTAGGAGGAATTTGGAGTTGGAAGCAAGAGACGATAAGGTGTGACTATAGATTCCGGATACTCAAAGGCTGCGCCCCGCTTCAATGACGCCTCCCTTAATGTGCTGCTGGGGGCTGTGAGGAGCTGGAGAGAGCTACTCTTCCCCAGTACCTGCTGTTGACACAAAGAAGGCTTGGCTGGAGGTGGCCCAGCAGGTCAGCAGCAGGAACATGGTGCCATGCTCCTGGATTCAGTGCAGGAAGTGTTTTAATGACTTAACCGGGTCAGGAAAGGTAAGTACAGTGGCACATTCACTTACATCTTGCTGTGCTCATCATCCCACCCCCTCACTCAAGCCTAATTCTTCACATCACTCCTCACACCAAATTACCTTGCACACGCACCCATCCTTCTCTTTCTATGCACTTTCTCACATCCCCGTCTATCCATCCATCACTGCCACTCACCCTCATCCTTATGCAATGTCATGCCTATCCCTGATAGTCACCCTCACCAAATGTACTCAATTATAGGTCTGTTCTTTCCCCTGTTGCAGGAATAGAGAGCACAGAAGACAAAGGGTGAGGGAGAGAGTGAACCTGAGGTGGGTCTCCACAGATCTCACAGCTGCTGAATGCAGAGGACGAGGCGCTGGAGATCACTGGCGCTTTGGCGTCCCTGGCTATCAAAGATGGGGACCTCTAGCTACCTGGTGACACAATCAAATATCAACGACCCACATGTCATACGGCACTCAATCATGTTGACTGGATTTCAACAGCGAGTGAAATATGATCATCTTCATAATGATAAGTTGCGACCTTCTTACCATGCCGGTACTAATTCATAGTTTTTATCTCCGCCAGGGCCTAGACACGTACAGCAGGAGTCCATGGACCTCGTGGATGGTGAATCCTCAGAGGAGCTGATCCCTTCTGAGGGTGCACCGTCACAGAACTCATGCTTATCGTGCACTAGCTCAGATACTCGTACTTCGGTTGGACCAGTTGGGCAGATAGTTGGGTTTCCGCCTGGTGACCCACACTTCATAAGTGAGCAAGAGCAGATGGTGGAGTCAAGGACAGCTGTAGAGAGTCCACGTCGCTCTGCAACACGGTGGCATAGTGGTTAGCACTGCTGCCTCACAGCGCCAGTAGACCCGGGTTCGAATCTGACCTCGGGTGACTGTCTGTGTGGAGTTTGCACATTCTCCCCGTGTCTGCGTGGGTTTCCTCCGGATGCTCCGGTTTCCTCCCACAGTCCAAAAATGTGCAGGTTAGGTTGATTTGGCTATGATAAATTGACCCTTAGTGTTAAGGGGGGATTAAATATGTGGGGTTATGGGGATAGGATGGGATATGTTAGGGGGAATTAAATACTTGGGGTTACGGGGGTAGGGTGGGATATGTGTACTGTAGGGATTAAAGCAGGGACAGGGTACTGGATTTGGATGATCAGCCATGATCGTATTGAATGGTGGAGCAGGCTCGACGGGCCGAATGGCCTACTCCTGCTCCTAGATTCTATGTTTCTATGTAACACAGGTGCTGTACCCCGGGGGCGATCGATGAAAAGGAGAATCATTGAGCAGCAGAGAATGTGCGATGTACTGACAGGCCTTCCATGCACACTGACCACGATTGTAGAGAGAATGGAGGAGTCTGCCTCAAGTATGAGTGGGATGATATCGCAGGGCATTGCAATGATTTCTTCTTGCATGGATAGAGTGGTCAACTCCGTGGAACATCAAACGTGGCAATCACATGAGTCCATGCACACTTTGACCACGGCAGTGCAGACTCTGGATGCCAAGATGTCTGCCGTCTTAAATACGATGACAGATACCTTAGCCTTAGAATCTTAGAATCATAGAATGGTTACAGCACAGAAGGAGGCCATTCGGCCCGTCGAGCCCGTGCTGGCTCTCTGCAAGAGCACTTCAGCCAGTCCCACTCCCCCGCCCTTTCCCCATAGCCCTGCAAATTTCTTTCCTTCAGGTACTTATCCAATTCCCTTTTGAAAGCCGTGATTGAATCTGCCTCCACCACCCTTTCAGGCAGTGAATTCCAGATCATAACCACTCGCTTACGTCGTCTTTGGTTCTTTTGCCAATCACCTTAAATCTGTGTCCTCTGGTTCTCGACCTTTCTGCCAATGGGAACAGTTTCCCACTATCTACTCTGTCCAGACTTCTCATGATTTTTAACACCTCTATCAAATATCCTCTCTGCTCCAAGGAGAACAACACCAGCTTCTCCAGTCTATCAACGTAACGAAGTCCCTCATCCCTGGAATCATTCGCGTAAATTGTTTCTGCACCCTCTCTAAGGCCTTCAGATCCTTCCTAAAGTGCGGTGCCCAGAATTGGACACAATACTCCAGTTGGGGCCGAACTAGTGTTTTATACAGGTTCATCATAATTTCCACACTTTTGTACTCTATACCTCTATTCATGAACCCCAGGATCCCGTAAGCCTTTTTAACTGCTTTCTCAAATTTCATCTGCCACGTGTCCGCCAATTCCACCAGCCTGTTTATGTCTTCCTGAAGTCTATCACTCTCCTCCTCACTGTTCACTATACTTCCAAGTTTTGTGTCATCTGCAAATTTTGAAATTGTGCCCTGTACACCCACACCCAAGTCATTAATATATATCAAGAAAAGCAGTGGTCCTAGTACCGACCCCTGGGGAACACCACTGTATACCTTCCTCCAGTCCGAAAAACAACCGTTCACCACTACTCTCTGTTTCCTGTCACTTAGCCAATACTGTATCCATGCTGCCACTGTCCCTTTTATTCCATGGGCTTCAACTTTGCTGGCAAGCCTATTATGAGGCACTTTGTCGAACGCCTTTTGGAAATCCCTGTACACTACGTCAACCGCATTGCCCTCATCAACCCTCTCTTAGTGGGATTTGTGGAATTCTCTGCCCCAGAGAGCTGTGGAGGCTGGGTCATTAAATACATTTAAAGTGGAGATCGACAAATTTTTGCAAGATAAGGGAGTGAAGGGTTATGGGGAGCGGGCTGGGAAGTGGCTTTGAGCCCAAGATCAGCCATGATCTTATTGAATGGCGGAGCAGGCTCGAGGGGCCAAGTGGCCTATTCCTGCTCCTATTTCTTATGTTCTTATGTTCTTTAGCCTTGCAATGCTGCACTGATCTCCACCAAGCTGCTCTGCAGCAGAGTGGTAGCAGTAAAGTGCAGTTGGCCCAGGAGAGGGATGATGGCGAAAGGGGTCATGAAAGTGGGGACTCCACTCAAAGCGCTTCCACTTCTCACCAGCTGATCCCCACCCCCTCAGCCAGTAGCCCACATGATGCCTCGTCTCCCGATGGCCGAGTCTGCCCCTGCACAGGTGCAGGTGGAGCAGTCTTTGGCGGGGCCCTCACAGGCTCCAAAACCTAGAGGTCGTCGGCCAAAAGCATCTCAGCAGTCGGTACAGGGTTGTGAGCAGCCTGCCTCGAGCTCTGCTGAAGCCACAGGGGTTGCACCATGTAGGAGCATTAGGAAAAGGAAGAGTAAGTTTTGTAGTTCAACAAGGTGTCTGAGAAAATATTATGTCGTGAAGTTTCTGTTCTTTAGTAGAATTACATAAATTTTATTAGTTTGCAACACTCTCCCGCCTTGCCCATTCTTGGATGCTGGGTGGCAAGTCGCCTTTTAACTTGTTTGATGATGAATGTGAAGACATGAATTGATGGGAACCAACGGGGGGGATGTGCAAGGGGTGGTTGGTTGGTGCAGGATGACTTTGTGTCAGTGGCATTGGTGGGGCGGGCAGAGTAGCTGTTGCATGTGCTTCTGACTTCAGTTCACTGTGCAACCGAAGTGAACCTTGCATTAATAAGGGCATTCCTGGCATCCTGGGCATCAAAGTGAGCAGCTGGTGCTGCATTGCCCACATCACCTTCCTCCTCCTGCTCCTCATCTTCCTCCCCCTCCGCGGAATCATCCGAAGAGGATCTGAGCTCTGTGCCTTCTTCCCTCCTGCAGGTCTAAACCGCGCTGCTGCGCAATGTTGTGCAGAGTGCAGCACACCACGACCATTCTGGAGACCCTGGATGGTGCGCACTGATGGGCGCCTCCAGATCTGTCTAGGCACCTGAAGCGCATCTTCAGTATGCCGATGGCTTGTTCGATCACACATTTAGTGGTCATATGGCATTCATTGTAGCGCTGTAGGTGTTCATTGGTCGGGTTTCTGACAGGTGTCATCAGCCAAGTTTGAAGTGGGTATCCCTTGTCTCCGAGCAGCCACCCCTTCAGTGTGCTTCCAGGTCCAAAGACGTCAGGGATCTTGGACTGCCGCAGGATAAAAGCATCATGGCAGCTCCCTGGGAATCTTGCACACATCTGCAGAAATATCGTCTTGTGGTTGCACACCAGCTGCGCATTGATGGACTGGAAGCCCTTGCGGTTGCCGAATACTCCTGGTTGACCTGGGGTGTGTGGATTGCCACGTGTGTGCAGTCACTGATGCCCTGTACCTGTGGGAAGCCAGCCAGAGCCACAAACCCGGGCACTGGCTCATTCTGACTGGCGTCATCACAGCTGAAGTTCACATAATTACCGACCCTGGCAAACAAGCCATCAGTCACCTGTCTTATGCATTTGTGGGCCGCCGGCTGGGAGATCCACTGGCTGGGAGATCCGCCGGCTGGGAGATCCACCGGCTGGGAGATCCGCCGGCTGGGAGATCCTCCGGCTAGGAGATCCGTCGGCTGGGAGATCCGTCGGCTGGGAGATCCACCGGCTGGGAGATCCGCCGGTTGGGAGATCCTCCGGCTGGGAGATCCGCCGGCTGGGAGATCCACCGGCTGGGAGATCTGCCGGCTGGGAGATCCGCCTGCTGTGAGATCTGCCGGCTGGGAGATCCGCCAGCTGGGAGATCCGCCGGCTGTGAGATCCTCCGGCTGGGAGATCCGCCGGCTGGGAGATCCGCTGGCTGGGAGATCCTCCGGCTGGGAGATCCGCCGGCTGTGAGATCTGTCGGCTGGGAGATCCGCCGGCTGGGAGATCCGCTGGCTGGGAGATCCTCCGGCTGGGAGATCCGCCGGCTGGGAGATCCTCCGGCTGGGAGATCTGTCGGCTGGGAGATCTGTCGGCTGGGAGATCCGCCGGCTGTGAGATCTGCCGGCTGGGAGATCTGTCGGCTGGGAGATCCGCCGGCTGTGAGATCTGCCGGCTGTGAGATCTGCCGGCTGGGAGATCTGTCGGCTGGGAGATCCTCTGGCTGTGAGATCTGCCGGCTGGGAGATCTGTCGGCTGGGAGATCCGCCGGCTGGGAGATCCTCTGGCTGTGAGATCTGCCGGCTGGGAGATCCGGCAAATGTCTCCGGCAGAGCCCTGGGAGGATCCAGAGGCTGAAAGGTTGAGGGCGGTGGTGACTTTGATAACCACTGGGAGCAGGTCTTCTTTGAGGAGGCTGCCGATGTTCACCACTCCCTGACGTGACAACCTGAGCCTCCTGAGACACTGCAGTTCCAACATGTCGAGGAAACTCAGCCTCTGTCTCTAGACCCTGTACAGGCTCCCGGTTAAGCAACACCTCGATTTCAAAATTCTCATCCTTGTTTTCAAATCCCTCCATGGACCTCGCCCCTCCCTATCTCTGTAACCTCCTTCAGCCCCACAAACCCCCCCCGAGATATCTGCGCTCCTCTAATTCTGCCCTCTTGAGGATCCCTGATTATAATCGCTCCACCATTGGCGGCCGTGCCTTCTGTTGCCTGGGCCCTAAGCTCTGGAATTCCCTCCCTAAACCTCTCCGCCTCTCTTTCCTCCTTTAAGACGCTCCTTAAAACCTCCCTCTTTGACCAAGCTTTTGGTCACCTGCCCTAATTTCTCCTCATGTGGATCGGTGTCAAAGTTTTTGTCTTTTATACGCTCCTGTGAAGCGCGTTGGGGCGTTTTACTACGTTAAAGGTGCTGTATAAATACGAAAGGTCATCGGCCTGAAACGTTAACTCTGTTTCTCTCTCCACAGACGCTGCCTGACCCGCTGAGTGTTTCCAGCAGTTTCTGTTTTTCTATAAATACAAGTTGTTGTTGATGTTGTGGTAGTCCCTCCTGCGAGCCGCTCCCCTCTCTGCTGCTGCTGCGAGCGCTGGTCATATTGCTCCTTGTCCGAGATTCAATCTAAGGCAGCCAAGGCGCCAGCCATCCTGATGTGATTCAGAAAAGCTCCAAAGTGTAGAAAGCAATTTCTCAGCTAAAGTACTGTGAGCAAACCCTTTCCCAGGAGCAGGCGAGAAAGCAGTGGTGAATGCCGAGTATTTATGGCAGTATTTTCAGGAGATGGAAGCAGCCATTGTGCTCACACCTCACTTTCAATGGCGAGTTTCAGGCAGCCCGGGAAACGCGTGGCTGCAACGCTAAACTTCAAACCGTGTCGAAATATCGCTCCGATTGAGCGATTAGCATCTGTTAATAGGCAACCCTCCTCTCCCGAGGCACAATCAGACCAACGCTCCCCAGTTAAACCTGGAAGTCGGCGGGTTGGATCCGGCTTCCCAACGCACTCGCATTTTTGCCGGATTTAACCCCCGTCCCTCACCCAAACCCACGGGCTTCTCCAGGTTAAACTCCCCCCCGCTGTGACAAAAGGGAGCTGCGGAACTCATCTTAAATGTTTGGTTTATTACATATTGGGGGTGAAATTGGGGATCGCCCCGTTTGGGCCGCTAAATTTTGAAATTTTGAAAAATTATCGCCAGGTGCTAGCCCCAGGAAAGAGCTGGGGCGCTAAATCAAGCACTAATGACCTCAGTGGGCCGCTACAGGGGCGCTACCAGCAGAGCGATCATGAATTTCAGGTGCAATGCAATCGGCAATGATCCTTCACACCGGCCCCTTCCAGCTCGATAAGGGGAGGTTGCATCATTGTGCAGATCCTCATTATCAGCAGTGCTGGCTGTGAGGGCGACCAGCGAGCAACTGCATCCCCTGATCGTGATGGCTGATCCCACTCCCAGGGAGAAAGCTCATCGGGTCACGGATGAGGCATTGGAGGCATTGGTGGCGGGAGTGGAGCGAAGGAGGGCAGTGCTGTTCCCGGACACTGCAAGGAGGCCATTGCTCCAGGTCTCCAGGGCAATGTGGAGGGAAGTGGCCCAGGAGGTCTCGGCCGGTAGTGTGGTGGAACGCAGCCTGGCACCATGCAGGAGGGAATTCAACGACCTCAGTTGGGTGGTCAAGGTGAGTACACGCTTCAACAGGTCCTACATAGCAGCATCTGAACCTCAGTCTGTACACACTGCGCAAACAACCACTCCCCCACCACTCACCCACCAAGCATCTGCACCTACTCAAACTCACATCCACATCTCACGCCTTGCCTACAATTACAGCTATTCAACTACGACAGGCATATCTCCCAAACACATAGCTGTCACCCAGCCAGCCCAGACTGCTGCCGCCCATCCTGAGGTGGCGCAGTGTACAGCCGGGTCTTCCAGGCCCAGAGCTGGTCGAGGGTGTCCTGCAAGGCCTTCTGTAGTCTGTGGCACTGACACTCA
Organism: Squalus acanthias; assembly: GCA_030390025.1. Taxonomy (NCBI): domain Eukaryota; kingdom Metazoa; phylum Chordata; class Chondrichthyes; order Squaliformes; family Squalidae; genus Squalus; species Squalus acanthias. The sequence goes on from JASTWF010000078.1 coordinate 489,283, forward strand.
GCAGCCTTCCACCAGCCCTGCTGCAGCCACTGGGGAGACACTATGTAGGAGCACTAGATTAGGAAAGGGGACTGTAAAGAGGGCAAGTAAGGGTTTGCACAAGGGTGATTAGTTAATATTGTTGTTGTATATATGTGGTTGCTGATTTTGGATACATTTATTATTGGAATGTTGCAGATTTGGGGCCTGTGTCTCATTTCAGCTTTGGGGTGTTGCATGGAATGAGAAATTGATGGAATGATGGGGACGTGCTGAGCAACCGGGAAGAGGACTCGAATTCATCGGAACTGAAGTCTAATGAGGCGGTCACAGATCGCCCTTCCACAAGGCCGATTGAGTAGCAGCCTCCTCTGTCGCTGATGTTCCTCCTCGTCCTCCTCATCTCCCTCTTCCTCCTCCTGAGGTGGTGGAGTTAAGCCTGGTGACAATGGCTGGGCCCTCATGATGGCCAAGTTGTGCAGCATGCAGCAGACCACGCCGAAAAGTGGCACCCGCTCAGCTAAGTACTGGTGGGCTCCTCCCGAGTGGTCAAGGCAGCGGAACCATTGATTGAGCACCCCGATGGTCTGCTCGATGATGTTCCTGGTGGCAGCATGGCTCTCATTGTATGAGTGCTGGGCAGGAGTGTTAGGGTTGTGGAGGGGAGTCATGAGCCAGGGGGAGAGCGGATAGCCCTGGTCTCCCAGCAGCCAGCCGCGAGCTTGATGTGGTGGCTGGAACAAAGCTGGCACACCGGTCTGGCGCAGGATGAATGCATTGTGGCTGCTGCCAGGATAGCGGGCATTGACGGTCAGGATTCGCTCTGTGTGGTCGCACACCAACTGCACATTAAGTGAGTGGAATCCTTTGCGGTTACGGAATACCTCAGGATTGTTATGAGGTGCCCGCAAATCCACGTGGGTGCAGTCAATGGCGCCCTGCACCAGGGGGAAGCCCACTATCCTGGCAAAGCCACATGCACGCTCGTTCTGCTTATCTCTGGTGATGGGGAAGGAAATGTAGTCCCTTCTCCTTCTGTACAGAGAATCTGTGACCTCGCAGATGCAGCAATGGACGGTGAACTGCGATGTGTTAGATATGTCTCCTGCTGCAGACTGGAAAGATCCGCTGGTGTAGAAATTGAGGGCGACGGTGACCCTGACTGCCACTGAGAGAGCCCTGGTGGTCCTGATCTGAGGCTCGAGGTCTGGCTGCAGGAGGTGGTAGAGCTCTGTGACAACGTCCTTGGTGAAGCGAAGCCTTCTAACACACTGGTCCTCAGTGAGATTGATGTAGGAGAACTGCTGCTGGAATACCCTGGGAGGGTAAGGCCTCCTGTTGAGAGCCCTGTTGGCCCTCCTCCCTCTGGCCACATTTTGCAATCTCTCTCTCTGCCTCCACTGCCTCGGACAGTGACGTTGAGGGCGAGGTCCAGTGCCAGTACAGCCCCCATTGAAGTATGGAAATGTTACACTTTCAAATCTCACCGAAATGAAAGTGAATAATTTTTCTGAGCCAGAATATTCCTTCAAGTGAAAAATGCTGTAATCGCTCAGAGCGCCTGTTTGCCGATGTCGAACTGACAAGGCAGCATTCCTGGCCGACTAAAAATAAACCGGATGTTGACACCGTTATATCGCGCTCCTCCAGCGCTCATCCGGCTGTATTCCGCCTCCTCTACCCGTCGTTGCTAACGGCAGGCGCTCAGGCAGCGGGGGGGGGGGGGGGGGCGAGAGTGAATTTCTGAGCTGGGGCGTAGCGCAGCCGGATGATGTCATGATCTCTGGGCGCAGGAGACCGTGGCGCTAGTGGTTAACGCCGCCGCAAACCTCCACCTCAATTTCACGGGCGTCGGTACTATCGCCGCGCCTGGTCGCCGCGCCGGGATCGCCACGTTAGCGCCCCCCGGAGGCGCTAAGGTACCGAATTTCTACCCCTGTATCTCCATGTGTCGTGTGTGCAGCGTAAGGCTGTGAGGATCGATTTAAACCTCTGCACGCTCGCCCCTTTAGTTTCAAATACAACACTTAAATGTAACTCATTTCCAAATCCTATCTGAGGAAAAATGGTCAAAAAATCTTGAAAAGTGACAAGGGGAGAAAATTGAGGGAGAAATGAAGAAGTGCTGTGTGCAGACTGTGATGGAGCTGAGTACATTGGTAGCACAGATCAATCATCACTGTTCAAACGACCAGAGAAGCAATGGGGAGAGTCGATATCTCTGGCTTCCCTTCATTCCCTCCTCCCCACATGGTGCTGATTTAGACAGACCACTGCCAACCACCCTCTGGTACCTCACTTGGTGACCACACCTCACTGGTGAGCCTGAAGTGTTGGCAGCTTATTCTACTGAGAGGAAGATGAGATCTGCCCTATTGTTTCGTCTCCTCTCCTCTCCTCTC